>VWZP01006994.1:1361391-1590162 GCA_013396995.1 Dicaeum eximium
GTATTTAATGAAATAGGCCCATCTGCAACCTTTTATCAGACGGTTAAAGAAGAAAGAAGTCAGGTTGCATACTGTCACTAAATCTATAGGAACATACTGTTTTGAGGTGCCTGTTCCTCCCTCAGATTTGGTTGAAATTGAAGAGGGGCAGTGTGCTGGTTTCAGGAATCAAGCATTGTCATAGATGGCTGCGGTACACGGCACATTGATTGGGAGTGGCTGAGGAACAGAGGGTTTGTACACCTAGAGAAGGTGATAATGGTAGTTCTCCACTACCAGCTGCTGGGAGGGGTATATGCAAGGTAGAGTCCCTTTCTTCCCAGTTGGGAGAGGCAGGTCACTTATAAGGTACATGTTTGCCTACTAGAAAAATACATTTCTGGTATGTGCATTGCTAACTGTTTACCAGAGAGCAAAACTGTTTGTAAGAATTAACACAAGGTGCATCTCAATCTCTGAAAATCCATTACCTTCCCTGGTTGATGGTACTTGTCTCCACACCCCCCTCCCCCCTTTCCACCACCTATACTCTCTCCTGTGTATTTGTGTGTGCCTTTTATGTTCTGGATTCCCTTCTCCTCTATTATGTTAATTTTAATGAACAAAGCTGCTTTTCTGTCAGCTTATTCATCTGTTGGGGTGAATGCTTAACATAAATCTTTCAGTATGAGCATTCTTCCTGCCTGCCTTTGAAAAGTTTCATTATCATTGCCATCATCTTCAGCTCAATTGTGTCAGTCAGGGGTGAAGGACAGGAGAGTGTAAAGGTGATGAATTGCAAGCAGAGTGTTAAATAATTGCTGCTGTAACTCTAAAACAGTGAATACAGAAGTGACAGAGGTAGCAGGAGTGTTGATTTAGGAACACGTGAGAAGAAGAGAAGACTATGGAGGAATGTGGTTGTAGTTTCCACTGTGTAAGGGATGGAGCCAGACCCATCCGAGTATAGAGAATGGACTAGGGACACGGGCTGAAGGGCAGCAAGAAAATTATTCATGGGAAGAATAAGGGAAAATATTTTCATCGCAAGAATCATTAAATATTGGGGAAAAAAGTTACCCAGAAAGGTTGCAGAATGCCCATCTCTGGAGACTGCACAGTCACCTGAATGAATTTCAGGTGCATCTGAATTAGCATAACCTGGTGTAGGTTTGAATTCAGCCCCACTTTGAGCAGGAGGTAGAACTAGGTACTAAATTGTGATTTTAGAAATGAAGCATTGTCTTACAGCCTAGAAATTCTTAGGGACTTTATTCACTTAAAAGTTAATATTTTTTTGTTTTTGAATACCCATTTTGCTTTTAGAAACTTTGTCTCAAGGATGGGTAAACTCCATTTTTAATTTTAATCTGCTGCTTGTGTGGGTAAAAAATTGCACATCTTTCCTGTGAGATTTGATATTTTGATGCCCACGTAATCTTTCTAAAAGCCATAGGCCAAAGTCTGCTGCATTGATGAAGTTCATATGTATTTTTATTAGTAACCTGGCATAAGTTTTTCTCTTCTTCAGAGAAAGAAAGAAAAGGCAGTTCGCATCTTTAAAGAAAAAATATAGCCATTTGGAAAATGTAAGGATTAGAACCGACAGTCTCACAGCTAAACTATTATACTGATTTGTTGATGTCTGTGGTTTTTCTGTGTGACTTGCAGTAATTTTCTGCAATAACCATAGAGTATATATTAAGAAATAATGTTTTATTACACTGCTTCTCTAACAGCAAAAATTCAAGGCATGAAAAATGCTGTTCCCAAGAATGATAAGAAGAGACGAAAACAGCTGGCAGATGAAGTTGCCAAACTAGAGGCAGAACTTGAACAGAAGCACAAGGAGGAATTAAAGCAGTTGAAGGAGGCTTCACATGAACAGAATAAGGTAGGTGCCCTAACTTCAGCTGTACAGGTACAATTTGTGTTAGGGCTTTTTTAACCTCTATAAATTATGTAGTTATCCTAAAAAAGTAGTTATCCTATTCTTCACGGTATTAGTAACTCTTTTCAACTTAGGAAAGCTTTAGCTGTTACAGTAAATGGGCAGTGCTAGAAGGGGTGTGTGACAGTGGGGATTTTTGTTGTTGAGCGCTGTTGAGAGAGTGGTTTGGTTGCTTAAAGAATCACTGTAAAAGACTTCAAAAGCAGTTTTATAAATTTGCAACAGCATGACAAAATTCGATGGCAAGATTTACTGTGTTACTGAATCCATGGATGAGGCATACAAGGAAAATCATTACACAAATGCCAAGCTGTAACAGAAATTAAATGTAGAGTAGGGGGACAGGTGCACCACCACAAGTAGTATTTCATGTTGCCTTTAAGGCTACATGAGTAACTCAGTTATGTTAGAGAATTATTTTTTTAAGTTACTGTTATATTGCCACTCTGGTTATCTTATGTAGACTGCTCAAGTATTGATAACCTTCAGCAGGTGTTTGACTCATCCAGTTTCTGTCTTGCAATTTTGTCAACAGTGTGACTGATCTTTTTGTATAGCTCATACACTTACTGAGTTAAGTTTGTCATTTTTCTTGACAAGTTTCTCTCTTTTTCAACTGCTGGTTATGCTTTGATACAGAGGATGGACGCTTCTGCTTTAATTTTCACAGAACTTGCTAATGGTTGTTTGGCTACCTCACTGGCTGGCATGGTGAGGAAGGCTTTTCCTTTCAGCCAGTAAGCAGTGTTCACACTCCAGTATGTTAGAGAACATACAGCTTAAATTTGGGATGCACATAACTCTGTTGGGACTGCAGAAAAGTAACAAAATGCAAGACAGTAGTTTGGGATGTGAAATGCTTTGATGGCTTCTGTGCTATACATGGATCTTTGGGGTTAAACTTCATAAAAATACCCTGGAACAGAACTTAAAATTGTTTCAGAAGATGCATATCGTAGTTACTGTTTATACTAATAAGAACATTTAACTTTTTTCTTTTCCTTTTAGACAGATTCCATAGTTGATGGGGTTGCAAATATAGTGCTTGAAGGAGTAGAGCAGCAGATTCAGCATCATCGAATATCAAAAGCACAGAAGAGGCGGGTATGACTTCACATTAAACATTTTGCAAATAACTGATTGACATTATGTTCAGCTAAACTTAACTAATAGCCAAAGGTTATTGGGTCCCCCCAATTTTGTGGGGGGCATTACCTGGGTAATTCTGTATTGATGTTGTACCTACTGGTGCCTTGAAAATCTGTTAAACTGCTGCCTAGAGATGGGTAAGGATTTTATAAATAGTACTCTTCTACCCTCAGCCATGAGCTGGGAATCACAATAGGTCAGAAAATGGGAGCCATAAAAAAAGAAATTATACAAAGCAAATTATTTTTAAAATACTTTCACTAAAAATATTATTAAAGAACTAAGTAATTGAATTAAAATACTATGTGGAAATTATGCAACTAGTAATACTTTACACATTTAATGAAAGAACATCAGTAGTGAAGAAATTCTTTCAAAATATCAAGTTGCTAAGAAACACTACCTAGTGTTCTGTTCTGTTAGGCTTAGACCTGGTTAAACATGAGATGTTGTGATGGATTAACATTCTCATTGTATCTGCATGAATATTGGGTCAGGGCCAGGGAGACACTGCTTTACAGCATATTTCATCCCCTGTTATGTGATCACTACAAAGATGTTAAAAGGATGTTTATAATTCATGACACCATGTCTAGGCAAACCAGGAACTCTGGTTTTCCTATATTCTTGTTGCCTAAACCAGTCTGGTCTTGATTTGTGGTGAATTTTAAGTATGAAAATGGAAAGATCATTCTTTATACTGCTTCCTTTTTTACTTGCTTATTAACTTTGGTTCTTGCTCTCTTGTTAACATCAGCATGAACTTTGGAAACATTCTATGAAAGTAATTTTTTTTGTATTATTACATCCCTACTAATATTCTCTACATGCATTCTTATCCACCCTTAGGTTAGGAGCAGTCTTTTATGATGTAGAGTACCTGTCTTGAGGGAGTTTTGGTTTCATGGCATGAGCTCCATTTTGCAGTCATATTCTCACTTGGTAGATCTCACACTTCTGAAAGAGCAGTATTTTCTGATGTTTAATTGGAATTCCTATACTTGAGTGTTGAAATAGTTGATTTAGAAGAAAGGACTATGATTAATAGACTTTATATGGGTGTTATAAAGTGTTATTTTGCATGTTGATATAATTAAGATTTCTCTTGCCATATAATTTTGGGTATGGTGAGCTGTGGAGGCAGTTAGGATATATTGGTCACTTAGCATTTGCTAAAGTTTGGGTTTAGGAGGTCTCTAATGGGTAGAACTCATTCAGACAAATGTTTTATAGATCAGAATGTACTGAGAAAACATTGGAAGAGTTAGAAGCAAGCACTAAGCCAAAAACCGTACAGGCATATTCTAAATTTTAACATTTGATGTAATTTTTGTGTGTTTTTAATCTAAGGAGAAAAAAGCTGCTTTGGAGAAAGAAAGAGAAGAAAGAATAGCTGAAGCTGAGATACAAAATTTAACAGGTGCTAGACATCTTGAAAGTCAGAAACTTGCCTGCCTGTTGGCAGCAAGGCACTTAGAGATTAAACAAATCCCTTCAGATGGCCATTGCATGTACAGAGCTATTGAAGATCAGCTCAAGGATCACCAAAATTCCTGGACTGTTGCAACTCTGAGGAGCCAAACAGCAAAGTATATGCAAAGTCACTTTGATGACTTCCTGCCTTTTCTTACAAACCCTAATACTGGAGATATGTATAGCAAAGGTAAGACTTGTAGCATATGGGATGTTAAGAACTATTATAACTGTTTCTGATAAATCTCAGTCTCAGTTACAGCTTAATTGGGATTTTTATTTGTGTGTTTGTAACTTTGTTACTTTATTGTGTTCTATGGAACACAGAATTATGTTCTGCTATGAGACTTGGTGCACCTATATGTCTAATTAATATATATTTTTAAATTAATCTAGGAAATAAATTCTCCATTGAAAGAAAGACAATCCCAAGCCAAAAAAACCAGAACTGTCTGGTTACTAGATGATGTGAACATTCTGGAATGTGATTTGTTATTATAAATAGCTTCTCTACCTGGTTGGGGTGACTATCTTGTCAAATTTTATATTGGTGCTTTCAATGTACTCAGGGAAGCTGTTAAAAATGGGTGTGAAATTCAAGCAAATCTATTTTATAATACTTCAGATAGGTTCATTTTCCTATTCTACCTTATTTTTTCACTGCAAAGTATTTTGGAACCATTTTTTACAAATAGACTAAACTAAAAAATATAAAGAGCTTTAGTGTGGAGCAACGGTGTAGGCTGAGTGAAAACAGAGTTTATGTACCTCTTATTTGAACAATACATGATTTATTCATTATGCCTGGAACACCACAAATATGTCTGCATACATTTCCTTAACTTAATGCTAGATTTGTTTAATAGTCATTGCTGTGGATTCATGTGGTCACTGGGTGCTGTCTTCCCCATGTGGACAGAGATTATTGTCACAGGTTAAATGTGTCCTGGGGGAATACTGAATAAAATTCTGCACAGCAACAGGGAATTGTGCTTCTCTGTTATAAAGGAGATGAATGAAAAGTCATTCTGAGCAGTCTTCAGAAAATCTGAAGTTTCTTCTTTCTCAAAATCTGTTTGTAAGGATCAAAAGCTTGAGAATTTGTAATTTACAAACTTTAAACTTGGTTTATGTAGAAGATGATCTGAAAAGATTTTCTTTAGCCATTTACAGAGTGACTATTGAGAATAAATACTTCAGAGGTTAAAAATAAGGCAGCTAATCTGCAAATTTAAAAAAACATAGCCAACTGTTTAACTACATGCAGTTGCAAGATTTTTAAAACATACCTGACACCTGGCTAATGTAAGAAATAGATCTACTACTTGCTGTCACATTCTTTTCTGAAGTTCCTAAACATCCTCTGAAACTTAACATGAAGAAACCTGTATGCAATTTCTCGTGTGTTGTTACCTGTTGTTCTCTGAATAAAAAAATTAAAGTAGCTATACTTTTCCCTTTCTTCAGTCTGAAATTTTCTTTCCATAAGAGAATAAATTTGGGATTTTTTTTGACAACTGTTTTCCTCTGCTTTTCTTCAGTGAACATACATGTTTTCCTTTATAATGTGTTGATACTTTTTTTGCTCTAGTTTGCAGTGTTTTTCCTCAGTTGCTTGTTCTCAGACAAGACGAATACTAAAAGTTGTCTTTTCTTTCCCTGCAGAGGAATTTGAGAAATACTGTGACGATATAGCAAATACAGCTGCATGGGGAGGTCAGCTGGAAGTAAGTATTGTATTGATAATTTTTATTTGTGAAATTCTGAAGTGGGTGAATATACCTAAAAAAAAAGGGCTTCTTTAGAAAGAATACCTGAGGCAACATAGTCATAAATACCTCATTAAGATCTTTTTCTTGTGGTTATAGGTTGTTTTCCCACCATCTTTTCTGATGGTGTACCACTGTTCTGATGTATTTGACACCATGCAAGTTAGTGAATTTATTTGGTATAAATATCATTAGAGAGACTGATACTATGAATTGGGAAGTATTGTTAGGTTGTTGTCATGTAAACGAGAACTTAAGCTTCAAAAATACCTATTTATTTTAGTTTGTCTGATTTTTTATGAAAGAACAGGTAATGAAACTAACCCAATGTTGTATCCTCTAAGCAATAATTAGTTTAAGGCAATCTGTTTCCATTAAAGTTTTAAAAGTTAAAATAATTTTGATTATTTTAAGTTTATTTTCTGAAAATATTTCTGATGTTATGCTTCAACTGTGTGCTAAAATTTACTGCCCAGTCTTCCGGTCTCCTCCCTACATTGTCTTTAATCCTATTATTAATTTGTTTTTGCCTTAAAGCTAAGGGCTTTGTCACACATTTTACAAACACCTATTGAAGTAGTGCAGATGGATTCTCCTCCCATTGTTGTTGGTGAAGAATATTCAGGCAAACCAATAACACTTGTGTAAGTATGTAATTTTATCACTTAAATTTAGTGCACTTATTTCTCTAACAGAGGGCTCAGCTTGGATTCTTACCTGCTCTTTTATTTTCTATTATCTGTCTGATGTTGAAACACTGCTTGAGTAATGGTTGTGCAGGTCAGAAATTGTTTGATTGACACACTTTGGAGAAATTGTAGTTAGACAGTGTCTGATGTATATCAATCACTGATGTAGAGAATACTGCAAGGTCATTTGACCTGTTAAATAATTACAAAATAATAATGACATTGATACAAGATGGAGGGAACTTTTTTCCTTCTTCAGAGGACTTGTCAAACTGCGCCTGGAAATCACCAGAATTAAAATTTGTCTTTATTAATACTCTTCTGTGTAGTGATCCTATATATTTTTGTTGCTAAAACTTGGCTTTATTTAAATTATCTTCCAGTGCTGTTGCTGTTTGGCATGATGTATACTTTTTGTTAAACTGAACACTATTTCTGTAACTTTTTTTTAGGTATATGAGGCATGCCTATGGATTAGGAGAACATTACAATTCTGTAAAAGTTCTAACAGACACTGCTACAGAAAACAGCAGCTAGCATACAAAAGTTGTACATTCACATGGATAACAGTTTCATCGTGGTGTGTTGGGCTCCAGAAAATTCTCAGTAAGACTGGAAAGTAAATGGAATGGATTATAAATTTAAAAATAATAAAATATCTGCAAGGTTTGACTATAAATCAGAAATATCTTGTGATTTATAACAAAACCAAAGCAAACCACAGAACAAAATTTGAACTTATTGGTATTAATTATGTTTAGAAGACCTTTGGTAAAATGGTGGCTGTGTAGATCAGGTTTTTTTCAACAGAGCTTCCTCCCAGTGCTGCAGGGAAAATATCAAGTAGTAAAAATTTGTTTTGGTTTATCTGCATTTCTGCTGAAGATTTAAGGTTACCTGAAGGTCCCTGTTCCATTATTTGTCAGAGTTTCACAATAATGGAAGAGTTCAGGCATTTGAAATAATTGATTGTATTTTGCTTATGGAATATCCTCTGCAGTGTTTCTGTAGTCCTATCAGGATCTCCTTTCAACACTGTAGTGTTGATTTCCTTCTTTATTTGGGCAGAGAAGATCTGGAGGTAAATCCAGCAGCAGAATATCATGCTTGGCTGAAGGAATTGCACAATCTTTTTAAAAACTTTCATGTAAGATTTTTACCAAGGTTCAATGTAGGGGTTATTTTTGCAGTTGACAGTAGGAATTCAATTCCTGTGCATTGTTATTTATGACTGTACATTATACTGTCAGTGCAAGTTAACTGCACTGTTCATTCTCCATAGATTTTCAGCTGTGCATTTCGGTGAATCAGAAATCTTACAGAGCTCCTCAATGTCCTCACTTCAGGTAGCAAAACTCCTCTGAACTTACAATTGCTGGATCTGCTGATCTAAGCACTTTGTCACCCAAAGTGTGATGTTTTATAATGCTTAAAACAGCTGGTTGCACACAGCTGTAGAAATAACCATCTTGGGTTTTGTCAGTAACTAAGGGTGATCTGGAAAAGAATTAAGTTTATTTTAATTGCTTCTTATGATGCACAGAGACTTGAAAAGTTTTAATATGGCTTGACTTTCTACATTAGAAATGTACATTGTTATCTGTAAATGTGACTTCAAAATTAGGAGCATGCTGAAAACAAAATTTCAGTGCAAATGTTTTTTAACAAGAGAAATGATTTAAAAAAAAACTTAAAGCCTTAGTCAATAAAATAATTGTCTGCATTTTAATGCTGCTGATTTAGTTTGGAGAAAAGTGGTTCATGAAAAGATTAAACATATTTGCCCTGGTTTGAGGATTACGACCTAACAGTACGTATCGTGTATCCTTCAGTGAAGCTACCCTGCAGACTTACATTCCTGGAACTTAGAAAAATCTGCTCGTACTTAAGAGGGAAATAAATGATCACTTTTTGAGTCAGATTATGTCTGATTTAAAGCACTTTGAGAGAGAGGGGGTAAAAAAATCAGATAATCACAGCAGGAGTTTTTGGACAAGCAGTTCTTTAGGCTGGTGCCTGCCAGGAAAACAAAGTATTAACCAGATCAGGGGTTTTTACATTCTTATTTATCTTTTATAGTATAACAGCTGGTTTATATACCAAACCAGCTGGCTTACTGTAAAATTTGGTTTACTACCTTAATTGTATAAAATGATGGTTTTAATTTCAAACAAAAAATAGGATACAACATAATGAAAAAAATGGTTCTGTTCATAATACTGTTACAAATTTCCCTAAAAATAATAATAAGTACTCTTCTCTGCATTGCTTAGAATTGATGTGATATAAAATGCACATGCTGCATTTTATAGATATACAGTTCTTTGGTTTATTTGGGTTTCAGATTTGTTTGATTAACTGAGAGAGAAAAGATGCCAGAATTGGGAAACACCTGTACCAAGAGTTTGTCATGTTGAAGATGTTTACAGTTTGTATAAAGTTAAATAATTTAATATAGTGAGTGAAAGATCCTTGCTCGTGCTGTATGGGACTTGCCAAAAAGTAATAAATTGGTTTATTTGTGGCAAATCTTGTTGGGGTCAGTTTTATTTTGTACTCAAATAGTTCACTTATTTCCTAGTATGAATAAGCGTATCCATTAGGATCCAAGTTTTAGGATCTTACTGTAATATGCATTCTAAGACAATTGATTGTATTCAGGCAGACAAAGCTCACTCCATATGAAATTAAGTTGTTTCTGAACAAAAATGTATCCTTTGCATTTTAGCAGTTAAAAGAGCTCTTCTGAAAAACTGTATTTGAAAATACAGTTCAACTTCCCCATGCATTAAAAGAATGAAGTGAAACTGAGAGTGGGTCTTATCACAATTAAGCTTTTAACTTCTTTGTCAGATTACATTTTTCTCTGCAGAATAACACTACTTACTTGGAGTGTGTATTTCAGTAGCTTTCCTTGCTTTTGTCTATAATTCAGTTTCTTTAGCTGCTATTTCTTTTAAGGACTGCTGGGTATTTTTTGCAAGATTGGGATTAGTTCCCAGTAGGAATGCTCACATGAACAGGAGGGAAGCTGTCTAGTGGTCTGCAATAAATTGTGTACAATATTCTGAAAGGGAAGAATGTATTTGTTGTTGAAAACAGTGGTTGCATGTGGCTCTTGTTGCTTGTCCTTGTCCCCTTCACTTACTCGGCACCGGTCTCTGCTCTCCTGTCAAGTTGTGTTGGGCTGCAGGCAGCCCCAGAAAGGGGGTGGGAGGTGGGTGGCAGCCAGAGGGAGTGCAGCTCTGTCATAATTTCTTTAAACAGTAAATTAATTCATCTAATAACCTATTATTTAGATAGTAAATTAGTTCAAGGATTTTTTAAAAGGAAAAAAATTATATAAAATGCTATGAAGCAGTAATGTCCCTTGTGCACATTTGTACAATTCTCATAACTTCATGTTTACGTATAATGAAATACTGCACCAAAGCTAAAACTGAACTTTTTTATGTTGAGGGTGGCAGAGCACTGGAAGAGGCTGTCCAGAGAGGTTGTGAAGTCTCCCTTTCTGGAGACATTCAAAACCCACCTGGTTCCTGTGTTAGCTGCTCTGGGTGACCCTGCCTTGGTGGGGTGGTTGGACTGCATGATCTCCAGAAGTCCCTTCCAACACTGGTGATTCTGTGATTCTGTAAAACACAGTGAAGAGGGAATTTGTTTCACAACCACTTGCTTTGAGGCAAATCTGTCAGTGGGAACACTTTTTGCCTCCTCTCCGTGCTCTGTTCTTCTCCCCTTTTTAACAGGCAGTTGAACAGGGGCTGTGATGGGCTCCAGGAAAAAAAACCCAGTGCTTAAATTTTGGGTGCATGCAGAACACATCCCCTCTGGTCCTGTGACTCAAGGAGTAAGATGTGCTGGCAGCAGTGTGACTGGGTGCATCTGCTGCTTGTGGCATGGTGGCTCCCCCTTGGCTGAGTTGTGCCTGAGTGTAAGGTTGGTATGAATTACAACCGTGAGAATTACTGGAGCTAAATGCACGGGTGGCAGTGGATGGGGTCAGGAGGGGCACTCCCTCTGGCACTTTGGGCTGTGCATTCTACCCAGTTCCTCCCTCAGCAGCCCTGGTTGCCTTGCAGCTCATGGATTCCGTGATGTGACAGTGACAGAGCAGAGACAGGCAGCGTCCCTTTGGTGGGCAGTGCGGGTGGCCGCAGTGCACGCAGGTGGAGCTGTGCTCAGGGCAGTCCTGCACAGGGCTGCTGGCTTAGTGGCATCTGCAAGGCTGCCTTCCTGCCACAGGAGCCAATGATGGATGTCCCAGAGATGGCCTGAAAGCTTTGGTGAGAGTGGACGTCAGAATGTCCCATCTGCCTCATCTGAGTACTTCGGGCTGTCATCTGTCATAGGCCATGGAATTGTTGCAAGTACAACTTTCTATTTTTAGTCCTTGAAACACAGCCTGCCTCCCTCTGTCTCCCAGCAGATCTCCTCAGATGTATTTATGAATGGCAAGCAGCCTGTGTTTACTGCTTACATTTAAGCAGACTTAAAAATAGGATCTGAAACACAGAAGGCATTTTCTGTACTTTCCTTGGCTCCAGTGAGAATGCTAACCCACCAATTCCTTTGTTTTGAGCAACTAATAAAAGCAACAGATGGGTTATGATTGATCACTAGAGGCATATGATAGATGTACTTTTGAATACAACTAAAATCCTTAGCCTCTCTATGTTAGAAACGTTTATATCATAAAAAGAATTATTCACGCACAAAAATAAACTGATGTAGTCTCTGTGTTGAATATTAAATAAATACATCAAGATATTAATTGAAAAGCTTTATACTATTTACAAGTTAGAAAAATTGGAGTGCATAAACTTATATAGTAAGTAGATTAAAAAATATTCCTAGGAGCTATATTTTCTGCAAGGGCTCCCTGAACTTCATGAGTTCTGCAAGTATTTTGTCGTGATATATGAAGGAGTTAGATACGTTAAGAATCTGATGGTGCTGTGTTTGTCCAGAAATGAAAACCTTTGAGATGTGAGTAATGCTGTTTTATTTTTTATTGCTCTTTTTTTTTCTTTTCTTTTGAAGGATAGTGTTATGAAAACATTTGAGCAAGATCTCTTATTTTAAATTATTATGTAAATAATGAAGACACTTTGGCAATTGCATTCTGGAAGGTATATGAATATTCTTTTGAGAAAGCGAAGGATGTGGAGATTTTAAACTAATAATTCTTACACACACATATATATATATACACATATATCCTCTAAAATCAAAATATTAATAAAACCTCAATACTATAAATATGCAATAGTTTGTCATTAAATCCTAATAAGGCTCCATTGAATGGGGAAAGAGTGAGGGTCATTTAATGAGGAAGCATTTTGCTTTTAGCTGTTTGCAGAATGTTGAAGCACAAAAAAAACCAGAAACAGAACAGGGAGAGTAGTTGTGAACTGGGGATGCCTGCATGAAATACACAAAATTATTCAGTGTTGAGGATTGTTCCAGGTGCTGGTGGCTGGGTATGCTGCACGTTGTGCCCTGGCTGGGGGGAAGTGCCTGGAGCCCCAGGCAAACAGCTGTGAGTGTCCTTTTACACTTCAGTGCTTCTCAATAGTTGCACCACATTAGTCACAGCCTCCAACATTCAGTTTGGTGAGCTCCCTGAGTGTTCTGTAGGTTCCCTGGCAGCTACACTGCATCTTCTTCACTGGTTGGTGGAACTGCAGATTGTGTCAATAGGTTTTAACAACTTCATTTTGATCTGTGGTGTATTTATCAGTATTAGACATACTGTGCTTAATGTTGCTGATTCCATTGTAGTGCTTGCTGTCTGCTTGATCTGCTGCTTCCGAGTGTTATCCATCTGCTTCTGAACATTTTATCACAACTTTTGCGAACAACTGAAGAATTAGAGTTGACTTGGAGATTTTTGAGAAAAACTATAGGGGGCAAGGAGCTGGAGAATGTAATGCAAGAATGCTTTAAATCCAAGTTGAAAAACTGCTGTTCAGTAAAAAACACTGAAGGTAATATTAAGGAAAATGATCTTCCAAACCTTTATATTTTAGATTGTATGTTTTAGTTGTGACAATCAAGTAAAAATTTTGTTTGTTTTAGATAGAGTAGCTGGATGTTACACCTCTGATAGAATCTGCAAAACCTGAGTACATGCTGTCACTTCTAAAAGAGCCTTAGCTTTCCCTGTCTTAACAAGTGATATTCCCCCACTTGTGGAATGACACATTGCCAAAACTGTGATAAGGGTCTTTTTCTAGTTAGACCATTCGGGAATTCTGTTATTTTTCATGAAACCTTTTTGATGCTGTCATAGTTATCCATGTAATCACTATGTCCTACTTGTGCCTGGCTGAGAGCCTTCTATCTACCACTCTTACCACAGACATCACTGGAAGTAAAAAGAAATGTGAAATAGCTTGTGTGGATACAGACTCTTCAGGAGGGACAGGCTGGGAAGGTGAGGAGAAGAGGGTTAGCTTAGTGCTCATCTGTGGGACAGGTGATGGGTCTGTTCATAGCTCATGGGTCAGGATCACAGAGGGGTGGCCTAAATGGGCTTGTAGTGGGTCCCTGTTACACACCAACAAACATATTTCATATTTTTATTAAGTTTGCTAATAGTGTGGGTGTTTGCACAGTTTGAGCTCCCTGGCCATCTCCAATGCCTTAACCTAAAAATAAGGCAAAGCAGACTAAATTTGAAAATTTTTGCTTCCTAAATACATCTGATTATGAAATCTCAGTAAATCTCGTGTCTGAAGTTCTGTATCTTTTCTCTGCAATACTTCTTTATGGATTTGAAGACCACACAAGACAGGTTATTTGTACAACATAAGAAAGCAAGTCTCAGTAGAGGGTTTCTTCTGGTCTCACTTCACACAATGTATGGTACACATCACAATGATGAACATGCCATTGAAGTTTGTCTGATGCACAAACTAAGCTATTATTACTTTCACAGAGTGGCCTTTCCAAAACTCATTAAAAATGTTACATGAGTATTGAAATAGTCTTTATAAATTTAAAATGTGTTGGTATGCAATAGTTTGCAGTCAGAAGACATAAAAAATCATTTTACTTAGCCCCATTTTACTGGCTGTGTTCAAGGCCAGGTTGGATGGAGCTTTGAGCAACCTGGTCTGGTGCAAGGTGTCCCTGCCTGTGGCAGGGGGGTTGGAATGAAATAAAGTTTAAGGTCCCTTCCAACCCAAACCATTCTACGATTCTATGATAATTTCAAGGATTGAAATCAAATATGCATTTTAATAAGGGGGAGAAAAATCCAATTATGTACCATGCACTGTAAAAATAGATGAGAACTACTGACTCTTATATTAGAATCTAAGTAAACAGGCCAAAAAGAGAATGAACTGGTAAAGGTATGAAGCTTAATTTTTGTTTATTAAAGCACTGTACATGTTAACTATGTATTGTTCAGAGTAAACAGTCAGTAAATTTTAATTGAAGAGCCTTAAAAATTATAAAAGTAACCTCACTTCTAATTTTGCATATAGTACCTCTCACAAACATTTCCTTTTGAAGCATTGAAGTGAGGGAGTACATAATCCATAAGTATACCAAGTAACTCAAATTATATTTTAAATTTTGAAACTAAGATTCTGCACACATTGACATACAAAAAAATACATAGATGTAAAACATACATTTTCCATATTTGGTACTTTCTTCAGTTTGTTTTCTCAAGTATTGCAGTAGTTAAATTTCTGATGTCAGGGCTGAATGTATCACTGGCACACGATGCACATGACATTCTGTTCATTCAGTTAATGGCTTCAAGGATAGTTTAACCAAGTATTACTGGCACACAATGCACATGACATTCTCTTTATTCAATTAATGGCTTCAAGGATAGTTTAATCAAGTATTTGAAGAATTATACAACAAGATTAAAGATATGTATTGAATAACTTTTTATCTCTTAAATATAGTCACCTGTTTTTATAATAGCAAAAATCAAAAAGCAAGGTGGTGGATGTGGGGTAGGAATGTGGATCTCAAAGCTGGGAAAAAAATACTTGAGGAGGTTCTCAGTGGCCTCAATAACACATTTCAAAACTGAGCAAGTACCTTCCAAATGTTGGTTTACAAAACACCAAAATTTGATCACATTTGTCTAAATGCAGTGTAAAACAAATGAGTAAACGTGAAGCATGATTTTCAAAGAATATTTTAGTTTTAAAGGGATCTCTGGTGGTCCTCCAGACTGACATCCAGCTCACAGCAGCACTAGTTTCAGATAGAGCAAATTATTCTGTCTTTCTTTTTATGAGCATCATCTTGTATGTGGAAAAAAGGGGGGAAGGCAACTGAGAACTCCGTAGACACAGTCAGAAGAGAAATGCATATTCTGGGTCTTTGCTTCAGGCTGCAGGTCCCTTGTTTCTGTGTCCATGCCAGTCATCTGAAGGTTTCTCCATTTTGAGCTAAGTTTTCCAATTTCTTCAGGCTCAGTCTCCTATGTCATAGTGAAGGAGATGTTTGCTTTGGGTTTTCTGATCACTTTGATTGATAGACAGACTTTGATATCTGGCAGACTAGAACAGCTTTAAAGGTATTTCTGCTTATTCAGCCTATTTATGATACTGGTGTGTTGTGTTCAGTAGAATTAACTCACCTGATGCTTATTCCTTTAGACAAGTCTTTCATTCCATCCTTATTGTTAAATCTGCCCTTCTTATATGAGCTATCATGCCTAGTGCTTGTCAGATAAATAATTTTATTGGAAAATAGCTGAAGAGTTACAGAGTCTGTAATCTCCTTCTGCTAGGGACTGTTTGAGTTACTGACCAATTGCATATCAGTTGTTTCTTCAGACTCCCAGAGCTCTCAGCTGTGTACTTTGGTGGTTCTAAGCAGATTCCTTGGCAAAGAAATCTGCTTACCATATTTGGGCAGATGGGGAGCAACTCACCCTTCATTTTCTGCTTGAATTTCAGTTTGTCATTTTTTATTTGCAATTTTCCATTTCCAAGGATCTTTTTTTTCATGATCACACCTCCTTCTAGTTTAGCAGCAGCTCCACATCTCATTAAAGCAGTTTCTATTTCTTGCACCTCTTTAATAAAGGTGTTACAAGACTGGAGTGGCCATTACTAATTAACTTTGTCACACAGCATTAGCTATCCCTCTCAGCAGATGCCTTGAACTTTTATAATTCTCCCTGAGCCTTTCTACATCATGGAACACCAGTCCCAATGAGCATGGAGTGTTTCTGACACACTTTGTTATGTGGCAACAAACACTTTGCTAGTTGGACATAAACTACACAAGTTATTACACAGAAATTGCTCATTTCATAGGCCTTTCACCTCTTTCAAAAAGACTTCTCCATCTCAGAGTAGGTAATAATTTCTTTGCATGTGCAATTCTTGCTGTGACTGCCAGGAAGAGTTCCACCCATACGATGATTTTTTTCAAAATCTGGATTTCATCCATGAGTATCTGGTCTCAGGCCAGGGAGTTAATATCAAATACTTTGCAGCAGAAACTCTCTGTTATAACTCATAGAGTATGTAATGAAAAGAGTGACTTGGAAATGGAATGTCCTAAATTCTTTGGCCATCTCCCTCAGCCATCCAGTCCTCAAGACACATTTGCATTTTTATTTACTTTCTGAAGCGCTGATAGCCCTAATTTTTCCCAAGATCCTCTTAAAGTTATAGAGTTTTG
Organism: Dicaeum eximium; assembly: GCA_013396995.1. NCBI lineage: Eukaryota > Metazoa > Chordata > Aves > Passeriformes > Dicaeidae > Dicaeum > Dicaeum eximium. The sequence continues at coordinate 1,378,074 of VWZP01006994.1, forward strand.
GGAGTAAAAGATTTGTGTGTCGGATAATGAACTTTCAACCCCATATGAAATGATGTAATGCAGTTAAAAACTGCTCTTGAAAGAGACTGAGGTGGATATGCCTCATTCCAAATGTGGGTGACTTAAAGGGTCCCATTATGGAAAAATAAATGGAGCTTCATACTCATAATTACTTTAGCTGACATGTTTAGCTGAGCAGTAATAAAACATACATCATCTTAATATATATGTTAATCTTGCCAATGATTTATACCATGAAAGCTGAAATTACCTCACCCAGTTAGACAGAATGAAGTCAGTGAAAAGCAGCTAAGGATAATTAAGCTAGACAAAGTGGCAAGTAGGTTTTCACTGCTTAATATATGCTATTATAAATTATTTAAATACTAAAAGACAACATGAAATTCCTTTCTTTTTACCCATAACTGGTCCTGCTGTGGATGTGTTCAAACAAATATCATATTTCAGATATTTCATAACAGTAAATAAACATGGTTTTATTTCATTTGGAGAACTGTATTAGGATGTGCAGATTTTAGGCTAAGATCTCCAGCCTTTCCATCCATAAATCATGGATGCAAAGCAACAAACAAGAGAACTTTTCTGTTTGGGGTGTGTGTCTGAATACACTTCTGCCTGGGAGAGAACATTTTTGTTTAGGTGTGTTTCTTGCAGTCTTTTCTAATCTGAGAGAAGTCAGCCTGGTGATGACAGGAACTGGGAATTTTTGTAATAAGAGAAAATAAAATTTAGTATTCATCTACCTTTTCTCCTTTTCTATTTAAGAGGATTGTTCTTTAGATAAAACTTACAGAATTTATACTTATTAGGATATTTTCAAACACTTCAGCATAAAAGGAGACAATTATATTTTATTGTCTAACAATATCTTTCTTTTCAATTTGGCCCTCAGGGCAATTTTTGTAGCATCATTGTGCAAGATGGGCTTGCAAGGTTCATATACTTTTAAAAATACTCCATAATGAAAATCAGATGAGCAATTTCACTTAAACAAAAATTCAAACCTAAGATTTAGAGGAAAAGAAAATCCATATGTTTTTAAATATTTTGTCATTGTTGTTTGGCATTCTGCAACAAGTTGAAGCAATATCTTAGTCCAATATTTCAAACAGAACATGGTTGGCTCTTTAGTCATGGTTATGCAGCCACTTAAGGCCACCATCACTTATGTTCTGTATGCCAGGGAACACAGGGAAACCCAAAATTCTTCAAAGCAAAGGCCTGATTTAATAAGCTGCTTCTGGTTATACTAGCTTTTGTTTATGACTGAGTTGTAAAGGACATGCTCCTATGCAAGCCTAATTTTCTGAGGTGTTGTGAATTAAATTTCTGTGCTGTCAGTGGAACACAGGTGCATCTTTGTGCTTGTTATACAGGCCACCGATTTGCTGTGGTAGATAAGGCCACAGAGGTTAAATGTTTTGTCTGCAATATGATGAATTGTACAACAGGAAAGAGAATTGCATTACACAAAGATGTGGGATGAGAAATTGAGATGGAATTGCAAACCTCTAGGAAGCATTTGGATGCGCAGTTTCCAGAGAAAAAGGAAATCCTGAACCTGTTCAGCATGAACATAAATATCTATGGAAGTAAATTAATTTTAAAGTGGCCAAAGTATTTGGATTTTAAAACTGTTACTTTCCTGGTTCTGGCTGATCTTAGAGAAGAGGATTTACAGTACTATTTGTTGAAGTACTGAATATTTGGTTAGTTTCTTATACAGCTGCTTAACTAAAGGCCTTATTATGGTTTTTCATTTATGGTTCTATAAAGCATTTTAAAGACATCAAATATGAATGCATTTTGGGTCCCAGTGTGGCAATGGAAAGGAAGATTGAGGATGATCAACACCTCAGAAACCCAAATCTCTTAAGAGCCATTTGAATGTGGAGCTACTCCCAGCCAACAGTAACATCTGGATTTCACAACAGCTTGAATAACTTTCCAGATGGATGTTGCTTATGTTCCCATTTCCGTAGACACAGTTGACATTGTGAAAAAAGTGTGAGAAGCTTGAGGATCTGTTTACAGCATCTGTATAGTGCTTTACTTGTTCTTACTGGCAAGTCATCCATTTCATGGAGCTTGAGAGTCATGGAATTGTCATGGTTGGAAGGGATCTCCTGAGATCATCTAGCATAACCCCCTGCTCAGGCAATTTAAATCTCTTGGCATGTGTCCTGGTTTTGGCCCTGAGCAGCGGGAGGCGGAATGGCCAGGGCCGTAATGTTACTCGATACCAACTTATGTCATTGCCAGGGGTGGGGGAAAGGGATTCTCTCTTGTTTCCAAGTTGAAGGACATTTGTTTTCCAGTGGGAAAAAGCATGGTGTGGTGAGGAAGAGTCAGATGACATTTGTTGTGTTTTTCTGTATAAATAGTTTCTTTATCTTATACCTTTTGCTATTAATATTGTTGCTGTTACTGTTTGTTTTCTTATCTCATTGCTGTTTCCAGTAAATTGTTTTTGTCTTAACCCGTGATTTTCACCTTTTATGCCACCAATTCCCAGCTCCATCTCTGGAGTAGAGAGGGGGAAGGGAAGGAGGGAAGGGTGAGCAATCAAGCGGTGTCTGGCTTGGGAGAGTCCTGGTGGGGGCACTGAAGTGGGAAGCACCATTCCTGAACCACAACAGTGTGTTAGCTGTGGATAGGAATCAGGTTTGGTTTCTGAGGATGTTACACTGAATGTTGAATAGAGGGTAATATGAACAGTGTCTTGAGTTGTGCAGCAAGACATTGGTAATCTGCAGGATGCATCCCACAGTGGGACCTTGGTGGGGAAGGCAGGCAGAAGGCTGCTGCAGGTGCTGCCAGGTGCTCTGCTGGACCCTGGAAACAACCTTTATCCTTCCTGTGCTCCTCTCTGCTTAAAGCTTCTGAAGCAAGCTGAGGGCAGCTTGTCCAGCTCAGGAGGGCAGCGTTTGTACAGTGGAAATGGAGGTATGTATAAGTGTTTAAGAGTGCAGCATGAGGATTTCTAGGGACTTGTGGGGATGGAAAAACCTCTGGGATAGCACTGAAGGGCTGAGTATGCAGAAAAAGGCAGAACTGATGTAACCTTATCCATATTGACTTTTGGCTTTGGTTTTTGAAGTGAAACCTCCTCCAAGCTTTGCTCAGTTTGCAGCCCAAAAGATGCAGGGAGTAGGCGAAAAATGAAGCAGTGTGCACACTGAAGAGTCTGATGCACAAGTTCATTTTCTGGCCCTCAGTTACTTATCATCATGGATGTTTTCCATGAAGTTCAATCCTAGTTAGAATATTATTTATACTGCAATATGAATAATAAATAAATAATAAATTATTTTCTTCTTCCTAAAAATAATCTAAGTTGGTTTTTTGATTTCAGAAAACTTATATTTTCTTCAGCAACATTGCTGTCTGCTCCTCGCTCAGGGTTGTGTATGACATGACAGATAACAATGGTCCTGTCCTAAAGATCTCTACATTAAAATATTAATCTCGAAGACAAAATTTGAGTATAAATCGTGCCCTTGGAAGCCTTTGTGCCTTTGAAGCCATTTAGAAAGAGCATAGAACACCTGGAAGAAAAATAATTCAGCAGTACTTGGGGTATAGATTTGTGGAAAGTAATTTTGGAACGTTGGTGTTGCACTGGTGTTTCTTCAGAAAAAACGTGCAGCACTTTTTATTTCCAGAAGAAAATGAAAGTAAGCTGAAATGTACACCTGCTAGTATAGGGACAATGCTGTGCTCCTACCCGGTGTAGCCATGGATGGGATGCTGCTGCTGTGCCATAGAGCAAGCAGGGAATGCACTCACTAGATCAATCAGACTGCTCTCTTTGGTATTGTTTACAATAATTGTTAATTAGTTTCCTAGGATAGTACCTCATTTGTGGTCAAAATAAAATGTACACCAGATGGAGAGAAAATTAATTCCAAAGCAGTAATCTATTCATATACATAATTATTCCTTGTCACTGTAATGGTGGTGGTTTTGGCTGTTTAAACTCCAGCAACAGATAGATCAAGCAGATGACATTGCTTAAACATTATTCAGGATTTTATTGGATAAACCATAAACAATTGATACATGATTGTTTTTTGACTGGCTTCTTTCATGCGTTTTAATTTGATATTGTGATTAACATGTTTTCATTTAGAGACTTTGAGTTCAAATTTTAAAGTTGCAGAAAATATTTGGATGTGCCCAAAGTCTTACTTCTAATATGTTTCAGCATTTTTGCTGTGAGTCCTGACTTTCCTTAGTTTTGAAATTGGCTTTTAAAATGTGATGTATGGATGGCTTGATTTAGAAACAAATACATTTTTAAAAGTGAAGATAAAATACTAAGTTTGAAATGTTTGGTGAGTTTTGTGGTTTTTTTTTTCTGGAACAACTTGAAACTTAAGGAGTCTCTTAGACCTCATGCAGAATAGTGAGAAAGCACAAACTACTTTATCTTTAGAAATGCTATATTTATATTCTGCCCATGTTTTTATTCCTGTGGATTATTTCATTTGGAATCAACATTATTATTACTTTATTTTATGCTAAGAATCTGATAATTCATGTCATTTCTCTCTCCCCTAAAACTAGAGGGTTTTGTTATTTCTCACCATTTTGAAATAATTGTGTTGTTACAAAGACAAAACTGATTCAGGAAATATATTCCTAAGTATGTAATTAGTAAGTAATTTCAGTGGGAATCTCAATGTGCCTGAATATAAGGATGTGCTTAGTAAGCTTCTTCAACTGATCCAAATTTACTTATTTTGAAATAATTCTAGTTTGTCTACTACTTCTATAGTAGATAACTTTAAGGATAAGTAAGCCAAAGTTCCATAAAGAGGTGCAGATTTTTCTTCCTATGCAGGTTTTTTTTTTTTTTTGTGCTTAGAATAAAGGATTTCTGGAATGCAAACATTTCTGGAGACTTTTGGCTCTGTGATGGAGCCTGTGGGGACTTTGGGCTTGATTTTTTTGCTTTGAACAATGAAACTGGCTGAGAGATGAACTTTTATACCACTGTACAAACTGTGAGGGATATCTTGCCTATGCTCTAAATATTCTGTCACCTTCCTGAATCTGAACATTTCAGTAAGAGGGTGTTTAAAGAACTCTTAATTCTATTTTGGTTTTTATGTAGAATAAAAATGTAAAAATGACAAACTAAATTCATATCTCTGTCCCATTAAGATCATGTTATGAAGGCTGTAGTAGGTGTCCAAATATAGGGAGGTGGCAAAACCCACAAAACCAGAGCTGGTCAGGGGACTTCATTCGTGCTTTGCCTTTAGAGGTCTTTAGAAATCAACATTTTATGTGCAATCAGATTGTACTCCCAAATAAAGAAGATCAGACTATTTTCATAGTTGTCTAGTCTAAGATATAACCTTAAACATTATATAAAAGCAAATTATTTAAAATATGTAAAGAGATCCTACGAAGGTTTTTCTTTTTTACATTCAACTAGTTTATGTAATGTATATTATGCTTTTCCATTGGGTATAGGATAAACCAAAATCCATTTATGACAAGGAGAAAAGCACATTACTGAAGTTTATACAACGCTGTCTCAGAGCAAATATTCACATGGGCACTGGCACAATGTCTTGGCTGTGTAGGAAGACATCCACACAAACAGGTTAAACATTTAGAATCCTTGGGAAAATAAATACACATAGACAATTCTGTAACTAAAAATTATCTGTAATTTATGTGTAAAAATTGTTCTGTCCAAGTTTTATTGTTAAAGGTACACCTTCTAATTTACACTGGAATATTTGTTCTGTTTTGTTTTTCAAAAGCAGATTCATTACAGCATGAAGTTTCACAGTGTTTCCTGTTTGATATTATATGGACATTGGTTTAAGTTGTTGACTTTTTAAATAATACAATTGTAGAAATTGTGAAACTGTAGAAATTGTCCTGAGGTGTGTTTCAAAGCAAATTGTTTTTTTTAACTACTGTATCTTGGAGGAAGTCTCCCCTCTCCCCAGTGAAATCCTACTACAATTTCAGCTGTGGCAAAATTAACTCATAGTAATTATAGTTTGAAACAACAAATCTGTGCTGTATATGCCTTATTTTATGCACTGTTCTGCCCAATGTCTAACTTACAAATATTGCACATTTCTGAATGAATGATTCATTGAGGGAAGTAATTCTGAACTGGGAAATGTGAAACTGATCCATGATTAAGAAACCGCCAGTGAATTATTTCATCAATGCATTTGAGCACATGGGGACAGGTTTTAACAGGGTGGAAGGGAAATGCCTGTATGGAATATGGAGTCAGAACAAAGAAATCATGTATAAAAGGAGGAAAATTATTTATAAACCAGCGTAAGGAAAGACAAGGGCAACACAAGAGCTAAAAAGCCTAAATTTTAGAAGTAGCAATGGAAAAGGAAATATGAGAGGGAAATTAAAAAAATGGTTTTGTCATTTGCAAAGATCAGGAGCTAAACAAAAGCAACTGCTAAGCACCTGACTCAGCAAGCTATCCAGCCATATGCTCAAGTGCATTTTCACTTAACAAAGCACTCCACAGTCAATTAAGCAATCACTGGGGTCAGGAGGAATCTTTCCATAACAGCTATGAGAATTTAATCTCTTAGGTTTTATTCCTTTTTAATTTAGTAACATGTAGGTTCTGTGTTCCCATTGCTTATGGAATTAGACAAAATGAGGCTGAGACAACCAGAGATTTTTATAGCTTCTATGTAAAATTTTAAATGCATGCATAATGAAAGGCACTCTCTTTCTGCTTACTTTACAAAAACTATTTGAAAAAGTTGCATCAATTGCCGGGTTTCTGTTTTGGAAATATGTCTTAAAAATACAGGGTTTGAAATATGAAGGAGAGAAAATTGACATGAAATCACCTCAGTTGTCTGTACTCCCTCTCCGTGACAAGGAAGAGTGGTAACTTCAAAGGTTAGGAGCTATCTAAGGCAAATACTGATTATTTGGGAAAACAAAGTTCTGCAACAGTTGTTCATTAGCAGTGGTGCATTTCTCTTGCCCTGATGAGCATCTCTGCTCCCTCAGACAGCACAGAATGGTCTATGCCAGCCATCCTTACCAGCTGTCTTCCACTCTCTAGTTGCTGCCATGCTCACATTCCTAGGAAAAGCAAGACATACTATGTTGTGTGATGTAGATATTGCCCTAGAGACCCAGGAAAGGGATCATGTTCAAAACCTTGAGATGTTTACTGAGACTATTTAATTTACTAGTACCTATTGTTAAATTGTCTAATCTAAGTAACAGCTCATAATTTAGAAAGCACAAAACTACTGCCTTTTCTTCATCAATGAGGCCATTAGCAATCACATCAGAAGAGAAAAAGAGTATATCCTAATTAGCATGTGAGGCAGAGCTATAAAGAGAGAATGCATTGTTCAAGGTCACCTAGAAGAGATTTTTTTGCTGTAAATATAGATCAGTAACAATTAGGACAAATTGTCCAAATCATAGAATTGAGGACATTCAAGCATGATTGTACATGGAATTACTTTTTAAAATAATCAATTGTATAAAATAGTACCCAGTTGCATAAAATGGACAAGTAGCAGCATTTGGTTGGTCTTCTTCTCAATCCTGCAATATAATACAAATTAAAATGGACTGTGGTTTGGGATTTGGGGACTACGGAGCTGTGTAATGGGCATTTTGAATAAAATAATTTTGAATAAAATATACAGACTCGTCTAGATGGCATATATGAATGAGCAATCTCTTTTTTTTTTTTGGTTTATGGTTTTGTTTTGATTTTTTTTTTAGTGCATTTTAATGGATTCTTAAGCACCTGGCATGTGAGTCATGGTGTTCTCAGCTCTCCAGCTCCAGTGTACCAGTGGGTTGTTTATGTTCCTACACTTTGGAAGAAATTGCTGAAGGAGTAGCAACGTTCCTGATTTCAGGGCACTTGGCAAGTATACTGGGAGATTTAGTTTGAAATATTTGTATACTTTCACAATTTTGAATTATTACATTTTTATAACCTATGGATGCATGTGTGGGGAAGTTTAAAATACATTCTTTCAAATGGAAGTATTCTCTGTGGGTCAAGGCACTAAGTCCCAGTTAAGGATGAGAATTTTTATTGAAGTAATCAAGATAGTTCAGTGCAGCTGTTTGTTGTGTGACTTTTCTGAGGTTACTGTCTTGTAGTAGTGAAGTTGTTTAGAAAATTAATGTTCTTATGTCTCTGTATACCTTTCATGCTTATTTCCGGAAGTAGTAACAGCTGATGTTACAATTTGGATTATTAGTAGTACAGATCTTTTTGTCTACTCTTTAATTTGGCAGCAATGGATTTCCTGTGTACTTGCTGATGATTATTAAGTCAGTTTGGCAAACAACAGCTTTGGGGAGAAAAATCATTAAAATTTTTTTGGCCTCAAGTTTGAAGAGTAACCTCTTTTTTTATTCAGTATCCACTATTCATTCTTCATGTGAAAGTTTCTGTTCAGTGTGCAGACTACAAGGTAGCAGTCTCATAAAATATCTTTTTGGATATTTTAAATTACAATGAGGCAAGAAAAGACTGTATGGATATGTTAATGCTTTTAGAGTATTTATTTTCAAGAACTGTTTTAACTTTCTCACAGGAGAATTTGCTCAGCTGTGATCCTGGAATTCTGTCAGTTTGCTGTCTCTGAGGGCAGGGAGATATTAGCTACTTAAATAGTAAATTTTAATTATTACACTTCATAGGCTTTACTTTTTGAATGGCTGTACTTTCTGTCATGTGTTGTAAAATCTATTATCACTGTGGTTTATATTATGACAGCCTACAGATCTGGATTAATATGCTGCTTTATAAATACACTGTTAACTTAGTTTCCTCAGTGAGGTAATTAAGTATCTGTTTCAGCTGGATGAAATTAAGTTAACAAGTGAAGTATATGGACACTCTAAAATTGCATGTTTTTCTGATTAATGCTTTCACTGACTGATGTGTCACTCTAAAATACTTAACACCACAGTTTGTGGTAAAAGAGGGTAGAAATGAGGCACTTAAAGGTTTTTGCACAGGGAGAGAAGAGTGTGATAAGGTATTTTATCACAGGATGCAAAAGAAGGGATTTCATCTGCTGAAGGGTCTGGAGGCAAGGTATTTCTGATTACTCACACAGTGATATCCTCTCTCTTTAGATTGCCAGAACAAAAAACTTACTATTGAAGAAAGGTTAGGTATTTTGAGATAATCTGTGATTTAGTATTCATTCCACTGCCATAAGATGATGTAGCCCTCAACAGAGAGGAATGCAGTGAGGGGGTTAAGCACAAGAACAGTTTGTCCCTCCTGAGCAACTTGATCTGGCTTTGAAGTTATCCATTCTTTGAGGAAGTGTTTGCATGAGATGGCCTTCAGGTGTCCCTCCCCTCTCAAATTATTCTATGCTTCTAAGGTTATCTAGAGATAAAGTCCTTCAGGAATGCTTGTTTCAAGATACTAGTTCCCAAATCGTTCTCTCATGAGACAATCCATAATAAGTGAGCACCTGAATGTTCTGTGGTTGATGACATTATGTTCATTCAAGTAAATGGTAACTTGGGGGGGTTCCAGTTCTTGAGCATAGTTACATTTTAGACCTATCTGCTGTTTGTCTAACTCACAAGGCTGTTGCACCTGAATTCCAGGGAAAACAGAACTGTATCTTGGGAGGGGTTAAGGAAACCCTTAACCTTTCCTGTCTGACCATCCAGGAGTCACTCAAACAGTCACAGTCCCCCCACCCGAGCTGGGCCAAGGCCCCTTCACAGAAGGAAGCCCCAGTGACCCGAGGAGTGCCCTGTGTGATTCCCTACAAACTCCCCACTCACATACTCCAACCAGGTTTTCTAACTGGCTCAACCTCAGGTTTCCCATGTCAGAGTCTTAGACCTCTGGATCCTTAAAATAATTTAATCATGGTGCAACAACAGAATAACAGCTTATGCCAAGAAGTGGAGCCTGGATAAAGAACTTCCTGGGGGTTTTATAACCTTACCTTAGGTGTGCAATAGTCTGGGGTCATCCTGTTGGTTCACTGGCTCCTGCTGTGTCTCTGTGTCAGGTCACTTGGCTGGTGCCACAGGTCCCTTGCCCCTGCAGTTCATGGGCTCTTGCCCCTGGCTTCTGCCACCCAGAGCTCGGTGCTCACCTGGCACGGAGCTGCACCCCTGCTGCTTGCTCTGACTTTGTTCTTCAACAGGAGCTCGGGTTTGGCCCTCCCAGCTGCCTCTGTGCCTCAGTGTCCCCAGCCCCTGCTGGGCCAGCTCTCAGCACCATCACTTACAGATTAGGTCTCAGAGATGAGAGGGGATATTCTTCAAGATGTGCTTAAATGCTCAGTACTCACTGCTTTGAAATGAGAGGGTGCCCAGAGTGAGCAGAGACTTTGAATCTCATTCTCTGCAGGTCAAGGCTAGCACTGAAACCAGTGAAGATCTGCTTCTGTGCTGTGGTTACTCCATTCCATGGTGGGTGCTGCTGAGCACCCACCAATCAATAGGATATGCAGTTGGGTCATCTGCTTGAGTTTGAATTCTTTTGGTTTCCTACATTGAAAAGTTCTCCTTTATTTGTGTGGCTTATAGGCTGGTTTGTGCACTCAGTAATCAGAAAATCTGGTTTACTTTCTCTGTCGTAATATTTGGTTAAGTGAAATAGTATGAAGAAACCAATGCCTGTGATTTAAATATTTTTTCAACATGCATTTTTGATGTTGAAATCTTAAACAGCCTTTCTCTTGCACAGACAAATCTGTGTCAAGGGGAAGGGGTTACCACAACACATTTCTGTTAAGTGCCAGTCTGTGTATATAGATTTATGTATTTTGGCTATCTCTAATGTAAGAGTTCTTAAACCTGTTTCTAGTCCATTCTGTGACACTTAACCCAGTTTGAAAAGAAAAAAATAAACTCTCTTTTACTAATTTGAAGGTAACCTTCAAACAGCTGCTAGAAACAAACCTAAAAGGAAATGAAAAGTTACATTTTCTTTACCGATATTTTCCATAAAAAGTGGACACTACTACGTTTCTTACTGTCATTTTAGATATGCTAACATCATCTAATAAAACATGCTAATCATTTATTTTTTAAAAATTTCATTAGCACCTGTATGGCAATTTATTAGCAGACAGCTGTAAGGATCTCATCAGGAACAGAGTTTAAGTTGCACTATGACATTATTTTTTTGCCTATTCTACACTCCCTTTGCCATTCATCAGATGTGCTCAGAGCAATCTGTTCCTGAGCATAACGAGCTCCCATGGTTCAGTACCTTGCTAATCAATCAGCTGACCTCCCATCTTAAATTTTTGACTGGTAAACACATTGAAAATTTAGTGAGTAAACCTTTTTTTGATGCTACAGATATCTGATTCTGTGTTAACAAACCACACAGTTCATATTGTCCAGTTCAAAACCCTCTGCGTCACGACACAGCATCAGATGGAGCAGCGCTCTTGCATCCTGCAGCAGCCAAAGGAAAATTCCGAGCGGAGCCACTCGATGTCAGTGTTGCTTCACCGAGTTCTGCCCAGCACAGCATCCTTAGAAGTGCTGAAAAGCCCATTTACACAGAAGATGCTTAAGTAGAGCCCAAGCTGTTTGAGCCATGTCTGGCTTCTGTGTTGCCTCCATGTTACTGTCCCTATAGTCTCGTAAATTATCTGTATGATGAGGGAATGGACATCATAGCTTTTTGTGTTTTCTGAAGGGTGAGAATCATGTCTTTGTCACTTTAGGTCCACATGCAAGTAATTGGTGACCAAAATCAGTACTTTTGAAGTTAATTATTACTGAAAATGCATCACATCCAACTGTGGGAGATAAATTGGCAAGCTTTGGAGGTTGTGGATTTTGTCTGGCTTTGATACAGCAGAATTTCAGAGGGGGAAGTTATTTAAATATCAGTAATAAATGATTTGCATACTTACACATATGCTTCTTCTCTGCCTAGTGTTGTGGCTTAACCCAGGTTTATGTAATACATGTGGTTGATAACCTACTTCTTTACAAATTCTCAAAATTCAGGAATGCTGTTTTGGACCGTGTGGATTTCTATCACTGTTTTTGTGTTGTTGCCTTTGTCAGCACTCTGTTTTAATTCCAGTAGCTTGTATTATATTCCCATGTCCTATGTTCTGCAATATATGAACTGCACGATTTGGTCTCTCTAAATTAGTTCCTATCACCCTCTTTTTAAAATTTGACTTTCATTCCTATCCGGTTGTGCTTTGTCAAAATACTTTAAATTTTTCATAGGAAAAACTTGTCTAAGAATTTTAGCCATAGTTGCTAAAGACACAAGCTTTATGTGACCAAGATTTTTGCCTGTCTTATTTTTCCAGAGTTTTTCATTTAGTATCACCTTAATCCTTTAGCCATACTTAACTTCTTTGGCAGAAACAGAGCAGTACCAAAACTGAGTTGATAAAAATTTTTGGTCAGGATAGAGGACAAGGATGAAGAGGACAGAATAAATAATAATAATACTAATACTAATACTAATACTAATACTAATACTAATACTAATAATAATAATAATAATAATAATAATAATAATAATAATAATAATAATAATAATAATAATAATAATAATAATAATAATAATAATAATAATAATAATAATAATAATAATAATAATAATAATAATAATAATAATAATAATAATAATAATAATAATAATAATAATAATAATAATAATAATAATAATAATAATAATAATAATAATAATAATAATAATAATAATAATAATAATAATAATAATAATAATAATAATAATAATAATAATAATAATAATAATAATAATAATAATAATAATAATAATAATAATAATAATAATAATAATAATAATAATAATAATAATAATAATAATAATAATAATAATAATAATAATAATAATAATAATAATAATAATAATAATAATAATAATAATAATAATAATAATAATAATAATAATAATAATAATAATAATAATAATAATAATAATAATAATAATAATAATAATAATAATAATAATAATAATAATAATAATAATAATAATAATAATAATAATAATAATAATAATAATAATAATAATAATAATAATAATAATAATAATAATAATAATAATTTCTGCACAGAATAAAAAGGTGATGAAAGCTCAACCATCATGTATTCATTATATATTAAGATCTAAATCATATATATGTTTTTGCCAGTGGCCAGGCAGAAAGGTGTGTGTAATTTTGGATTAATGACAGCACGTACTGCCCTTTACCCAGACATGGTGGAAGGGACAACTTCATGGAGTTGGATGCTCTGGATGTTCTTGAGGGGGAAAAATGATGCACATCAGCAGGAGCACAGGGTTAGTTAGTTCACACTGGTTTAATGCTGGATATTTGCAGATATTTAGTTTATTGGTCTTCCTGAGAAAACTCACAAAGAGCAAGTCACACTGCAGAATCACAGTGGTTAAGGTTGGAAGGGAGCACAGTTGGGTCATCTGGCCCAGCCTCCCTGCTCAAGCAGGGCCATCCCAGAGCACAGGGCACAGGATTGTGTCCAGGTGGTTCTTGAATGTCTCCAGTGAGGGAGACTCCACATGTTCCATTTTTTCCATCTATGCCTGTCTGAGGTGTGAATAGCTTCATTTAAGTTCTATGAGCGTATGTAAACATAAGTGTAGTTTTTGAACTTGCCTGCCAGTTTATGTGAAGTTTACACGCAGTTATCATGCAAGAATACAAAGATTTCCTACAAAATCCGCTTCCATATGAAGTGGGGTTGAGAGCTTCTCTGTCAAAGTTTACCACAAATTTTTCCTTTTGAGGTCTAAGTTGGAGTAAGGTGTCAGATTTTTTTTTTTTAATCCCTTGAGGCCAGAGCTAGAGAATCAAACCTCCTTTCTTCACATATCCACCATGTATGTCAACTTCCCATGTATGTAAATGTTAGAGGAGCTGATGAAAATACAGACAGCACCCACAGAGGTTACCCCATTTATTTTTGGAACCTGTTGCAAATCAGGTTTTAAAAGCCCACCATATCTGATCTATGATGCAATACATATCTCCTTCTATACACTACCTGTATTCTAATTTTTGACTTATGCTAATTATCTTTTAGCATTGTACATAAATATTCTGCTAGAATTATATTTTTATGCATTTCCAGAACAAACAAACAAACAACTATGCAATCACTTGAAGATAGGTTTTACTTATATGAGAATATCAAAAGAGCTAATTGTGAAGCACCCAATATTACAAAAGTATGTGTGAATACATTGACTCAAATGTATAAAACTGAAGATTTCTCATGCTTATCCTTTGGTGTTCCAGAAATGAAGTTTTATTCACTTGTTTCACAGCAAGAGAGGGTCTCATAGTTCAGGTACATCATGATACAATTCAAGCTATGAAAAGCCTGCAAAGTCTGGGACTGCATAGACTAAAGATTTATAACTAGTGAAAACCAGCTCATGGGAAAAAGTTTAAACATGGTGTGTGTGATACAATGTGTTTCCATTAGGATACTGAAGTATTCTAGGAAAGTGGAGAGGTTTTTATGTTTCTTTAAGATGCAAAGGTTGTAATACTTTGTAGTGAGGTTTAGGCTTGTTATACATACCTAAACATCAGTTATTCCTTAAAAATGTTGATTTGTTTGGGGGTTTGTAACTGAAATGTTGCTTTGTGACATAGGTAACTAGGAGTATTTATTAGTTGAAGAGTTACAATAAAGAATGTATTTCAGTAGTGATGGCCTTATCAACTTCAGATTTATGGATAATGAAGATTTTTACTTATCAAAATAATTGTTGGGGTAAAACAAAGTTTCCATAAAAATTCCACAGCAGCTGTAGGATGTTTGCACTCGTGCATGCACACACCCAGAGAGAGATAACATCCCTTGGTGGTGGTGGGGGACAAAAGTCTGGTGATGATGGAAATCCCAGGTGTTCAGATGCTAATCTGGGATTGATGAAAACTTGTCCAGTTTAGCTGACTCTGCAATTAGGAGGTGGAAAAATCTCATTTACAGACTTTTTCAAACATCATTGGCATTTTGGTACATGAACTTTGAGGAATGGAGAATATGTTCTTGCGTGTTTGCCGATGGTTCTTTGGTTTCCTAATGCGGGGTTTTTTTACTGTTTCAGAATATTCAGAGCTTCTAGCAAACAATGAGTAAAAAAAAAGGCTAGGCTCTTTTATACAAGTACCTATATTTGGGCATGTTTTTGCACATGCATGTTTATGTGTAGAAATGTATTTTGATTTTTATTTCACGGAAAATAATGTTATATTTAGAGGTACAGAACATTTCATCAAAACTAAGCAGCACCTGACTGCTGAGTAGCTCTCACTGTAGCTGTGAGGATTCCTGTTCACTTCTGACTATTGAAAGAAGGAAAAGATTTGTGTTGTGAAACACTTGGCAGACATAAATGCCTCAATTATGAAGTTCTTGAACTGTACTTTCAAGTTAAAAAAACAGAGAAAACCAAAAACACAAAAGAAAAAAAAAAAAAAAGGAAAAAAACATTTATGCTTAGAGGTTTATTCTAATAAACAGAAGTAAGATTACCTGTCTTTAAAAAGTGTATGTTGTTAATGGGGGGCAGGGCAAAGTATGCCAGGAATAGTTAAAACTCAAGCTAAGAAATTCTTTCTTTCTCTTTCTTTTTTTCTTTTTATCTTTACAATGCTATGGGACACAGTTGTGGACATAATTTGAATGTCACTCAGTAGAATGAGCTGATGCATTTGTCTTTGTGCCAGTCTACCTGTTGCATTTGGAAACAGTCTCATTTTTCTAAGTTGTTTTGGATGGAAAATGCTTCAGGTTTTTTTTGCCTTAATCCAAACAATAAAATGTAAATGAATTTCTATTTTAAAAAGAAATATTTTTAAAAAATATTTATTTTTATTGCTCACTAGAGAACAGCGATTGGGAAGACACTTCACCCATATGATGGATCTTGCATTTTAACTTAAATTCCTTTGCCATCCAGAGATACAGAAAACTTAGAAGAAGGCTTACTGTATCCTTGTCTATATCAGTCAAGGCATTTAAACCCCTGAACATTTAAAGCTCTTCCATGCCCTTATCTCTTTGTGTCTGAGCACTTTGTATGGTACACAAGGTGCATGACATTATTCCAAGAATAAATGTTGCTTGGTGAACGGTCTGTGCTGAGGGAGCCTCTGCTGAGTGGCCAGCCAAGAGCAGAAAGGACAAGCTCTGACCAAGAATGATTGTCACAAGAATTTCTGGCACTGCCCCTGTGAAGCTGGTACCTTGCAGTCCCTCACTGCACTTGGAGCTCGTTACTCTGAAGTTTGAGGTTTCGGCCCACAGAGAGTCTGTGCTCGTTTCCAGTAGGACTTATTGCTACCTGATGTTCTGCATTTGCTACATAAAAGAGTTTTTTGTGTCATTTAGAAGACAAAATGCTGATGGAGTAAGACAAGGCTTCTAGCAGGAGCTTTACTGAGGTCTTAATGCCTTGTGCCTGGGGCCAGGAAAGCTCCTCGCAGGAGGGACAAGGCTGCGCTCCCGGCTTGGCAGGGAGATGCCTGCTCTGCTGGGCACTTCTTGCTCAGATTAGCATAGCCCAGCCTATATCACACACACCCAGTAATACCTCATTTTGCCACTGGAATGAGGCCAAAAGCACAAGCATTACAGGGATATAAAGCGGGAAGTTACTGGAAAGAATCACAAACTAACGTGAGACTAGACCAAATTTTTGCAAACAGCAGAAAATGTGATCTTTGTTGTAGACGGTTCTTGCATTTAATGTAGCTGTTTATATGATTGAAGCACTTAATAAGTGTTTTCATTGAGTGTAGTTACAGAACAGCTGCAGAAATCTTAAGTGCTTCTGTTAATTTTTTTTTTTTCCTTTGTAGTTCAGAACTGAAAAATCTCAGAAGGAAACTGGAGACTGACAGAGATCAGGGTGATTCCTCAACCGTGCACTCTCCTGACAGAGGCACTGCTTTTGTGGGGTAGGAATGATGACAGGGGCAAAAAGGAAAAGAAGTACAGTCTGGAGGAAGATCCAGGCTGTTAGCTTTGAAGATATCAAATCCTGGTGCATGAGAAGGCTGCCTATCCTGAAATGGGTGCCTGTCTACAACTGGAAGGAAAATTTGGTTCCTGATGCTGCTTCTGGGATGATGCTAGCCATCCAACAGGTGACTCAAGGTACAGTTAACTAATTTCAGATTAATATTTTAAGTTTGTCTGGTCATATCTAATGGTGATTGAATCAAACTAAAAATATAAGGAAAAATATATAGTCTTAAACAATTTATAGAGTGGATGTGCAAATTTAGAAAAAATGCATTGTGATATTGTAGTTAATTTCTGTGGAACTTTACTATTTATCCCATACCTTTGACAATTTTCAAACTTTTAGTATGGAAGGTGAGAGAGCATTAACTCTATTCATACAGGATATGGTTATATACAATGTTTTATCAGTTAAATGACTTCCTGTTTTTCTATTTCACATGGAAAACAAAATGTAACTAAATGATAATTGCACTTAAAATATGCTATTCTGGAATAAACACGTGCATGATACTATAACTTGTAAAATTCCAAAACACAGCAGGAAAAATTCACAACTTTCTGTGCATAAAGAGTGTTCCTGCCAGGGACCTTATCCAGGCAGGGGATCTGTGGCATCCATAGCTTGTATGCTGATTTAATGCTGTATTGCATTACCTACCACACCTCTTTTCAGCAATACAAAGTAGGGGTGGAGCTAGACTCCATTTTACAGTTGAAAAAATTAAAAAAGAAAGGAGGAAAAAAAAAGTCAGGGAAAGGAAAAGCTTCCCAAACCCTGCACAATGACCTGCAGAACTAAGTTCCAGTCATCTTGCTTAGTAAAGTGATTGCTACAAGGAAATACATGCTTTTGTCAGTTTTTGATGTGTCTTTGGTAGTGTCACCTTCTTATGACAATATTGTATATTTGTCTCAGACAAATCACAGCTTCTTATCTCAGATAGGCTTTAACTCCTTCCTTCATGTGAATGACATATATTGTTTCCTAACAGTCATAAGCATATTAAGTATGCTTAACTATCAGTCATGTTGTTAAATTATAAACACTCCTTTAATTGAATTATGCTGGAACTGGAAACAACTGATTTGTGTAAGTATTTGTGCTTTTAAAGTAATTAGGAACATCTGCATTGGCATGATTTAAGAACCTTAATACCATAACTCTGCAAAGTATCTAATTTCACTGGTATGTGTGTATACAACAATTGTAATTAAAATGTTGCTAATAACAGTATGTTGAAATCCATCAAAAATGCTATGTTAAACAGCATTTCTGCAGTGTTGGTAGCTTTAGCCAGCATTTTCACGTTTGAAGTTATTTACTGTAACAGATAAATTTAAAAAGACCCAGTGAAGACAGAAAATACAGGTTTGTGTTTTCTAGATTATTTTTAAGAACTCTAGAAACAATTTTATCCTTACTTTATGCTGTTTAAATAAAAATACTTAGAAATTCCTGATCTGTTTTTTCTTTCTCTGCTTGCTGCTTCTCAAGATTCTGGAATGATTTTAGGGGATAAAATAGGAAGAGAGTTAGAGACAAAAGCATTTCATCATGTTTGTGGTGCTTTAATTTGAATGCAAATATAAGTGCTTTCCCTAGTGTTGAAAGCATTCCAGTTACCAGAACTATCCTAATATTTTCACAGGAAGACTTATGCATGAGAAGAAATTCCATTTGTTATATAGCCCAAAGCAAAAAAAAACTAAATTTTGAGAGGTCATATTGTGACTGTTTTCTTCTACCCACAAAATAAACCAAGAAAGTTCGTAATGCAATGCAAGGCAAAAATTCTGATAATAGTAGGGAAAAAAAGAGAACTGGTGATAATTGACTTGTTGAGCATAGTGTCAACCTCAGCAACAGGTTTAAACAAATTCAAGTAAAAGGAAATAAACCTGAGTTATGAAAATATTTGGAAAACTGTAGAGTTGTATTTGTATGCAACTATTTTCGGAGTGATGAAAGCTGCAAACTCCAGGGTGGAGAGCAGTCCAGTAGCTTGATAATAATTAAGAAAAGCCTTCCAAATGAGCTGTGTTTTTCACAATTTCCTTCTGCGGGATTTCTTACTCATCTGGCATTGGTCATATTCAGATTATTCAGGCTGGCAACTGCTCTGACCTGGTGTAATGTGTTTGTGTTCCAGCTTCTAATCTGAATTTTAGATAAAATTGCTGATTTCTCTTTGTATAGTAAGGAAGAAGAGATGAAAGTCACTGTCCTTACTCTGTCATGGTGAAAGCAACAAAACTGGGCTGGGGAACGGGAGACTGAGGGGTGTAGCAAGATGGAAAGTAAAGGCATGGGGTTATCATTATGTGATGGGCATTTGTGATGAAAGAGTCATTGCTGAAACCAAGCAGTCATTCTGAAAATGTTCCTATAGTTGTTTCATTGTCTGCTAAAAAGAATAAATAAATATTAATTCAGGAGTCCCAAAATTCAATGCTCTTTACCTATTGAGACAACACTTATATTGTCTCTCTATGTATCCCCTAGTTTTAGAGTCCTTTATCTACTTCTACAGAATATGGAGAAAGAAATGTCAAAGATAATTATGTTTGTAAAAGTTTTATGAAAACACAATGCAGGAAAAAGACCCTACAAGTTCTAAGAAAAAAAGCCCTTTCAAATACACCAATTGGCACAAAGGTCCAGCTGGACTCGCACAGTCTCACACTGTGAAGTCAGCCAGCCACAAGTCAAAACCAGTAAAGGAAATCAGGCTTCATGGGTTCCAGCTATTCAATATTAGTTCCAAGTGTAATTTAATAATGCTGACATAGAATCCTTATTCTTACTTTGATACCTAAGGTTTAAAACATAATCTTTGAATCTAAAATGAACATCATGATGCAGTCTTGAAGTTTGCTATATGATGTAATAGAAAGGTAAGAAATTTGAGCTTTTACATTTTGATAATCACTACATAATTTGTCTCAAAAAGTTCTCAAAACTCCCTTATTGATAGACTAGAGCAAGGTGTCTCTAAATTAACAAAATAAATTCCTAATTTTCTTGTTGAATTAGCATTCATTGCTCTCTTCCCTTTCCCTTTAAAACTTATTAATACCCCATCAACAGTCATTCTGTGAAGAGTCTTCTTTCCATTTAATTCTGTATCTCTCCTCATTGCAAACAAATTCAATTGCTAGATCCATGTAGATGTCTCAAAAGTTCCTAACCTTCTTTTTCCTTTCCAAATTGAAATAATTCTAATAAAACAAAGGGTCTGCTGTGCAGGTAAGTAGTTCTCAGTAAGCTGCTTTTGTGTTCTTCACTGGTCAACGAAGACTTAGTTGATAAGAGTTAATGAATATAAAGTTATTAGAGAGCATCCAAAGGAAGGTAACGAGGATGATGAAGGGCCTTGAGGGGAAGCTAAATGAGGAGCAGCAGAAGTCACTTGGTCTGTTCAGCCTGGAGAAGAGGAGACTGAGGGGAGACCTCAACATGCTCATGAGGGGAGGTGGAGAGGCAGGCACTGATCTCTTCTTTCTGGTGACCAGTGACAGGACTTGAGGAAACTGAGTCAGGAGGGGTTTAGGTTGGGTATCAGGAAAATATTCTTCACCCAGAGAGTGTTTGGGCACTGGAACAGCTCCCCAGGGAAGTGGTTACAGCACCAAGCCTGACAGAGTTCGAGAAGCATTTGGACAATGCTCTCAGGCACATGGTGTGACTCCTGGGGTGGCCTGTGAGGGCCCAGGAGCTGGACTTGATGATCTCCATAGATCCCTTCACAGAATAAACTTCATTTATTCTGTGATATGATGCTTGTGAGAGGTGAGAATAACTGCATTTACATCACTTTTTTTCTTTTCTTTCATTCACTTATTAAGTTGTCTATCTTGCCTGACAAGTTTTCTCGCTTCTGCTTTTCTGATTCTCTCCTGCATCCTTTGAGGAGGAGTGAGTGGCTGGCTGGGTACTTCACTGCTGGCTAGAATCAGCCCACCACAGGAGTGATTCATCTGACTAAATCTAACCATCTGCTTTGTTAAGGTTGAATAATTATAGTAATAAGATTTCCTCTGAGTGTAACAGGGGATTGGCTCAGGTGTAGACACTGATGAGGCAGACATCAAAGTTTAGGTGTCTTAACAATTATATCCATGGCATTGTGGATAAATAAACAGTTCATGTTAAACAGCTCATGGTTAAAGGCACGTCTTACTTAAGAAAGGTTTTCTTTTCTGTAATTCATCCATTGACCTGTCATAATAGAATTATTTGTAGGTTTTTTGTGTGTCATGGTCACCCCATACTCATATAAGAATACTTTGATCAGCCTGGGTCTGAATTTTTCTTGGTTTCCTTACATGATAAAATTAAGATGCATTATGATGCAGTCTTTCTGTGTAGCTAAGTCTCATTAAACTGTCATCATGTTTTTTTCTGTAGCCTTCTGAACATGTGCTGTAGTCCCATCATATCTCTTCAGAATGCATCTGCTTTGCTTATTTTCACAGTGGTAACTTTTATTGCACCAAGCAAATTATTAATCTTTACTTTCAAGGCCTTTCATAGGTGATCTTTCCTGACATTATTTATTCATTACCAGGCTCTTGATCCATCTACCATTAATCCACTTTGCTCTCCTGCTTCATTCAGTCTTGTCTTTTCAAACAGCTTTTTGCCTCAGGAGTTAAATTTTGCAGTGTGTATTTGTTGGTAGTCATACATCAGTATTTTGCTGTTTAGAGTGTGGGGTTTGGGGTTTATTATTTGCTTGCTTTGCTGCTTGTTTTCTTCCTGGGCAGAATTGTGCGCAGTGCTCACAAAGGCTGACATATAGAAGCCATGTAGCTAGTACCATGACCCATCAGTAAGCTTCCCTGAATGTCCCTGAATGCAACAGAAATTAAGCCAAGTTTGTCTGAAAAAGTTTATAAAAGAGACCCTCTTTTATAGAGGTGAGTTCATTGCCAGAGGACTTATTACCCAAGTTAACCGCTTGAATATATATTTTAGTGTATATAACTTATTTATGTTCTCTGTACAGCTAGGGGACACAAATGTGTCTGAAGCATTTTGGTCATGAAATGCTGTGAAAATTAAGTGCTCTGCATAACACCTGAAGTTGTTTTACTCTTTCTGGATGTAAATTCCTAATGTAGGTACCTAACTTCAGACAATCAGGCTTCTTCCAAGATCTCTTTTGAGGTTTTGACAATTATAAACCTCATCTTCAAGCTATTAATGACCAGTCTCCTGCTTACACAAATATATTAATTGAATTTTTTTTTTTTTTAGTAATTTTCTGGGTGATGTTAATATGTATACCCTGCACTTTTCATTATAACAATTTAGAGCTCCTTACACTGTCCAGCAATAGAAAAGTTTATGGGTAGGAAAATTATGCACACAAAAATGCTTTTGCTTGAAACAGAGAAATTACTGATGCAATACTACATTGAGAGTTTATGGTGCAAAGAATTCAGGTTTCAGTAGTTTGCTACTGATATGAATGTCTAACACTGCAACTGAGTTAAACCCCTCCAAAAAAACCCAAAACTACAAGTGCTTTTTCAGCTTTTAAAAAAATGAGTACAAAATAAAGGCATGGTACTTTCTACTGAAGTATTTGGTCTGAATGGAAGCCTCAGTGCAAAATTGGAACTTTGACTCAGTTTCCTGAAGGATGATGACTTTGCCATGTGTGAAATGGTCAAGCACATGGATGTATAACTGATACCAAACAGAGAAAATGAAACACATTCAGATTGAAGGCTGAGATGGGCAATTGCCATCTCAGGATTCTGAAAAACTAGGTAAGTGTCATTGTGGATCTGATAACACGTACCCTGGATGATTCTGTGAAATTTGGAATTATATTCTGTGATTGATGGTGAGTATAGTGTTGTATCCCAGTTAGAAGTCTGTACTGCAGATGAGGGACTGGACCAGATGTAACCCATAGAGCTGTTTTTCTCTTTAGTAATAATAATTAAAATATTACTGAAAATATATATGCATGTAGAGCAATAAAGGATACCAGAGTGATTAATTCAGCTATGCAATTCTGAAGCAAGGCTCTAGCATAGATGGTGGGCTTTGCTTCAGATTTATGTATGGATTCTAAAGACAAATCTGCTGCTGCTCTCAGTTAGAGGTGGTTTTAATGATGTGTTGGAAAATAATTAGCCTATTTTGAAAAAAAGAAGGCTGCTGTGTGCATTGGGAAATGCAAAGAAACTGATGACCACTGGCAGTGCTGTCTGTTGATCCATTATCACAAATGTAGTGTTTCATTTTGGTTGCCTCTGTTCATGGAAAATGATCTCAGTAGAAGAAAAGGCAGGAGAAGGAGCAGAAAAACAGAGATTATATTTGGGAGAAAACTTAAATGGCTCAGACAGGTTAATTAAAACATGAGGAGGTTTTTTTCTTTATCAGGAAAGGCATTTAAATTAAAAGACAGTTGCAGCACATAGAGAAATGAAAATCAAGTAACTTTAATATGTTTAGATTTAAAATTAGAAGTAGATCTAAAAATGTTGTATTTAAATATTGGGTTCAGAAGATGGATCTCCTTATCACAATTGCATTCATGGATATGCTAAATGACAAGCAATTGTGTTTGCCTGTCATAAGGGGAAGCAGACCACAAGGGAGAGTCTTCACAATTTTATGCTCTCTTTCGAGATGCTGCTCAAAAATTAAGTGAAGTTTGGAACTTTTGTGTATATATGAAAACCTTAAGACAAATGTGTGGGAGTTTCAAAATTAAAACACTGACACTGTATTTCTGATTCAGAATTTCCTTGCTAAGTTTGTGGAATCATAAACATTATTCTATTTCTTTTGAAATAAACATTTTTCTGTATCCTATATTGCATGTACTCAATAGCTGCCCACGGGAAGCATGAGGGTATAAGATTTGGACTTTCAAACTTATCAGATTGCAATGATGTCAGTGTTTGTAGTTTTAAAAAAATATTTTTTTGTAGGCAGTTAGTACAGGGATATGGTTCATGTAGAATTTATATATAGTATTATACATTTGCTGCCTTTCCTGTGACCTATCATGAACAAGAAATGCTTTGGCTCA
Organism: Dicaeum eximium; assembly: GCA_013396995.1. Classification (NCBI taxonomy): domain Eukaryota; kingdom Metazoa; phylum Chordata; class Aves; order Passeriformes; family Dicaeidae; genus Dicaeum; species Dicaeum eximium. The sequence continues at coordinate 1,402,202 of VWZP01006994.1, forward strand.
AGCAGATTTTGGTGGGCTGTTTTTTTGGAGGGTGGAGGGCCCTTGAGACATATTTCCTCTAAAAGTTAAATATGTAAATGGCATCTGATGAAATCAATATTGTTATTTCTGCCAACTTCCTTTCTTTTTCATTCTTCAAGCCCAATAATAACTCACTGAGTCTTGGTGTGGTTTGTATGTTTTAATTAAAGTTAATTTAATCTGGAGCTGGATTTATTGCTGAACAACTAATTCCTTAACACTGGCTGGAGACCCTGACATTAAAAAAAATTAACTATACTGCCTTCATGCATTCCAGAACTGGTGCCCAGTGTTTTGGAAGGCATGATGCCAAAAACTTATATAATTTTTTTCTTAGCTTTTCATGGAGGAACCCCAGCTGTGTCTTCTCAAGGGTGATAGTTGCCAGGGGTTTATTTCAGGCTCTGATCATAAATGTAGACATAAATATACTCTGAGCTGACTAACTGGAGCTAATAATTTTATTAAGGGGTAAAGCTGCCCTGTAAATATACATCTGGCTTACAAATAACATGTGTAGATGAAATCAAATAGGCACATTTGGAAACAGAGCCAGAAAAACCTCCTACAGAATGCGTTGGAGAATCCCTGTAGTTCATGATTTGTGGAAGAGTGTCCAGTTGAACTCTGTTATAGTTCTCCCATGCAAATAATAATGATGTAAGCTGAACATGAAATTTGACATGTTAGTGAGAAAATGTGGTTCAATGTTTCACACTTTACAGCTTTCCAGTGGAGGAGCAAATCACTTAGGCTGCTGCGCGTGCAATATTTTATTTCTAATGTCTATAAAAATTCTTCCCCTGTGCATATGTGCTAATACACACATGCTAATACACAATGCTAGAAATGGGAATGCAGCTCCTGGATGATCTCTGACTCCCTGGACTCCTGTCCAGGTGCACTCTGGTGTACTCCATTGTAGACCAGATGAGCTGTGTGGATCTCTGTGCTTTGGGGTGCCTGAGCACCATGGACAGAGACAGAATCCCAGGAAACGTTGATTCTTGAAGGAAGAAATGACACCATACATAACCTTCCAGATCAGAAAACCACTAGTGTTCAGATCCTTGGCCACTGACTTGCCAAAATGGATGCCCTCTTCGTGGATTTCAGGAAGTCCAGCTCACCTGGATTAAGGCCTGGATTAATCACTCATGACAGGTTTTTGTTTTTCCACAGCATTGATGTTCTCAAAAAACTACCTCACAGTTGTCTGCTTGCCAGTAGGCTTCATTCTCTATTTATTCTTACTGAAGTAAGAGAAATTTACCAATAATCCACTTTCAAAATCCATCTTTGTTTCTGGAGATGGCCAAATTCTTCAGGTATTATGGCTGACTGTTGGATAATAGCTCATAGAACTCACTGTGAAACAGTTTATAAAATCTTTGTGGTGTCATATTCCTCCTAAAGGGGTCTTAACATTTCATCTCAGATTGTCAAGACTGATAGCTTTTTTTGAGGAACTCTATTAAAACAAAAGAAAACACCAGAATTTTTTTAATGTTCTGGTTTTTATGTATCTAAACTCTATTACATACAGAAGGGTCAAGCTGTCTTGAATAGTGAAAGTGTGAGTCATGCCACTTGTTTCTTGTGCCATAATGCTTGCATATTTTCCTTTTGAACATTAAGATACAAATTTCATTATCTGGAGATCTGTAAAGTGGTAGAATAGAACAATATTTTCTCAAATCTACCTCTGATGTGGTTGTCAGATGGTGCATTGGGAGAGCCGCATTTCAGAATCTGTGAAATACTGTGAATTCAGGTACTATGGCTAACACAGCTGAGGTGCTTAACTCTCACCAGGCTGAAGGAGACAGTGGCATGGGAAGGAACTGCACTGAAGGATGCTTCAAAAAAAAAGGGGGTTGCCAAATCAACACGGTGTGGTCTTAGAAAGACTTATAGTTCATTTTTGAGGATCTGTCCTTCCATTTTGTCTCTACATTCTTCATTTACCTCGGGCTTTGAATGACAGAACCAAGGAATGATTTTAAGCTCTTGGTACTTTGTCACTAAATAAGTGACACAGAAGGTAGAACCCACTTGTGTAGCCCCAGCAAATGTGCATTGAGAGAACTGATACTGAGCTTCCCAGGTTTTGGAGGTTAATGCTATTATTTCCAAAGGATTGTTTTGTGTTAGAGCTTTTACGAAGCCATTGTCAAAGAACCCTCCAGAACTGGGAGGTTTGTGTAGGAAAACTGTTATGAAATATATAATATTAATTTTTTCCTGTGGTGGAAAAAAATTTATTGGTTTTTTTCTTCAATAGAAGTTAGCTATCCTGGAGTTAGAAGTTAAAGCCTGGGATATGAGTCATTGGTTGTCTGATTTGTTAGTTCTCCAGGAAGTATTGATAGGAGACTGATTAAATATGTGTCAGTTCTACATTTTAGGGCATCCCCAGAAAATACGTTTCGTGCTACATAATAGAGCTTTATGAAAAAATGGAGAAATTGTATTTTTCTGAAGCCTCACAGTGTGCCCACAACTGCAGATAGCATTTTTGAGTTGGATAAGATGAATTAGTGTCATTTAGGGTTCCATAAACCTGGAGTCTGACCCAGTATGGTCACCTTAGTATGGTCAGACTTAAGAGTAAAAGGTTACAATTGCAGAAAGTTATTTGAATTTACACGCCATCAAAAAAATTTAAAAAATATATAGTTATTTACAGTAAATACTAGATGATATTAATGTTGATACTCCTCAAATTAATTATAGACAATACTTTTCCTGCTTCTTAATTTAATTTTTGGTTTGCACCTAGTATTTCCAAAAGACACTGCAGAGTTTTCCTCAGAACAGATGTGTGTATCATGAGCATATTTCCAGATGCAGAAAATTGTTAACTAGTTGACTATACTCTGGTGATTCATAGCTCTTCCCATGGAAAATATTTTTTATTGCTGTAGTTTTGGCACTAATCTAATTAGCAGAAACTTCCAATTTAAACTGAGACCTTTCTCCTGTGGTAGGAGACCTTGTTTCTCTTTGTATCAAGTTTGTTATTTTGCAGTAACTTGCATTTGACACGGAGCAAGGGTGTTAAACATCTCCTACTTTTCAGTGTGATGTGCCAGAGGACTGTCAAGCACCTGGTGCTAGTCTCAGGTCATGGTTTTCAGTGAAAGTGTGTCCCACAGTGTTATCTTATGATAAGGAGCTAGTTAAAACAAATAATATTAATGTACTGTACCCAAACTTGCTGTTCAATATTTGTTTGCATTTCTTTACATGGAATTTATATTATTATATGAAAGCCTTAATGTCACTGCCATGGGGGCTTCTCCATATTAGCAGTGAAGATTATGTTAGATCCTTACTTTATGATCTATTTCTTTTAAGTATTACTCTTTGGAATGAAAAAAAAAAAAAAGAAAATAATGTTTCCTGTCTTTTGACAGGAAAGTTCTTGAGCAAACAGAATCCATTGCAGTGAAGTTTAATATGAAAATTAACGAAATAAGCTTAAATATACTACTGATTACATCTTTAGAACATTCTATGCCTAATCAGAAAACCTGAAGTCTTTACTGATTTGATTTTATAATGCCTCCCTGTTCTTACACACTTCAGTAAGTGCTACACATGCTTCAGTAATGGGAGTAAAAACCTAACAAACAGAGCCAGGACTCAAGTCAAAGGCTGGTAATTTTAGCTCTGGCCTGACTGCCATGACCTCACCACGAAAAAAATGACACACTGCTTCTAGAAACTCAATACAAAAGAATGTGAAAGGTCTAGGCATGAAATAGAGAAAAACAAGGGCTGAATTTAAGTTCAGATCATCTTCCTGTAAACAAGTGATATTTATCAGCAGCAGATCATCTGGATTTATAACCATAACCAGGATTAACAGGCTCTTCCCAAAAACCTCCTAAAGTACATATCTGGCTCAGCATTCAGTACTGAAGCTTGTGTATCTCCCTTATGCTGGTCCACACAGACAGGTCACTTCACTTCAGTTATGTGGTTACAATTAAAATGAGACTGAAATGATACTGATTTTTCTGATTCCTTTACTTTTTAGAGAGTAAAATAAATTAGCCTAGCATAATGCTTTGTTGCATGGCTGAAATATGTGTATGAACAGTATTTGACTAATACATTAATTCCATGTTTTTTTGTTTCTTTTTGGTTTTGTTCATAAAATGGTTATGATGGAAGAGCTTTCCACTCGAAAAGAAACTTTAAAAACGTCTTTCTCCTATTCTCTGTTTTCCCCCCTCCTCCATACTCAATTTTATCTGGGTAGGGTCATGTAGTTCTCTCCTGTGCTGTTTTTATTCTCCTCAGACACACCCTTCTGTGTTGCTCTTGGGTCAGAATCTTCTTTTACCTCTATTGATCATATGAACCTGGATGTTGCACTACAATTTCAAAGAACTTTCTGGTCTATGATAATGCTGTGCTAAGAGAAAAATGCAGAAGTGACTATCAGTAGGTGCACTAATTATAAGGCTGAAGAGCAACCAAGTCCCTTTCTGTTTAAAAGAAGTTTGAAACTAAACACATTTAAAATATCTCTTATCCAAGTCATAATTGGTAGTGCTACTTTGCTGAGCACAACGTGGATGAAAATCATCCATGTAGGATTCACCTCAGCAAAATCTTCACTGTGAGGTTGTTTTTCTAAGAACAGATGAACAGCTTCACTGAGAACTTGACACTTCTGATCTTTTCGCGTTTTCTTGCCTCCTCCCCACCACGTGCACTTTGTTACAGACTCAAATGAAAATTTAAGAAGGAGATTTTGAATAAAAATGTTCAGTGTTCAGAACTGCCTCTAAAAGCCCATAAACAAAGACACTCTTTGGCACTCTCCATATTATCAAAGCCCCGTAACACCAACATTTCAGGCAAAGAATGCTTTCTGGAGCAGTTAGGAAAACTGGGTGAGAACAGTGAATCCCACAGGTTTCATTTTCTTTGGGGATTTCACACATACACAGGAGACAACTCCATTCCACAGATCTGAATCACCTCTGTCACAGACCACACGTGGTCATTCTCCCAGGGCACATGTCTGCCCTGGGCTTGGGAATGCCCTCAGGTTGAAGGTGGACTTCAGAAAGGCATCGTGTGTGTCACACAGGCCAGTCCTTTCTTCCAGACTGCATGGTGAGGTGTTCACCAAAATTTATGGAGCAACTGTGCAAGCCATTGTTGGAATCCAGGGCACAGAGAATGTTTCTTTGCCTGTTTTAAGAAACTCTGACCCTCACCGGAGCACTACCTTCGTCCCTGGAAAAGGTTGCCAAGACTTTGGGATGAGTTAGAGCACACAGGTAGCAATATGTAGTAGCGGTAGTGTATCACAGAGTGAAGAATTTAGGGTTTTAGGATTTTAATATGAGAGTGAATAGGACGCAAGATGGAGGATTTTGGGTGTTGTGTCTTCTTCCTTCTTGTCCCTCTTCAGCTCCATTTTCTGTAGTACTGGTGGCAGAAAGTTATTGGTTAAAGTAGTAATGTGGAGGTTACGTGTATAGATTAGTAGAAGTTGTTGGTAGAAAAGTAGAAATAAAGTATGTGTTAGAATGTAATTGGGTTAGACAGTTTCAAAAGGCCTTGATTTTGGGTGTTTGGGGTCCATTTTGTGCCTCGCTTCTCACATGCTAAGTCTGGTGTGCAGACGGTGTGCTGAACTTAAGATAAGAATAAACAAATACCTGAAGACAGAGAGAAATAGAGTCCTGCACGTTCTTCACCCTTGGAAAAGAACTCAGCAGTGGGAACCCCCTCCAAAGGGCCCAGGGAGTTGGGTTCCCACATTTGTTGGGACCAAAAAAAACCAACAAGCCAAGTTCTCCTGCTCTTAGTTTCCAGAAGTGAGAGCTGTGTGATGGCCGCAGAGCCGCTGGTGTGCAGCAGAGTCTGGGCAGTCTCCTTCTGAGGACTTGCAAGAAGCCAGTGCAGTCTGACTTGCTATCTTAGGTATCTCAAGTTGAAAAGCAACCAAATCTGCTGCTTTGCAGGAATGTCTCTGTTGAATGATGAGCTCCTGTCCAAGACTTTCTAAGAAAAGGATGGATGCTGTCCTCTATAGCTGAGAAAGGAAGGTAATTAATAAGTCTATAAAGTTAAACCTGAACCAATTCCATTCGTTCTCCATCTCAGCCTGAAAGTCAAATACTTTCTGAACTGACAGCTTTACATGATGAAAGAAATGTTAATATCTAAAGGCTTAAAAACCCCAGGCACCTAAAGAGGATGAACTGTGGAATATTTTTTTGTTTAAGAAATTAGAAGAAAGCAGACTGCTGGGGCTCCATCCAAACCAAAATTACAAGTTTTGAAATATTTGTAAGAAATAACTACCCCACTGCCTGGAGACCTGGCAGTCTCAAACCCATCTTTGTGAGGGTGGGGATGAAACAATTCTGCCTCCTCCTGTGAGGCCTGGCTAGGAAAAGAGACTTGGAACCACTAATGGAGACAACTTGGAAACGTGGTGAGATACGTGGATTTTGACAAAATGAAAAACCTTCCACAGTTATTTGTGATCCTTATTGCACAGTTGTTCACTTACACTTTTAATAAAGGAAGGTGAGTTTTTCCTGCTCTTAATAAAATTGTAGACATTTCCTCAAAAGAATAAAAAACAAAAAGCAAACAGAACAGGTTTATCTTCATAGATGGAAGTAATTCTCTTTAATTTTCTATAGGGCTGGCCTTTGCTGTTCTGTCTTCAGTCCATCCAGTTTTTGGTTTATATGGATCTTTCTTCCCTGTCATTATTTATGCCATATTTGGAATGGGACGTCATGTTGCAACAGGTAAGTGTCTGTTTGCTAAAGTAATTTCCAAAAATAAGGAACTGGATACTGAAATTTATTTTTGTTTAAAGGTCAGTGGAAGGAAAATAATCTGTGATTAAACAAATAAGATGTTTTTGGGCTTCTCTTTACAATTATTTTTTGTCAGTTTAAGTACTTTAAAGAGCCTCATTAGGAATATATTGGAGATACTCCTGCCATTATAATTTAATATTGCACAGACACTTCCTTTGTAAATGTAATTTAGTAAGAGATTTTGCATTTTAACTCTACTTTAGAAATCTGCTTCAGGCTAAGAGTTTAACAAAGGGCTCTGCCAACAAGATGTATGTAAATGGAAATGAAAAATGTTTGACTGCCTCTTAAACCATAGAAAACACACATTACTTCTCACCTGTCTAAAACATAAATCCTGCATTTCTCAGGAAAAGAAAAACAACCTTCTAAGCCCATTACTTGCTATTGTATTAAAGCTAGAGACTCTTCAAATAAGGACTCTTATCCTCTTGCAAAGTAGTTGGGTAGATAGGGAAAGATGCTGCCTGGCTACTCTGCTGGTAGTTATGAGTTACTTGTTTACCCTCAGCAGCTGAAGAATTGAATGGCTTTGTGCTCCTAATAGGTTGATGAAAGCTCTGTTTCTGAGCCCAAAGAAATCAAATTATAGAGGGCAGCTGGAAATAATACTCATTAGATTGAACCACAAATTCTTTGCCGTGCAGAAGTGGCACTTGATGGCCCCTGAAGTTTGCAAGAAGGATGAGACAGGCCCAGTAGCAACATCCAGCATGGCTGGGTCAAGGGAAGGCGAACCCTGTGGCTGTCAGGAGATTTCAGCAGGGAGGAGGAATCTCTTCCTTGAAGAGGAGAAAATCTCCTGAAAGGAGAAAAGATGGTTCTGGATAATCACACTCAAAGTGAACTCTGCAGAGTCTGATTGCACAAGTGTATGCAATGTTTTGCTAAGAAGTTAGCAACACATTTTGAGCACCTTTTTTCATCAAAAATATTCAGTTACATTATAAAAAACCCCAAAATTCTGAACAGCTATAAATTGTCTTACAGAAAAAGGAAAGCTGAAAATTTGCTTTCCCTAGATGCACAGAAATTATTTGAGCCTTTTGATGTCCAAAAAGGAGCTGTGGATGTGTCCTAATGTTGTAATGAGTAAGGGACTGTACTCAATACATGTTAAAAGGGAAGCATTCCAAAAAAAGGTGGAAATTTAGAATCTGGAAAATAAATTTTACTATTGAATACAGATAGATTAAAAGTTTAGCCTATATGAAAAAGCTGTTTCAAAACTAAAAAAATTAGAAGTGTATTGTCAGAAGCTTGTTGGTGTAAGATTATTAGGAAGACAAGAAAGATAAGTAAGCATCTGGCTGACATAAATCCTAGTAATGAAAACATGATAAAATAGGTAAGTACAAGCTGTTAAGTCTGATGTTTTATCCTTGGGAGGAAATACTGTTCAGAGAATGCCTTGCTGAGTTCCACAGGTTCATGTCTGCAGATTTCTGCATGGTGTGGAAACTCTTTCCGTTCATAATTCTATTTCAGAATTTAATCTCAATTAAAAAAACAAACAAACAAACAAACAAAAAAACCAAACGAGTTTTCTTTCACACATGGAATTGTTTTTAATTAATGAATCTGAGTGACATATATTGTTGATCTTTTCAGAAGGAAGGTCTCATGCACTTTGCTTCCCCAGCCTCAGTTAAGGGCATCGTGCTGTGCAGCTGAGTGTGTAGGAGCCATACTGCCTGCCTCAAATACTGCATAATTCCTTATGGCCATTGGAGACTACCTCTTCACTTACCAGAATTTTCTGTAAGATCTGTGATGCTCTCCATATCTACATAGGCTGTAAAAGTGTCTTTTGTTAGTGAAGGCAGTCATATTCATATGAAATGGCAAATCCACCAATGGCCCTGTTCAGTTAACTTCTATTCACTTGAAATGCCTCTTCTTTGAAACAGCTGATTTACTTCAAAAGATTTCTCACCTTTTCATGACTTTTGCTATCATAATTGATTTTGAACCATCCTCTGAGACAGCTTTATCTGTCATAAATAACACATACAAGTCTTTGATTTAAGATAGAATTTCATGTAAGCTGTTTTCAAATTTAATTTTATGCAAACATCTTACAACCATAGAATGGCCAGGTTTGGAAGGAACCTTAAAGATCTGCTAGTTCCAATGCCTCTGCCATGGTCAGGGACACCTTCCACTAGGTCATGTTGCTCAGAGCCTCATCCAGCCTGGCCTTGAACACTTCCAGGGATGGGGCAAAAAAATCTGTGTATAATCAGACCCTGATGGAGAGGAGTTAATGTGACTTCTGTAAAAGAAATCCTACCTCACTACCTTCCACACTACTGCATGAATGTCAACAAGTGCATGGAGAAGGGATATACTTTGAATATAAGATATCAGAATGGTCAAACAGCTACTGATAAGGTTCCACACCAAAGGTTACTAAAGAAACTAAGTTGTCCTTGTGATAGAAGAAAAGTCCGCTTTACTCTGTGAAGGCCAAGGTGAGGGCAGGACTGTGTTCACCAGGTCCTGCAGCAGTAGAAAAAAAAGGCAAGTTCAGAGAGAAATTGCTTTAAATGACTTTTAAAGTATAGATCAAAGAAAACAGTACAGCAGATGCTGAACTTCCACAACCTGCTCTCAGAGGACATTGTGGAAGGAGAAATTAAAAGCAGGTTCAGAAAAACCTTTGACAAATTCATGAATGCTAGTCTGCAAGCAAAAAAAAAAAAAAAAAAAAAAAAAAAAAAAAAAAAAAAGCCAGCTAAGGAAGTACTTCACTAACACAACAGCTATGGATGCTGGCAACAGAAAATGGCCAGCCTTTCCCCAGGTAACACCTCTGACTATCACAGCTGGAGGCAGAGTACTGGGCAAGATGGGCCATTGGTCTGGCACAGCAAGATATTCTTATGCTCTAATAGCTCTGCATGATTGTGTCTTTTAATGTTAAATTGTCATCCTCATTTATCTTTGTGTCATTAAATGTGCTTTACCTCTCTCAGCAAATAAATGTTTTTCTCATAATTTGCCTCCATTTATTAAAGTGCTAGGTATGATTTAATGGGCTAGGTACTATATATGTATAGTGTGAATTAACTGCCCTAGAAATTTGAATGGTGAACACTTGGGATTCTCAGACAAATAGCTGCTTGATCGCATCCAGGGTGAGTTAAAAGCATTTCTGATAACTTGAAATCATTGTAAATTGTTGTATTTGAATCTCTTTTGTAAACCTGTCTTAATGAATGTGCTTAGAAAAATTACATTTAATTTGCCTGTATAAATGGTATTTTTTTGGGAAGAAATGTGTGTTACATAGAAAAATTACCTTAAAAATTGTTCTTATGATGACAGGAATGTAAAAAATGGCACTTTTACTCATAATGGCCATTTTAAAAAACAGACCATGAATGATGAGTACAAACAGATATACAATTATTGGTGATTAATATGTGGCTCTTTTTACAGGAACTTTTGCTTTAACTTCCTTAATATCTGCAAATGCAGTTGAGCGTCTTGTTCCTTCAGTCAGAACTAATTTCACTGCAAACAATCATTCAGGAATTTTGGGTTTGTCAGAATTTGAAATGCAGAGAATTGGAGTTGCAGCAGCTGTTTCATTTCTAGGAGGAATCATTCAGGTTGGTGGTGATCACATTTTCTGTATGCTACTGATGTACTGCCTTTGTGAAAGCTATGACATTTTTAATAGTATAAAAACTATTACTGAGAAAATTACTCTGAGAAAAACTAATGAAAACATCTGCTTCAATGGCCATAGATGATGACATTAATGCACTTTAAGAATTTGCTGCTCCTTTGTTGAGATGTAGTAATTATCTGTATACATGCTTCCAGTGTTTTACAATATGAAGCAAAACCACATTCAGTCAGCTCTACTATAATACTCACATGCAGAAAAAAATGTGACTCAGCTCCTGCTAAGCACTGACATATTCCTGAGGCTTTCTGTTGCCCTTGGCTTGAAAAGCAATACTATACAATATCCAATAATTAAAAACAGTAGGGAAAACTTTGAATTCCCTTTAGCATTCACACACCCATCATTAAAGTGAAATAGTAAAACAGATGTCTTCAAATGATTCTCTAAAGTTTATTTAAATGATCAGAGGCCTTTTAAATGTCTTCTTTTTTCTTATTCTGGCCAAAAGGGCCAAGTTTCTTTATCCATTGCCAGTTGCTTAGGTCTTCAATGAGGGCTTCCCTCTTCCCTTGTAAATATTAAAACAGAAGTGATGTTCTAGCATGTGACATTGCAACACCTCCTAGGTACCTGTGCTCCTGAAAGAAACCCAGACCTCTCCCCTTGGTGCTTTGGATCCCTCTCCCATGCAGAGGATGAGTAAAGGGGCCCAGAATGGGATCTTCAGTAGCCTACGTGCTTGGCAGGAACTGGGGCATGTACTTGTGTTAGTAGGAAATATTCAGAAGCATTGTTATATCTGTCGCATTTTTATACTTCTTTTATTGGTTTATGATGAGGATTCCTTTATTGGATTATGACTTGGGGTAGGAGCATGAGGGACAGCCTACAGACAGCAGAGAAAGCAGAGCTGATGCAGATTGTGCCTGGCGGGCTTGCCAGTGCTGTCCCAATGCACCAGCACGTGCAGCACAGCACTGCTTCTTATGCAGGGTGCTTGCAACAGCAGAGCAGGAATGGAGCTCTTCATGCAGGAGTCCTGTGCTCAAAGCTCAAACCCTGTGCTCAAACCTCTCCTACGTCATCCCCAGAGAGGCCAAAATGCCTCATGTGAGAAGCTGGTGCCTGTATTCATTTGATGTAACTTCAAAATCCAATGCAGAAATTATTTTGCTTGGTGGCTGCAGAATCCCATTAGGTGTGTGAGTCCTCTAAAGCTCTTACTCTTTCATCCTGAAAAGTTCTGCTTTTTCATATGCCTTCAACTGCATTGGCTGGTTTATCTCAGCCTATTTAATGTTCTGTTTAATCCTGGCTGGAATGAGGACTGGTAAATACTCTCTGCACCTTCAGAGCAGGTCTGGCAGGGAACTGTGCCATGTGCATGGGCTCCTCTCCCAGGTCAATAATGTCCCTTGCATTAGAATCCTACTAACACAGCTGGTGCTGGTCGTGCTGCCACCAGTCCTTTATGTGAGTTTAATGGTTGGAGACCAGAGCAAAATGCTTATTTCCTAAAGTGCCTTGAAGCTGCTGATACTGCAATATGCAGGTGAAAGTCCTGACCAAGGCTGAGATTAAACTTTGCCATCTTCCCAGGTGCTGTAAAGTGAGGGATTCTATGTTTCTCATCAAGATTCCAGTCTCCTGACTAACAGTTGCTGCAAACCCCAGAAGAGGGGACAGGGCACATCTTGCTCTTAATGGAGAGCTAATTCAGTCACTACCTCCTGTTTATCAGATTAGATTAGAAATTAACTACCAGCCTGGAGTTAATGTATGTTCTGGGACAAGAAGAATTGTGTGATGCATTTTGAGGCAACAGCTTTTCATTGAAGACATCCCAAAATACAAAAAGAAGTTGTATTTTCTGTATAGTTGGTATTTGGGATGGTGCAGCTCTGGGAAGGGAGCAGACCTGGGTTATGTTATCTACTATAAGACTTTAATTTTTCTGAAAAAAAAAACCCCACAATGCAGTTCTCTAATCAGCCACTAATTGTGCAAAAGCAACAGATGTTGCGACTAATCCATACCTTGGGCAGCCTCCAGAGGAAGGATGAAAAGTCCTTGCCAAAACTGCTGTTTCCTTCTGGGGAAGAGTAGGTAAAGGGCTGAACACCCTTAGTCTAAAAAGCAATTTGATACTATTTTTTTTTAGTAGTCTGGCTAAGTACTCCAATCAGTAAATAATGTTGAAATAAAAGGGAAAACATACAAAATAGTGAGTAATACAGGGGATGCAGGGGAAGGGGGGAGATGTTTTTGAGATGAACTGTTATTGGCTAGTTTGTGTTTATTGCAGACCACAACTGTGCATTTGTGTGTGAGGCAAACTCTGAGCAGGCTCTGTGAATTTCAGTACCATCTAAACATGAAATAAATTAGAACTGTTTTTTGATCATAAGACAAGGATAGGTAGAGCTTATCACAAGTGAAATTCAGGGCTTAGCTGCTTAAGTTTTTCTCCAAGTAATAAATTTCAGAGTCCTAAACTACTTCTGAAATCTAATGTTTGAGGAAGTGCTCATAAAAGAGGAAAGATATTTAGTTACCTTGAGAGACATTCTAATGAAAATAAAACAGTATAAAAATAGAAAATAAGTAAACATAAAATACAAACTGTAATTACCCAAACCATTTAATATACTGCATTCATTATTTCATTTTTAAAAGCAGAATGGAAGGCATAATGAAGATTTTTTTTTATGTTTGTTAGCTGCTACTCTATAAAGATAAACAGGGGATGAAAACCAAATCAAATTAATAGAAATCTTCCCTCATATGAAATACCTTAGAGGTATTGATGGGGACAGAAAATGATGGAACATAGCAGATATCTATGGAGTAATTTTGTAATTAAAATTGGATGCTGCCTTTATAACATTAAAAAAATCCTCGAAAGAGCTTTTGGGTAAGATTTTTTTTCCCTATTAATATATGTGCAAGAATGCTTGCATAAATATATGTGTCTCTAAAATAATCTCAGCATACTAAACTGAAATTCAAGATTAAGGTTTCCTGAATAAATAGAGGAAAGCTCCTTGCAGATCAAACTGAGAAAAAAAATACCCTGGGAAAAAAACCATAATTCTCTTAAGACCACAGTGCTGGGCTATTCTTCTGTGGAGGAGAAATAGCTGCTTATTGCATTCTAGTCTTGTAACATTTTTATTAATAAGTTTTTCATCTACTGTGTTTTAAAAACTAACATGTAATTAGTTGCTGATATACAGTGTTGGATATAAAAATGTTTCTGGTTTTCAGGAGAACAAATTTACACAGTCTATTATCAATTTACTTAATAACAAAGGAGCACATTTGAATAAGAAGGGTGTTTTTGTAAGGCAATATTCTTGTCCAAATCTCTATTACCCTGTGGGAAAAATGATGCTGTAGTATTCTGTTACACATAGCTCTGCATGAGGTAAAAACATGAGTCTATTATACAGTGATAATCAGGAAAAAAGTTCATTTTTCTTTTACAGTGGAAATACCTTATTGCAGGCTCATATTCTGTATTTTGAAAACTAGGAGTAGGTTGGATGGGAGTTCTGGTTCCCACAATTATGGTAGAACATACTATGTGTTAGTACAGAAAGACCATAGAAAAGAGTTTTTCAGGTCCTGGAATGGGGGAAGTTCTCTCTGCACACCATCAGAAGCTGCCAGACTCTCAGGATACCCAGAATGAACATAAGAGCTGCAGCTCAGCAGACCAAAAGCCAGTGGTCTACCAGTTGGATGTGTATTGAAACAGGCCATGGAGGGTTTTAAACTGGCAGCTCAGCCAAGCTGAAGTGTGTCTGACTGTTGTCTGCCGAGGGTCCATAGAAGTCTTCACTTCTGCAGCCTTGGATTTTGAGATAACCTATAAAATGTGCTAAATGAGAGGCTCACAGCCTGTGCTGTTTCCCTCCAAGAGAAATTCCTCATGTCTGGCCTCATCCACCCAGCCCATGCAGCAAATTATCAGAAAAGGCACCACCAATTTGTCTGCTATAACAGTGGGAAACCCCTTCCAGTACAGTGGAGTTTTGAGGGGTTTAAAATTCATTCTCCAAAGCTGAGAATGGATCTCTGTGCAGCAGGTAACACAATATCAGTCTTTCAATTTCTGGGGGCAGAAAGTTTGACATTAGTGATTTCCAAAGAGCTGTTAAGTGATAAAAATTTTTACTGGCCATGAAGTTAAATTGACTACATGTTGAATGGAATTTTAATAATAATAGACTGAGCATGTTGTCATGGGAAGAAAGTATTGAAAGTGGACAAGAACCAAAGGTTCTGAATTAATGAACATAGAGGGCTTTGCTTTTTGCAATTGCTCATTTTTCTTCTCCTGGCTAAATTCCCATTCTCTTCTACTTGTCAGAGTAAAATTATGGAGCAGTAAAGACAGCTGCAAAAAAAGGTTCCCTTTGTATTGTCTTTCTTCCATTTTGAAATTTACTTATTTTTTTCAATTTTATTTTTTTAGAAATCACACCTTCCACCATTTCTGTCTAATCACTTAATTGTATACCTTGTTTCCATGATCTTTTCTCCTTTACTGTGCATTATCTCAAGGCTGCTTTCCCACACTTTCTCTTATATTGCTCTTTCTTTTCTCTGAAAGGTCTTGATTTCATTTACATGAATTTATTCAAGAAGGGGTACCTGGCAAAAGCAAAATTCATCTCAAGAAAGTTACTTTTTAATGAGCCTTTTTACATGGTATTATGTAGTGAAAGTGCCACAAATAAACAATAGCTAAGTGCCTTTCAAACAATTTTATACTGTGTATATTCTTTCCCTGGAGTATGCTTTTCCCTAGGAGTATCCTCTAGGAATTAAGTTCTTAAAATTTAAAAATTCTGGATACAATTCTAAAATACATAATTTTTTTTTCTTTTACAATTTAAGAAAATCTCAGTATTTTGACAAATAATAAAAAAAGAAAGAATACTTTTTTTTTTTTTTTGCTGTTCTAGCACTTTACTCTCACTTTTCTCTGTAGTTTGTCTCTCTATAGTTATCTATGCATCAGGAATGAAATCATAAAATATACCACAAAATAAAGTGGAAGACCTGCATAAATGAGCATCACAACCAACAGCCAAGATAAAGCAGATTGTTAGACATTTCTTTAAGAATACTGAACTTTCTACAGTTTGGTCAATGTTACTGGGTGAAAGATTTTATGACATAATGCAATGTAATGCAATTGAGTGCTGTCAGCTTAGCTAAGTTTCAAATGGTGTTTATTCAAAATGCAGTGGCAGCCAAGCTTAAATGGCTGTTGCCCAGCATGGAGGGTTAATTGTAGAGTCAGTCTGGGCCTGTGTAAATGCTAATAATTTTATCTGTCAAGAAAACCCACATGCAACTAGATTTGGGAGGCTTGTTTCAAATCTTTTTTCCTCCTCACGCTGCAAGCAGTTTCTGTACGTTACTCAGGTTGCAAGGATAACATAAGGCTCCCATACCAATTTATACTGAAAATTACACCCTCTACCCAGAATGTTTCCTGTTCTGGTTGCTTCATTTTTAGATCTTCTCCGTGGAAGATGTATGGGTGCACATGGTATCAGCAACTGACAAAACCAGAGGACACAGTCTCAAGCTGCACCAAGGGAAATACAGGCTCGACATTAGGAAGAAGTTTTTTACAGAACAAGTTATTAAATTCTAGAATAGTCTGCCCAGGGAGGTGGTGGAGTCACCATCCCTGGATGTGTTTAAAAAGAGATTGGATGTGGCACTCATCCATGGTCTAGTTGAGGTGTTAGGGCTGGGTTGGACTCTATGATCTTGAGGGTCTCTTCCAACCCAGACATTCTGTGATTCTGTGATTCTGTATTTAACTATCATAAACAAAGAGTAGGATGTTGATGCTCATGAAGTACTGCCTTTGTTTCTGGAAGTCCTGAGCTACCTTCTGCAGTAAGGAGAGGGGACCAAGTGTAGGCTGCTGCTTGTTTAATTGCGTGGCTACAGAAATTGTCTAACTGAAACCATACTCATGATTTGCATGTATTTTACATAGCGTCCAATTACATGAAATCAATAAAAAACTGTGTTTGAAATGTGCTTAGTCACTACTTGTGAAGCATCCTCTTAAAATGCTGAAGATTAAAAGAAAAAAAGTAAAGAACCACAAAGTAGATCTGAGAGTCGTTTTTAAGCTCAGCAATCATTTTGCTGTAACTCACAATAATAACTTTCTCTGAAATGCTAATAGTAACTAATACTTCTTTGTGATATTATGTAGTACACAGAATTGTCTCTGTGGTTTTGATTCTGTGGCTAAACAAACATCCAATTTCCTGGAAACTAAGCTATCACACAGTTAGAAATTTCACATTCAGACAATAGAAACCAATTTTAGAAAACAAACAAAAATTCACAAGGGAAAGGGAGAATTTAATTCTTATTGAACTTTGCTACTGTGAACAATGTTTTAAATATATTAGTAGACACACTGTTAGAACAAACAGCTAAACAAAATATCTGAAATCAGTAATTATCAGTTTTAGGCCTGACTAACTAAATTACTACTCACTGAGGGTGTACAGTAATTATCATTATTGGAGTCCAATCTTGAATGGCAATCAATGTTCCAATTGCTCAGAGTAAAGGGCAATTTACATGCTATTAGTAAGAAGTAGAAGGAAAATCTCAGATTTAATCTCTCAAATGGAAGAGGATATTGCTCACTAGAGGTTTTGTGGTCAATTAAAAGCCACTTATTTTGACTTTTTGTTTCTTTTGTGGTACTATGCCCAAAGTTCACTGCATACGGGTGAATTTTATGGTGAGAACACGAATTGTGTTCAGGAATAAAGAATGATAACAGCTGAAAATGATAGTTTTAGCTCCAGAAAAAAAAAACCAAACCAAAACAAAAAAAACCAAGGGAAACTGTGATATATTCCAAAATTATGATATTTAGTATGGTAAACCCAAAATGAACCTCTTAGAAAGTATTGTAACAAACAACTCTGCGCCAAGAGCATGTAACTTTTCAGGCAGAGGAACAGCAAAGGCAAAAGACCACAGAAGTAAGAAACTGCAAAACTCATTCTGAGGGTAGATAATGTCAGGGTAACTTAATGTGGATCAGAAAAGCATTAAGTGTTATGTAAACCACAGTAGCAGCTGTAGTCATGTAACAACTTTGTTCAAAGAATGAAGAGCTGTCAAATCTCATACTTTGGAGGGAAAGAATGTTTGAAGCCCAGGATAAGGGGAGAAAAGAGTTGAACACAACAATACCTACAGTAGTTTTAGATCCTGCTGTAGTTTAAATTTCTGGATTAGAGGTCTCACCACAAGAGTCTCTATAGCACCTCATAAATTTGGTACCTGTTGAAATTACTGCTGTTGGGAATCCTGATAGTGGCATTATGGCAATCAGTAAGCTGGGCCAAGATATGGCTCTTGGCCCATTTAGGCTGCATAGCAGTGGAGCAGGAATAAGTCTTAGAACCAGCCTCACTTTTTGAGTTGCTGTACTTCTTGTTGTGGTGTTGAGTTGATGTTTTTATGGTGTTTATTGTGCTCACGTATTTGAGGAGAAGAGAATATTTAGTTTAATTGAGTCTGCTTTTGTTACTAAACCAGTGTTGGAGTCTGGCAAACTAGTGAGTAAAATAGTGCAGGCAAACCCACAGAACTTCAGTGGGTTCCATTTTCAGATAGATTTGTCTCCCAAAGGACTTTCGCTTTGTATCTTTAGCTCTTTATCGTATAACTTATTAAAAGGACTCTGACTCACTGTCCTATCACCAAGAAGCTGCATTTTATAATAGCTGCTGATCCTCCTGCTTTTGCCTTTTAGGTAGCGATGTTTGTGCTGCAGTTGGGCACCGCCACTTTCTTGTTAACAGAACCCGTGATAAGCGCGATGACGACAGGAGCAGCGACACACGTCGTGACTTCGCAAGTGAAGTATCTGCTGGGAATGAAAATCCCATATATATCAGGACCACTGGCATTTTTTCATGTGAGTTCAGTGAAAGAGATGGGTTACTTCATCAGATAAAATTTTATTATATGCACTATTTTTCTGTGTGTAAGAGTATGGAATTTGTTATGCACATGTGTGAATGAACAGAAGATGAACCTTCATCTTGCTTTAATTCTTTGTGAGAAGAAATTTGGAAAACCTGATAAAGAACCAGCAGGAATGGGTACAGTAATTAATTTAAAATATGTTTCTTAGGGTATCAACAATCCCATTTATTATCCTGAGCCATTTTACACTCATATAGGAAAGGTGATCTCTCTTTGGGTCAGTGTGTGGAAGGAATATAAATTTAAACATATTTTCTTCATATGCTGCTGAATGAAATCTGACCATCATTGTGGTAAAAGGAAAATGACCCATGGTTTGTGCATCTCCTATGCAAAAATTACTCTAGATATGTTATTTATTATTTTATGACATGATACTACTTTGCCACAAACGCATCAAGTGGACAAGCTTTAAGGTAATTTTTATAAAATGCATGCTGCATTTCATGCAGTGTTGTTGCAAATGAGTGGTTAGGCTGCCTAAAGCATCACCATCAGAGGTACTGGCAAAAAGCAGGTATGAGCTTAGTATGAACTTATGAAAGTGTGACCTTAACAGAGTTCAGTAGCAAGCTACTTTCCTCTTAGTTACTCCAAGGATGAAGCATTCACAGGAAAATTACATTAGTATCAATTTAGAATGGATTACATGGAGACTGAGGATGAAAAAGGGGAAGGATGCAAAGGGTATGGATACAAAAAATAAGGTGTGCAAAAGGGTTTAACAGAAATTCATCATTGAGTAATTTAACATTTATTAAGTGATTCAATGGGATTTTTTATAAATATAACAGTGACTTAATTACGGTTTCATGATAACAACATTCACACCATAATAATTTCACACGCACACAGACAGAGATGTATACCTGTCTGTCTGTCTGAGTGTAAAGGTGCTTATCAAAAATTCTCCTTGCCTTCAGGGAATACTCATGGCAAATGCCTGAGTGTTTCTCACCAGGAAGGGATTGCACCTCAAAGAGTCTTCTTGGAATCTAGGGCACAGAGAATGTCTCTTTGCCTGTTTTAAGAAACTCTGACCCTCAGCAGAACACTGCTTTTAACCTTCGTCCCTGGAAAAAGGTTGCCAGGGCTGGGGGAGGAGTTAGAGCACACAGGTTTGAATTAGGTAGTAGTATGTGGTAGTAGTAGTTTATCACAGGGTGAAGAATTCAGGGTTTTAGGATTTAATATGAGAGTGAATAGGACGCAAGATGGAGGATTTTGGGTGTTGTCCCTTCTTCCTTCTTGTCCCTCTTCAGCTCCATTTTCTGTAGTACTGGTGGCAGAAAGTTATTGGTTAGAGTAAGTAGTAATGTGGAAGTTACGTGTATAGATTAGTAGAAGTTATTGGTAGAAAAGTAGAAACAAAGTACAGGTTAGAAAGTAATTGTGTTGAACAGTTTTAAAAGGCCTTGATTTTGGGTGTTTGGGGTCCATTTTGTGCCTCGCTTCTCGCATGCTAAGTCTGGTGGGCAGACGGTGCTGAACTTAAGATAAAATAAACAAAAACCTGAAGATCAAGAGAAAGAGAGTCCTGCACATTCTTCACCTTTGAAAAAGAACTTTGCAGATGAACCCCCTCCACAGGGCCCAGGGGGTGGGACCACCAAAAAACCCAGCAAGTCTCTGTGTGTGTGTGTCAGCCCAGGCCTCGCCGCTATGGCCATTCCAGTATCACAGATTTGAGGGTTCCGGAGCTCTGAGAGGTTCCCCATGGAGAGCGAGGTGCTGGCACAGCCCACTGTGGCCCAGAAGAGCTCAGAAGGTCTCCTTAGGACTGTGCTGTGCAGGGTCACAAGGTGGTTTGCTTTAGTTGGTTTCCATCCTGGCCATAACCCACACTGGCAACTACTAGGGTTTCTAAAACATTTGGAAATTGTTTCCAAAACTTCGGCAACAATGGTGCTGTTCTACCCAGGCTCCCGTTCAGGTAGGGAATGTTCCCAGGCTGTCAGGGGGTGACTGATCCCCCTTTGCTCCCCACCTCAGCCCGACAGGGGATGTTGCTGTTCCAGTGTTTTCCCACCTGGATCATGGGAAAGCACCTGGGAGGGCAGGGACACGTCACCACTCGGCTGGTTTGGTCAAGGCCAGGAGGTGAGGCACCACCACCAGTGCCATGGTTACAGCTCTTGGAAAGTACATATTTTTGGCTGAAACCTGAAAGAGAAAAGCTTTATAATCTTATTACACAAAAGTCACAAGCATATTCTTGATGGCAACTTATTCCATCAAGCCCTGAGTTTCGGTGCTGTGAGCATAATCTCTTGGCATTGTTAGTGTTGCAACAACAGTACCTGTCAAAATGATATTGTGCTCATAATAAAACTGTATTTGCTTGCTGAGGTGATATTTACATTGCACTGATAGTGAGACTTCATCTAGTCAGCCACTAAATTAGGACACCTTATTTAAAAGCACTTACTGTGTTTTTGTGTCCTACTACATGCTTTATTTTTTCCTATTATTTGGAAAATTTGTTAATGTGAAATCTTAATTAGAAAGTGTTGCTTTTTAGAATTTTTCTAATAGTATTTTATAAATTTGATGGCTTTTCATATGGATAATGATTTTTTAAAGTTTTTTACAGGACCAATTTATTAATGAAAATTAGGAGCATGTAATAAACACAAGTAATTTACCCATTTATCTTGTAGAGATATACCTAAAAGTGTCATAGTTATTTTTATGTGTGGTCAGTTGGCTTATTAGACTATTAATAATGGTTCTTCATATTTTTTTCATTATTTAAAAACCTTTTCATAAATGATTCTCAATATAAAATGTGAATAGCCTCTTTTTCATGGCGTTTCCATGGAGACTATACTTACATATAGGAATATTCTCATCTTGTAGAGATGACTGGTGTTAAGTACTGCAGCCAAGGCATAATCAAAATACACATTATGAGCAATAATAAAGAACAGCAGTGATATGAAGAAATATTTCCACCTTGGTGTGCTGATGATATCATATATGAGGTCATTCAAATGCTTTGAAAGAAATCTATTCCCTTATCCCTTGTATTTTTAATGTATTTGAAACAAGTTCTTTGCCTTTCTCTTCTCTTTTGAAATCAAACCCCTTTGAACATATTTCAAAGAAAAACTTTCCTGATTTTTTTAAGGTTCTGAATTGCTCTGTAAATTGTGTGAAAATAAATTACCAAAAAAAAATCTACTTTGTAGAACTTCAAAGAATGATAAAAAAGGGGCAATTTGACTATATAAATATTTTAAAATATTTCTGATGTCTGTTCAGGCTTATGAATTGCCTTCAGAAGGTCCAGTATCTCAGTCAAAAGCATCAGACTTCGACAATAGTTTTCTTCTGTGGTTGTAGTTTCATGTGAAAATTATATTAATTAGATATAAGGTAGTTTGCACATGTACCTATAAAGTGAAAGGCATCTTTGGCATGTCTCTCTGGACATGTTCTTCACTTCAAATTCTCGAAATCCAAAGACTGCTACTTTTGCTACAGTTTTTTTTCTTTGTCCACTCCAAAACACCTCCCACTCACAAAACCAATTTCTTTGCCTCAGGCAGCCTTTGGATTGGCAAAGCAAGAATAAGAGTGTTTAATAAAGTGTGATAGGAGAGTTGCAAGTATAGCAAGCCAGTGAAATGAATTCTTTATAGCATGTGAGATCATGGTTAAATACGTAGAAAGGAACTTTGCATATGGAGAACAAATCTAGTGCACTGGCCTTGAGCCTGTGGTGTTTCTGTGTTTATACATAGGTTATGCAACCTAACAAATTTTGTTTTCCCTGTACATAGTTTGTCACACTTCAATTGAGCTGCACAGTGCAGCATCAGCTGGTGTTTTGCAAATGGAATAGGAAAAGTGAAGGTGAAGAAGAAAAACAGTGAGAGAATAATACATGTGAGATCTAAATTTACAAGGGAAATGAAAAATTTCATTAAGTTTTACTCAGCATCTGAAAATGGAAAAACATATTGTATTTCCCCCTTATTTGTGTATAGATATATTTCTCTTCCCACATGTTTCTGAGAAAATACAACACTGCAAAATGAACTGCAATGTAAGAAACTTGCTTTGCAAAATGAGGTCTTTTGTGGCTGTGTTACAAGTTTGTTGCAAAATCCTTGAGTGGCTTTGCTGCAATTCTGAAAAAAACCCCCAAACCTTCATATTCTGCTATCAGTCCTTTCTTTTCACCCCTTTTTTCCCAGATACCTATACAGCTTACAGTATTTGCCTGTATATTTTCCCTCCAGTGTGACATATTTAAAAAAAGAACCATCAGAATGAAATATTTTTGAAAATGAAATTAATTTGTCCACTCTTAAAATGTATTGTGTTAAATAATGTGTTCCTTTAATTCCTTTGTTTGCTTCAGCCTCTATAGACATTTTAGTGCTAATCTTTTGGGGTTTCATGTAGACATTTAAAAAACCCAACTCAGAGCATTTCATTACTACATCCAAATACACACCCTTTCTAGAACATAAACCATTAAAATATTCAATATCACCTCAGAACTGATGGTTTTCCATGAGAAAAGGAACATTCAGTGTCTGTATACACACGTGCAAAGCTCAAATACTGCTTGTTTCACTTAAATCCAAATTTGCATTGATTACCAAAAAGTCCACTGATTGCTCATAATATTGTCACATAGGTTCTATTAAGGATATTTACACAAAACTAGCAATGGAACTAAAAACACAAGAGGCAAACAGCTCAATTAATGCATTATTGCTGATTTATTAAAATGTTTTAAATTATAGAATGACAAAGATTGCTTCGTACGCTGCAATATCAAGCTAAATTCTGCTGCATAATTTCCAAATTATTTCTGTAGGTAATTTCAAATTATTTCTGTAAGTGCATCATTTAAATATGTGAAATGCTGAACTTATAATGGCATTTTTGATTAAAATGTTTGTAAATGCTTCTTTTGAACCAGATGCTAATGCTATTGCAAGCTTGAGCTTTATGTACTTAGATTTAGGACTTGTAGTTTGTCCAGTCAGTTACTGTACTCATCCGAGATCAGAATCCCATGTAAAATGTACAGTTTAAAGAGATGTCTATTGTGTATATTAATTATATTCCTGTTAAGAGCCACATGCTCTTTCTTTTTTGTGAAAGGCTCTCCTTGTTTCACTGGTCGTATCATGAATTGAGTGGTTTTATGTTTTCAGAAAATGGTTACCCAGGAACCAACTAGTCAGTGGAAGCTCTTTAGTCTAATGCAGTAATTAATTTAATATTAATGTATTACTGCCAGAATTGTTTTGGTGTACTACAGACACTTTGGGGATCGGGCTGTTCGGGCTACTGAATTCGAATGAGCTACAAAGTGTTGATAGTTCCATTTTTTTTCATTTACTGGCAGATGTAGACTACATACAGAAGGGTACAACTTCAAAGGAACACCAAAGGATGTGCTGAGGCAGTTCATATAAAGATTTTATTGCAAAGTCTAAAAAACCTATGGCAAAGGTTTACAAGATTTGGGAATGTATTTTTAAAATTAAATGGAAATGTCTTTTTTACTCAATTTGAAAGACAAAAATTCTTGAAGCTTGTGTATATTTCTTCACTACAATTTTATTTATTCACTCTGTATTTTGTCTCACTTTGTCTAGGAAAATTAGATTTGATGCCATGAATACAGATAGCTAATGCTGACACTTTAATAGCCAGCATTCATTTCAAAACAAATCCCATCTCTCTGACTTCAGCAAGTAGGCATCAACCCATTTCTTCCCTTTTCTTGCCACTTCTCCTTAGATCTAGCTCAGCTTTGGTGAGTTTGTGGGCACAGTTTTCCAGATTGCCTCCTTTTGTCTTAATTAATCACAGCTTCTGTTTGGGCACTGAACCAATCCTTTGCCCTCTTGAAAATGCATTCTTGGAAAATTATGGGTATAGATCTAGTCCCAAGCCACTCAAGATACAATCCACATATTTTCTGATTATAGTGGGGCAATATGTCGCTAAAAACTGTGGTTTAATTGCCATTCTTCAGATTTAGGACATATCTAGATCATATTACTTAACAAGTTGATTTTAAAATATTTTCCTGGTTTCTGAGAATGTTTGTGCTGGGTTATACTGTGCATCCCTAATCAAAACTCCAAGGGATAAATTTCCTCTTTATGAGGAAAGTTACTTTTCTGAAACCATATTTATGTTGGGTTTTTCCCCCTTTCTAGATTATGAAAGTATTGTCAGAGAGAAAAAATCAGGAAGTTATTTTAATTTACTCATTCTTCAATATGAGCATCACTTCTTCAATGAGTGACAGAATCAGAACAGTAGAAATAAATGTTACCATCATACTGACTACCTTTCTGCTAGAACAGGGTTCTTTCCTAAGATCATGTTTCTAGTACTTTTCCTTGTCCAATATAAATTTATGTATTTAACCTCCAAACTGTCAAAACTTATTAGCATTATACATGTATTTGAGAATAAGTTCCCTGGAGCAGAAAATTATTAATCTTTATTTTGATAAAACTAGTAAAAAAAAAATCAAATGTCACTTTTGATTTATTTTGGTGGTCTTCTTAGTCATTGCCAGAGAAAACACCTATTTTTTAATATTACTACTATTGTTTCAAGCTTCACATGCTTTATTTTATCATCCTTCATGTTGGGGTTTAAAAAAAAAGTTACTTGTGATGATGTCTAAATCTACATCCTAATCTTAACTTCTGTTCTCTCCATGGTTTATATTTCAGCAGGCACAATAGTTCCCAGAATTTAAATGTGGAACTCAAGGGACTGAGCCTATCTTGTTTTTTCCCTTACAGCTTTAGTAAGCATGTGTATTGTATTTGTTTTTATGGCTTGCTGTTCTTTCAGGCAATAGACCATTGCTTTTCCTCATGAGGCCCAAAACTAAACTCTGATAAGATCTCATGATTTCTTTATTTATCAGTGTAGATGTTCTCTCTTTCTTCACCCCTTCTAATGTTAAGGCAAACTTCAAATTTTTTTCATTACTTTCTGTTAATCTACTACCATACTGATTTACCATGCCTTATTTCCTGAACCCACAAATTCAGCACAGAGCAAAAATTACAGTTCACTGTGTCATCTGTGCTGGTGCAAAGGCAACTGCATTTTTCTGAGTCTGGTACTTACAACATGGCATTCATCATCAAAGTCCTCTGTTTCTCATCACCATTGGTCATTCTATTCCTGTTCTGTATTTCTGTTCTGCTTGTTCCTTAAAATTCAGCACCACATTGCCTTTGTTCATCACAGATCCAGCTACATTTTTCTAACCTGTTTTACAGGTTATTGCAGCCCATATTAACTGCTGAAAAGCTGCAGTACTGCTGTTCACAGCTCCATAGCTCTGGCCTGGTGTCCCCTTTCCCTCTTAACTCTGCAGTCACCAGAAAAGGAACAAACAGTGCTAAACAGATAACTCCAGTTATTTAAATAACCAGTAACATATGTCTGCAAGCTTGGCAGCTGTTTAGTGTGTGCAGCACCTGGACCTGACCAAAGGATGCTCCATGGAGCATTATGTGAGGGGCAGGAGCAACCAACAGGGAGACTGAGGATGCCCTGCTGAAATTACCCTGGAAAACGTTGCTCTGGAAAAATGACCCACAGATTGCAGAGGATGCCCTGAACAGGATGCTCATCTTGGAAAATTCCTGTTGCATCTTTTCCCATCCAGCCACTACTGCATTTTTCTTTCCCTTTTCCTTTTTCCTCTCCTTCTCTTTTCTTTCTTTTTTCTTCTCTTTTCTGTCTTTTAAATTCTTTTTCTCAGAAATAACTTTACTACTAGCATTGGTGGCTGTTATATGATATGGCCACTACAAATAAACCTTTGTGCAAGAAACTTTTCTCAACATTTTTATGTGACACTCATTTATCACACTGAACTTAATAAGACTGAAATAAGAACAGGAAACACATCACATTTATTGGAATTTTATAGCTTGCTTCTACCAATAGAAATTTGTAAATTAATATTTACAGATATTCACTGTTTTTTTTCTTTTTTGAGTTTTCAAAAGTCCATAGGAGTGGTAAATTGTTGATTTTCTTCCTTGTAAAATATAGAATACAGGCCAAAAACTTGTCCAATGACTCATGTCCTGCAGTATTGATTCAG
The DNA here is from genome assembly GCA_013396995.1 of Dicaeum eximium. NCBI lineage: Eukaryota > Metazoa > Chordata > Aves > Passeriformes > Dicaeidae > Dicaeum > Dicaeum eximium. The sequence goes on from VWZP01006994.1 coordinate 1,428,909, forward strand.
CTCTCACTCATTATTTATCTGAAGTTGTGAGAAGATGCCATGGCATGATATCCAGAACATGTTTTTTGATCTGTGATTGTTATTTGCTGTTCACTGTAGATTTATGCCTATGTGTTTGAGAATATCAGATCAGTTCAGTTGGAGGCATTACTTCTCTCCTTGCTGAGCATTGTGGTACTTGTTCTTGTTAAAGAACTGAATGAGAAATTTCACAGAAACATTAAAGTTGTCCTTCCCATCGATCTACTTTTGGTAAGTACAGAATTATATATCAGGCTTTTTCTTACAAAGCTTTCAGTGGCTCAATCTGCTGAAGTTTACTGTGCTGTCTATAGTTACCCACACCCACACCTGCCACTTATTAAATAGACAGCTGATTTTCATGGCTGTAAGTTAATTTTAAAAACAGGAAACAGTTTGGCTTAATAATTAAGAAAGAAATGACATAAGCTCCCAATTTGTATAATATTTTTCATATGTTTACTACTTTTTACATAATCACAAGAACATGAAGCCTAGAATGTTTAAGTGTAAGAAGTTTGAAATAGAAAATAAAAAGTAACTGGCTTACTGTTACTCCAAGCAAGTCTTGTGCTGGGTAGCTGTGCCTTAGATGTTGCTTGTGATTTATCTACAACAAAGTTAAATAGCTATGCTATTGCTTTCTGTCATTTTACCAATGTTTTCTTTTAACATGGTATAGACTAAATTACTGAAATACAGGAAATGAGTTTGAACCTCCTCAGGGTCAAACTTAATGCTCCCTCTGCAAGATTCATGCCTGCTAGAACAGAAAAACAAGAGGCAGACACAACTTCTCTGTGCTCTGTGCTGAAGTCAACACTGCCAGTCTGGATTAGATGTGCTCAGAGAACATCAGCTGAATCCCATCACTCAGGAACACCTAAATCATGAACTGCTTCAAGCTGCTCTGGGGCACGTGCTGAACAGAGGGACTTTGGACAAGGATTGCCAAGGTTCCTGAGGCTTTACAGAGAGCCATACAAATCTCTTTCATTAACACAGAATGTACAAACTGCACTGTAGTCTCACTTCATTATTGTGTCCAAATCTTAGTTTCTTTTGACTCTCTTCCACATTTGCAAAAAACCCCCATAATAATACTTTCCTGGTTTACTGGATTGATCTAAGGATAAATGTATGACCAGTACCATGTGCTTAGGTATGGCAATAATAGGGACCATGTCAGAAGCAACAGAAATGTAACATCTTTTTCTGTTTGAATCAATAGATAATTGCTACATCCATGGCTTGCTACTATGCTGATATGGAATACGTCTACGGGATAGAAGTTGTGGGAAACATTCCTAAAGGGTAATGTGGGTTTATTAGCTTGTGGCCTTTAAATACTTTTATTTCTGAGAACAGCCTCTGAAAAGGTCAAAGTAATTCTGAAACAAGAAATGGTAAAAATCTATTTTGTTTGTTTCTTGTCTCCTCGGACACTCTCTCACAATTCAATTCAATGTTAACAAGTTATATGTGCATAGATATCATAAAAAAATGCATCCTTGTACATTTTCATAGCTTTTTATTGCTTTGTGGAATAAAAAGTAGGTACTAAGTACTTGATGATGTATGACAGGAGGGCAGGACGCTCTTTACAAGATTATTGCAACCTGCTTTTTGAGGGTTGGCTTGGGTTATTGTAGCAGAAAGGATTTACAATGAGATAAGATTTGTAGATTACTACACTTCATTCCTCTCCACCCATATAGTAATTTTAGAAAATGTGGTTTCTGAGAAAATGTGAAAGATTTAATTATACTTAATCTAGAAAAGAACATTTTTACTATAGTTAATGATACACTTCCCTCCATGACCTTGAAAAGAAGGCAAAAAAAAATTCAATATAATTAGCTAGAGAGAGAAATTAGATTAATTGTCAGACAAAATGTTCAAACTCTACAGGTTGGTATGGAAGAGCACAGCTGTTGTATTATCTCCTGCTTGGATATAGCAGGGTTTCCCTAAATTTCACAAAATATAAGTCCAAGACAGCATGAGTGCATGTGTGGCAGCTTGCACTGAAAGAGATAAAATAAGGGACATTTCTGAGAAAGAATATGGTTTTTAAGTATTTAGAGCATGCTAAGAATCTGAGACAAAAACACAGCCAAGTGTGCCCCTTCTATGTGTAATGAACAAGTAAACTGTATTTGTGCAATTTTAATCAGGAATTTATTTTCTGCCTATACTCATACAAGCAGTGTTGAAAACCAGAAGCAGAGCCTGGATCATTCCTTCATATTTTTAGGAATTTACCTGAAATTCCTAATTGCCTTGTCAGTGGAGAGCATCAGAAACCTTAAGAGCACAATTTGGTTTTCGGACAGTATGATTTATGCTCTGGAAAGACCAAAGTCTTTTTGAAGAGTTCAGAGACAATCTGGAGTGGTTTGGTTCCTAAATTGAATAGTTTCATTGCAATCCCCATTAGATGGAACAAATGTCTCTACTGTCAGTAACCGACAGGAATACTAAATTTTTTAAAGATTTAAATTTAACTTTACAGGAAAGCAAGCTATATTACAAAAGAGAAAATATACAGTAGTCTCTTCTACTGAACATTACAAAATTAGTGAATGGTTGCTAATTTTGTCAGTCATGGAGTTAATTTATCAACATCTCTTTATAATTTCTCAAATTGAAGTTTTCAATTTAAATACTACATCTGAAACTGTTTCATGTCCTACAAATTCTCTTCTGCTGTTCCCAACAGACTGAGATCTTATGAATCTAAAATATTGAAAAATGTCACAAGTAATAAAAAAAATTGGCTGTTCCTGCAGAGATTCAGGTTTCTCTGGTATTCGCATAAAGTGCAGGTATATAGAGACTATGTATCAAGTTTTGCAAAAATTACTGTCTTTATGTTTTATAGGTTGCCATCACCAAAAGCACCACCCATGAGTGTCCTGCCTGAAGTAGTCACTGAAGCTTTTGGAGTGGCTCTAGTTGGTTATGTAGCCTCACTGGCGCTCGCTCAAGGCTCTGCTAAAAAGTTTAAATACACCGTGGATGACAACCAGGTAAAGCTCTTTCTCCTTAGCATCACTAAGCCTTGAAAACACTTCATCATTTAGGGAAAGTATTCTAGATGAATGCCCAGTAGGAAAGGTTATGTTCCATATAGCAACCTGACACCTTCTAGTGTTTACAGTAACAATCAAATTTTGTTTAAATTATCTCTGCAGAATGCCCTCATTGGTTGAACTGCTCCTTTTGGGGAAGCTCATCCTTCAGGATAGTCTTGCAATGCTACATTCAGTGCAGCCTTTGGATATTAATGCATTTTTCACTGCTCTAAGATGAGATAGCTTCTCCTCTGGCATTTATACACAAGCTATGATGCTAAATCAGCCACCAATTAATGAAACAAAGAAATTCTAAAACAAAACCAGGTACTTATAGCCCCAGGACTTATCTGATGTTATAATAAGAATTATTTATACTTATGCAAAGGAGAAGTCTCACCCAAAATAAAGGTTTATTTGTATCCAAGAAGCTGGGTGAGTTCAGAGAGTGCTGAAGAATTTACAGCCATAGGAGCTTTCTGTTCCGAGTTCCACTTTGCAGAGAATGTGCTTAAATAAAATTGGGCCATCCCTACACTACTACATTGGTTTTCATGGTAGGTAGGTAACTCCAAGCCAGCCGGAAATCCATGGACTGTGGAAAGAAATCAAGCACTGTGGGAAGAAAGGCTCAATTTCAGCTAACTGGCACAGTGTGATGAAAATGTTGCCTCCACCTTTATGTTAAGTGGTTTGGGATAAATGACATTCATAAATGTCTGCATCAAATAATGGAGTAAAAGAGCAATGCTATCCTCTATGAGAGGAGAGCAGTGAGGTGGTGTGACTGTACTGCCTTCAGGGGCCAGGCACAGTGCTTGGCACGGGGCCTTGTGGGTGTGTGAGGCTGCTGGGTGAGCTTTAGGGGGGTGCTGTTCTCTGCTGGGAAGGCAAACTCATGAGCGGGTGTTTTCCTGGCTGGATACAACACCATTCTACATATTTTCCTCAGCAGACCAACTTGCTCCTTAAAGTCTGTGATGCTGGGTGGCCATGGTGGAACACTTAGAAAACACTGCTCTTCTTAGGCTGCACAGAAAAGGTGGCTTCTCCACTTTTTCTTCTACAGATCCTTTGTTCAGACATGTCTGCATTTTGACTGTGAACAAACCCCAAACACATTTGTGATGAAAGACAGCGTGTATGTAGTATGGCTACCACACTTCACTTTCACTAAAACATGCTCTAAAGGAAAAGAAATCAGCAGCTGTCTTATTCCAGTGAGCCATAAGCCAGAAATTATCTGGATGGATTCCAGACACCAGTACTTGGGGCTCTGGCCAGTTATAAAGCAGAATCGGATCAAGATGTAAATATTTTGGCTGAATTTAATCTTCAAAACTTAACGATAGCATTTATTCTGTGAACAAAATGTCCCTCCTGCTTTTAATGAATCTGGTTCAACATCTCTATCATTCACATTAGTTCTGAGCTGGGAGAAGATCTATTCTTTTGGGGAAGCCCTTTGTCAAATACCTGTGGGATTTTTTCCCTGAAAAACGTGTCCACCTTTTATCATTGCTAATATTTACATAGGGGACTCCTTTGTTGGCAAGAGGCATTGAAATGACAGCACAATAGGAAAAAAAACATCTTCTATTTAACGACTTTGCAGGAATTTTTGGCTCATGGCCTCAGCAACGTGATTCCTTCATTTTTCTTTTGCATACCAAGTGCTGCAGCGATGGGAAGGACGGCGCTTTTATACAGTACGGGCGCCAAAACACAGGTAAGGCTTGGAGTGAAGTACGTGGGGGAATTAAAACTGTGGTCCTGCTCACTGCAATTTGCACTGATTTATCCTTTGTATTTCCCTAGTCTCCCTTCTCTTCTGTCCTGGGAATGACTCGGCCCTGTCATTTTTAACAATCTGCATGAAATTGCATCTGATCAGTGGTGTCTTCCTAGGAAAGATTATGGCTTCATTTATTAATTTTTACCTGTTTCATTCAGTATGAACTGTAAGGTCTGTGGCAGCAAGGAAGTTAGGAGTAGTGTTTTCAGACTGCAGCAAGCTACATAAAAGCCCTTTCAGTTTATGTGAATTTGTCAGCATTGTAACGAAAGTGCCCTCTAATGGTGTTTAATGGATTTAATGGTACAGCCTAAACGGAAGTTTTAAGAAAAAAATCACATTTCATTTATCTGATTTAATTTATCTGATTTCCAAAATAAAATGAAAGTAACCTTTAGAGCTGTTTGTTACAGAAACACAAGTAATCTCCCAGCTTCTGCCGTGTGACATGGTGTACTTGTCCAATCCCTCAGTGTACACTGAGCCCACGGAAATTACATTTAGATTTTTGAGGATGTTTGTTGCTATTTCCTCCTGAGGAAACTAAACCCACAAGCTGTTATTACAGTAGCTCAGGAAAGAGAGGACTGTAATTGCTGAGAATGATAACTGTGACCCTGTCAGCCTGTCATCTGTCCAAATTGTGTTTGTGAGCAAGAGAGGTGGCAAACCACCTGGGGCACCTGCACAGCATTGCCTCTTCCTCTGAAACTCCAGGGCCCTTCAGTGGCAGCCTGCCATATCCATGTCATGTCCTCTGGAGTTCACTGCTATTCTCCCAAGTAACAAGTGGCAGGACAAGAGGAAACACCAACAAGCTGATGCAGGGAAGATTTAGATTAAATATCAGGAATATTTTTTTCACAGAAAGGGTTGTAAAGCATTGGAACAGACTGCCCAGAGTAATGGCAGAGTTACCATCCTGGGAAGTTTTCAAAAATTGTGTGAATATGGCACTTGAGGACATGGTTTACTGGTGAACATGGTAGTGGTGCTGGGTTGATGGTTGAACTTGATGACCTTAAAGGTCTCTTTTAACCTTAAGAGTTCTATTTTTCAAGCTTTCAAGATTTCAAGATTCAATTATTCTGATTTTATTTTATAGCTGTTTCTCTTGCCTGTATAAAGGACATTAGCTAAAAGGAAAAGGTTCATGAGGTACAAGACTAAATACAATCCATAGGTATTGTTTCTCTTCAACCATGTCTTACAATTATTTCTCATGCAGATGCCACAATATTAAGGAATTGTACAGGGCTTTACTCCAATACTTTACATGTAAAAAACTTGCTAATTAGCCTACAGAGTACTCTGAACTCACTTAATCATAATGAATCATCTAACAAATAATAATCTTGAAAAGTATTTATCTGCCAATACTTTAGCTATCACATGGCTATTAGTTATTTCATATATTTTAGCTGAATTTTATGTCATACAATGTGCTTCACAGACATTCTCCTCTGTAGTTTGTTAATGTACTGATTGTACAATTTTCAGTTGTACTGCATCATGTTGTACTGGCTTTTCCATGAAGGATTTGAGGCAACTTGCAGACCTATAACCTTAAGGGGGTATTTGAGCACGTTGGCTCTGGTACATGCAGGAAAAGACCCTGATGAAAGGTTATTCAATACATGAAATGGAAAAAGAAACCACTATAATTTGATTTCAAGACAGCAAACACACAATAAAATTCTTCTTGGTTTATCCATTGTTTTCACACTATACCAGTGTCTGTGTCTAAAAGTTAAGAGTGTGGCTATGAGTTAGCACTATGAGAGTATTTTATTAATCTGTCCCCTGCCTTCTTGGAAAGCAACACATCAGCTTAATGCTCTCCTTTGTGGCTGTCCAGACAGAATGAGGAGGTGAGAAGATCATCACTTACAAATATTGGTCAGGTCATAGGCAAAAAGAAGCCTTTCCTTAACATAGAGGGAAGTCAGTTTGGCACAGTACATAGAAGAAATGCAAAGAGCCTTTCTGGGGCACAGAGCAGCCCTTTTTTCTCAAATGGCTATACCTGGATGGCAGTTTTGTCATTTGTTTCTCAGTGATATATTTTCCTGGGAGAAAATAGAAGTGAGGAGCTCTGTCATGGACTACAAGTGTCCTTCAAATAGAATCAACACTTTTTTCTTGCTTTTTATGAAGGCAGAAAGAGGGAAAAGTTCCTTGTGACTTTACCAGCAGATTTTCTGTCCCTTTTTGTGTAAACACTCTGTCTATCCTTCTTGATATTTTTAAGTACACCATGACTTTAATTTTCTAGTGTTTTAACAACTTGTCTGGTTTTGTTTTTAACAACTTGTCTCTTAAAATGAAACCTAATTATTTTAGTAAAGAAACATATTATCAATATAAAAATAAAGTGAGCATCTGTCTACTTATCGTCAAAAACCTTCTGTGAATCTGAACTGTATATTTATAAGACCACAAGTACTCAGTGAGCACTCAGAGCAGAATAAGACAGTACAATTTTACTGTAGTTTTCCATCAGATTAATGCAATATATACTGTGAAAAATATATAATTATTAGACCATATATTTGTCTGAATTTATATTACTTGCATTAGTTATAATCTTTAATATATTTTTAAATAGTACCTACATTTTCTTAAGTAAATACACTGATGTTAACATGAAACTGTTAGTGGTTTCTGGTTTAAAAATAGATTTCTTTTAGTGTCAATCCCAACAAAAGAAGTTAGAAGTCTTCTCCTGTGGAAAAATTGATAGTGTACATATTTCTTGCTTAGTGCTATGACAGATCTGTTATTTAGTACAGCATAGGGTGCATGGCTATATATAAGTTGCAGAATGACAGGGGGTGCTGAGAAACTTCTGGGATGAGATATTGCACACACATGTTCCATTTAATACCCAAGTGTGTAAGTAATGCTCTGATCTGTGTCAGTGGGCTGGCAGCAGGGTCAAGCACAGATGTTGATATCTCTCACTATGTTATCACTGCAGTTGATTAAAGGTAATAATCAGAGATCAAAATTGAAATTGTATGCATCTGCAATCCACAGATACATTAACAGCTAATACCTTCAACATCTGATTCTTGACTTTGTCTACAATATTTAATAATTAATCTTTTTCACAATTTCTTTTGTTGTTTTTGTTGTTAGATTGAATGATCTGCAGTTCTTGTTTATTGTTTTAGGTGGCTTGCCTTATCTCTTGTGTATTAATTCTTGTGGTGATCTACACAATTGGACCTCTGCTGTACTGGCTTCCCATGGTATGGTACTTGCCCTTTTTAAAGATCAAGATGTCAAACATTTTCTAATGACAGTTTCTTTCAGGGAAAGACAGTGCAACCTTTAAAACAGCTCTATTTAACTTCAGTGGCCAAAAGAATAGTAAGGGCATGATAAATCTCGAAATCATAAAATACAGAGGTGACAGCATAAGACATATAGATTTTAGACATATACAGTTACATATATAGGCTGTCATGTAAGAATATAGAAGTGAATTTCTCTTTTACTTACTTTTGTCATGTGGTTTTATGAAAAATATACACCCAGGTTGCTGTGGATTTGTAAATTTACAAAGTGTGGTAGAAATTAATGAAGATTCATTATATTTCTCCAGATATGTGTATGATATACAATTTTGCTTTTCAAATAAATTTGAGATAAATTATTTTAGATAGTGATATAAGCTTAATTACAGAAAGATTATTAAGTATTCTTATAGCTCTGTAATGGAGTACATCTGTGCTAAGACTCTTTAAAGCAGAGTGGCATCTTTTCACATAAGCTATATCTAGCTTTTGGTATTACAAATTAATCGTTAATTTTAACTAGAGGCATGTCAAAGCTGCTAAATACAGCTCCAAAATGATCCACAATTCTGCCATGTATGTACATGAAGTTTTAGCTGTGTTTTAAAATTGCTTTGTGCTATTGTTTACATGGTGTCATGAAACTTCTCACTTTTCAAACACAGATCCTTTTATAGCTTATTTAAACCATGCAAAGTAAGGACACTTGAAGAAGGGTACGCAATATGTCCTGTTTTTTTTTTTGTTATACTTCTTCCCTTTCATTTGTTTTTATATGGATTATATGTAAATTTTGACCCATTTCCTGTAGGCTTCCCCCCCCACCACCATATTTTAAAAATACTTTTTGGTTTTTGCTTTCTTGATAATTTATTTCTCTTCTAATATGCTTTTTCAGTCCCGTCTATGCACTGTAAGTGCATTGGTTTGTAATGCTTTTTTTTTGGTTCTAGATGATTTCTTCATCCATCTCCTCCTTCCTGAGTCAAAGAACAAAACTTTTTTTTTTTCTTCAAAATTAATGAACTTTTGCCCTAGAGGCCTTCTCCAGGGGAAGGGAAGGAAGTGAGGAAGGGGAGTTACAATTCTTCACTGCACACAAGTTGAGTGATGATTTGCTTTTGAGTCCTTCAGACTGTGGCAGAATGTATTTGGTCTGGTGATGCATGGAAAAGTCTTGAGTAATCCTGAGGTTTCTGCCATTTTTATCTCAATTAGGCAGCCTCTAGATTGCCTTCACAAAAAAAAGGGGATAAGTGGTTGTTGCTGTTAACAGCTGTCACAAGGACACCTGTGCTTATCCCATTTTCTAAACACCTACCAGGTTTTTTATAATTTAATTATGATATTCACTGCTAAATTAAAGAAGCAGCATTCGTTTTCACTAACAACTCTGCAAATGGCTTTTGTGTTTATGTCTTTGCAGTGTGTGTTAGCAAGCATTATTGTTGTGGGCTTGAAGGGGATGTTAATGCAGTTCCGTGACTTAAAAAAATATTGGAATGTGGATAAAATAGACTGGGTAAGTAAAACTTAATCTAAGGAGTTTTTCCTGACATCATTTGGCAAACATCTGTTAACTAAACTTTAATAGTTCTGTGGCCTTAGAAGAAGATATTACTAGCAAGATATTATTTGTAGTACTTTTTGTGCACTATCAGCTCAGAATAACAACATCTGTAATATCAGCTGTATTAAAAAATAGTATTTTAACAAATTATAAAGAATCAAACCTCATGCTAGAGATGTGTATACTGACAGATCAAGTTAATATGAGCAAATATGTGTCTAATTTTTATGTCTTTTCTATCTAACATGCTTTTGCTATTGCAGCATTATTGAAGAGATTTTGGTATTGTCATCCTCTGGGAATAGGGAATGACCACATAGGTCAAACAGAACTGGAAACCCCAGTGATGCAGAAAGATAAATGATGAGGGGTGCTGCTGGTAAATTGCCCTAACCCTTTCAGATTTTGCAGAAATCTATTCTTTCTACTGTTTGAACACAGTGAAAGATTCTGCACTATGAGAGGAAGAATACATAAGAAAAAGTAGATAGGTGAAAAGAGACATAGTATGAAAATCTAGTTTAATGCAAAGTCTAAATAGTCTGAGAGCATTTGCACAGAATTCCAAGCAAATAGTAGAGATGAATCCATGTGTAAGAAGACTCCTGGATTTCTCTTATGCAGGAGAGATTTTGAGTCTAATGCCAATTAGTGGAACCAAACTTTCTATGCTCTTACATAAATTCATACATATTGACATTCCCTATGTTTGAGTTAACAATATTCAGAAAGGTATTTTGGCCACATAGTCCTTTTCTGTGGTGGGAAATACAGGTAACTGGAGTTAATATTGGACTTTTTTGAATCCACCAGTGACTTAGTATTCTATAGCAGTAATGGTTAAGTCTAGAAAGAATAAAACTTTTTTTAATAGAGTACTGGATTTCAGTATGGGAAACAGAGCTGAGTAAACAACATCAAGTTTGACTGTGGGATTTTTCACATTTGGTTGCAGAAAACTAGAGGTTCAGAAAACTTTTTTTGGGGGGTTTCTTTTGTATTATCCAGAAGAAAAGCTCTATCTTTCCTGAAACATTTTCTTCCTCAAGCAGTAAAATTCTGAAAATATTTTCTATCTCGTTTTGTATTTGATCTTCAGATTAACCCATATTGCCAGTGACAGAAATGATGGATTATGTGGATCAAGAATTATTTTGGGAACATTGGACTTAAAAACATTGTTATTTATGGGAGAGAGATATATCTTCTCCATCAGTTCATTGAGATAATAAGTAGTTACACTTTCCAGCAGGATATTCTAGAATCTCACTAGATTTGACACATCTTCACAGATAGACTAACCTGATCGATTTTTGCTTTTCTGGTTTTGGCAGAAAAGGTTGTGTGAATAGTTAGTTATTACATCTCTGACATCTGTCATCATTTCTAAGGGAGGTTATAGAACAGGGGAGTTTGGTGGGTTCATCTTTTTGACTAAACATACTTGAGCAACGATTTATCTTCAAGTAGTTTTACCATCAGTCCTTAGTTTGACAGGATAAATCATCTTGCCTTAAATAGCGTAGTTTAAAGTGAGGCTATAAACATTGATCTTGCATTGCTGCCTGCTCTGAGGAGCCCCACCAAGCCCAGTGATTTGTGTAACTACACTGGTGTTATTTTGGGCTGAAAGGATTCACTCCAGTAACTGACAGAACACTGGAAATGAATCATTCCATCACCCAGGTTATCCAAAGTGTTTTGAAGATAGAAACCCTAACAAAACATTTGGAAATACTTAGCAGTTGTCCTTTCTGGAACTGATTCTTTGAAGGGTGTGTGTCATGTAGAATTGAAGTCAGGTTTGTTTTGGTTATAGGTCTGGCAAATGACAGTGCATGGAATGGAATATTATGGAGTTTGTAACATTGTTCCTTCACACTTCTTTAAGCATCTCATGAAACACAAATGGGAAAAATATATTTATTTGTTGATTAGTTCTCTATAAACATAATTCTTTTAAATGTAGAAGGTATGATATTGTTCAGGGGTTGGAGTTGAGGAAATTCATTCGTTTCTTCCATCACAGGATATTCTGTGTTTCTATGAAATCTCTTCTTTCAGCCATGGGTGGCTTTTTCTTTCAGATTTGCATCCCACCTCTCAAATCACATTCGATTATTTTTCAGCTACTACCCCACTGTCCTTATTCCAGAGGTTTCTCTCCTGCTATTCATAGCATCCATATGAACTTCAAATCTCTCCTGCTTCAGTTAAGGTTTTCTGTCAGTCCCTAAACTTTGGTTGGATGACTTCAACAATCTCAGATTAATAACTGCACTATTCCACTATATATGTTATATGCATAACTAAGAGTGCTTTGTCTTTTTTCCACGTTTTCTGAGAACAGCCAAGAAGCTAATCTGGCCTTGTCTGTAAATATATCTCACTTCTCAGGTCCTCGGGTAAAAATATGATTTCCTTGTCCTTTCTGTAAGCCTAATTTCTTATGCAGGCCAACTTGACTAACTTGCTGTTTTTCTTCTCCAGCTTGACAGTGCTGGTGATACCAGTGATGCCCTCCTAGTATTACTAAAAAGGCCAGTGAAGTTCTTATTAACTCTTGATTTTAAGGCTCAGGATGACAGATAAGCTGCCTTTTCAGACAGGCAAAAACTACTGCCTGGCAATGGACTGCTGAAGAAAAATGTTCTCTTTGCTGTTAACAGTTGGACTAGAAAGTAACCAAAGATGGGGGATAATATTTCAGAAGGTGATGTTCTAAGTTATAAAATTATAACAGAATAAGGATAATTTTCATTAGTTAATTACATAGCGGGGATTTGAGAAGTTCAGCAATGAAATAATCTGACATTTAAAGAGAAAAAAAATGTTTTAAAGTTGCACATATGTCTTGACCAGAAAATGACCACAGCTGGGACAAAGCCAGGTTGCATGCCTGACTTTTAAAGCAGGAAAAATGGCTAGAATTTATGGTAAAAATTACACAATCCCAACATGGTGATGAGAGGCAGTTATGGATGCATGAATTGTAATTGTATGCACTTATATAAATATTAAAGGACGTAAGGAATGCTACTAATTCAGCAATTAAAGTAGATCCAAGAATGAGGGTCTCATTTTTGACAAATATCCTCCAAGATCTTACCATTTCTGAGACGTGCATCCAACACCCTGTCAATTTATTTTGTCAAAATATTTACAGCAGAGGCCCTAGAAAGCGTCTTCCTTGAATCTGGAGCTCATTAGTGCATTTTCTTGGGTTTTTTTTGAACTTCTTCTAATATTATCCTCAAGAGAAAGATGGCCTTTTAAATTTGTTCATCACATATGGGTCCTGATTCATGAGAGGGCTCTGAGAGCCCTTAGGGCTCAGCTATATAAAGACTTTTCTACAAAGTAGGAAACCATCTCTTCTGTAAGAATAATTTTACATCAATTATTCTATTTGATGGCATCCTAGGGAGATTTTCTGTTTTTCCTGCATTAGTGAATATGCTAGTGTGAGTTATATTCCTTGTGCTGTAGTTGGTATCAAAGAACTTCCATAACACTTTTTGTATAATTTAGGATCATTTAGGTTGGAAAAGACCTTTAAAGACCATCTAGTCCAACTGTTAACCCAACACTGCCAAGTCCACTCCTAAACCATGTCCCTAAGTGCATTAGGCAGTTCCTGTTCTATGGCTGTGGTGGGCTGCACTTGAATCCCAAGTTTTGATGAAGGGTGTGCTGAGGATGAATGCACACATCAGTCATTTGTCTGCAGAAGGACATGGGAGCATGGCCATGTCACTCAGTCCTTCGAGCCAGAGCCTCCTCCAGGACTCCAGCATCTTCTCCTGAGACAGTTCTGGAATGAGCAGGACTTTAATGGGATTCTTCTTCTGGGCCTCTATTTGTGCGACTCATCACAGCCTCACATTACGGATAGCACAAAACTGGGCAGCTGAGTCATGCTCATCTCTTCCTCCATTAAGCAAGTAGGGGTTAGATGAACTGCATCCTAAATTTTATTCATTGTGATAACCAAATCCATTGATTATGGTAGGAAACTAGACAGCTGTGCTGCAGATAGGAACATGAGAGGAACCCTACCCTACCTACCCATCCAGGCAATACCTGACCATCTCCTCAGTTTGCAACCAAACACGGGAGGTGCGTAATCTGGTTTCAAACTGAAACATTTATTATCACCATACCTTAGCATTGCATTGTTTAGCCCTAGGTTCAGAAAGTATTCTGCAACTTATTTATATGTTTTTTTTCCTACCAAGTGCTGATTTTAGACTGTCATCAATGGTGGATGATTAGACTCTATGAAATTGAAAGTCTAGATGCAGGCAGCTGCTACACACAGTGACTGTACCTGTCAGTGCTTCTGATACTTTCTGATACATGCAGGAGTTGACATAAATCCATTTCTTCTGTTTGTTTCTTTTCTCCCTATTTAGAGTTTTTCTTTAAATTAGTACAGTACTTTGAAGGTGGATTTTGTTTTGATTTTTATATTAACATGTGCCTATAACACATTATTGCTAAGATTTGAGGAGTAATTAGATTCTATCTGTCCTGGAGTATGCAATAACCATATTGAAGTAATCTGCCAGGGAAAACTTTGATATTTTTATCACTTCTATGTTGAACTTTGCAATAACCTATGAATTTAAAAAAAAAAAAAAGTCTATCAGATCAACATAAATTCTTTCTACAAGTTTGATGCTACCTTAATTAAAGAAGAACTGATTCCAGGCCAATACAAAGCACTGCCAGGGTGATTGACTAATGAGAATATGATTGTTTTGGCTCAGCCTCTACAACAATGGCAGCCTCTGATTACAGTTAAGACATAAGAAGGCTGCTGGAGAGTCATTTATCTAGCTTTCTCACTACTCAGCAGTACTTAAACATTTCTGGCTTTGATTCGTCCTATGCAGACTTTGTATTGTGGTTTTATGCTTTATGTTTTCTTCTGAGACATAAGGATTTTGCAGGTCTGCAGCAGTGATTTAGTTAGATGTGATGAGGTTCGGGTCTGCAGCTGAACTGGGTTGCACTGGAGTGGATTCAGGTGTTGTCAAAGGTTCAGCCTTATTAAGATAGTCTAATTCTTGATCTACTGATTTTTAGGTTTTTAGTAGTCCTGTTAGCCTTTTAACATCCAGGTGAGCTTCTTTATAAATGTGTGTTGGATCTATAAATCTTAGTGTTACTTTCTTATTCATTAATCAGAACTCAATATCTGTTGCTCATAAATGTGGTCTTTGCAAATATATGCACAAAATACAGCTAGTGGTTGAGGGCAGTTTCAGAGGATGAACTACCTCCTTACCTAACAGCCCTCCTGTTGAAGGAACTGAAAAGTCTTTTGCAGTAGTTAGGAACCTTGAAGATGAGGGAGGAAAAGGTTTCTTGACAGAGCCACGTAACACTGTGGCCTCTGTGAAGCACAAGTTAGTATGGTATGACTTACACTTCATAAATCATAAAATAACAGCTCTGAAATCTGCTCAAGGAAAATTCCTGTGGTTGGGCTGAAAGCATTCTATTATCTCTGGCTATCATGAGTTAAATGCAAGCATCAGAAAGGATAATCTTTAAAATGATTGTGCCATTGTAAAGTGATCTGTTATTCTGCAAACATGAACAAGCAGCACTGTAATTCTTGAAACGGGCACCTGTGGGGATCAGTATATCCAGAGGAGTGAAAATACTTCCCATTCTTTTTTAACACCTTTATATAAAGATTAGATGGCAGTCTTTGCTGAAGGCTCCCTCAAGGAAAGAATGATGTGCTTTATTATACAAATTAGTTCGGTATAAGAAATCGAGTAATTTATACTTTTCTTTTAATTGTAAAATTTGCATGTCTCTTAGCTGACACATCATTGTAGTATGGAAAGAAAAGTGATCATTGGTAAGAAAATAATTAAGGGAAAATTGAAATGTGAAAGTTTTGTAAAGTTTTTTTTAAATTTACTTTTAAAGTGACTTAAGTTTCAGATATGCTTCTGAGTATTTTTAAATTTGTATTTAAAATGAATCCAAAATTTTAGTAATCAAATACTGAAAGATGGGGAAGTATATGAAATCTCACAATTTCCATTGGAAGGAATTAATTCCCCAGTAATTTTTATTTGTTATAGAGTTGTTTTAGTCAGCTGTACTCTGATAAACGCCACTTTTAATCAGCCTCATTGCCAATCATAATTCCCACTTACATGATTAGTGGAAGAAAAGCTCTCTGCATGTGACCTCATTAGGGCATCTATTATGTGAAAGGAAAGGAGGATTTAAAATCTATGCAGCAAAGAAGGTGACGAGAATTTGCAATGTGAAAAACAAAATAAAGGTTTTCCAAAACAACTGAGTTTATTCCGACTTAAGCTATTTTAAGTAACCCTGGAAGGAATCTCTGTGAGCACTGGGATGAGTTGTGCCACGCTGCATGTGGTCCCCCATGGGGAGGCATTGCTTTAATTGCTAATTCAGCCTTCAGTACTTGCCAGTTCAAAGATCCAAATGTTCACATCTGAGAAACTATCTTAGTTTCTAAAATCTTTATTTCTGATTCGTAAAACGCACACTGCTATAAAATTTGAAACTAATAACTTGTTTTTGCTCCCCTCCTTCAAGAGCATATGGGTTAGTACCTATGTGTTTACAATATGCTTTGCTGCTAATGTGGGGCTGTTGTATGGCGTTGTCTGCACCACAGTAATCGTGATTTTCCGCTTTCCCAGGTAAGAAACGATCTATTGAAACGTTCTATTAGCACTTCATTATGTATTCGTTCTGCATATTGCTTCACAGTCAGGGTAGACATACGGTATTCTAAATTTAACAACTGAACTTCAGGTTTTTAGTTGCAGAAAATTGCAAGATAAGACAATTCAAAAGTAAAAGTCACATCTGTCCATTTACCGTAGACTAAGGAATCTCTAAAACATTTTATAAAATGGCATTATTTTGTGATTTCTCTTATTATTACACATCTGTAGGATTCATTATGTGAAGGTAGCATAAAATCAACTGGAAGATTAATAATATGTTTTTCCATTAGATACTTATTTGCTCCTTAAGGAAAAAGTATGTCTGGCAGGCTTTAGTGACTAAGAGCCTTTATAACCTCCTAGGTACTAGGTTGCACAGGAGTTGTTAGTTGACAATTGCACTGCTAATATAGATTAATGAAACATAACTGTACAACTATTCTAATGTCTAACAAAAAGTGTAAGTTCTGTGTATGACTTAGAAAAGTCAGGACAAATAAACTTGAGCAATCAGAAGATTTTTTTTTTTTTAATATATTACAGTTCCTACTTTGGGTCATGAGTAAAAAGAAACATAGCTGAGGTTCATGATTGATTTGTGCTAGAATTAATTCACAGCTCACCAGTCCTGGAAATTACTTGCTGCTTGCATGCAGTTGTTTGCATGAACATTGAATCCCACTGAAATTAAGCACAATATAGACAGCTCTATTAAATGCTTGTTAAAATTAATGGTGTTAGACATTTGTGCACAGCTCTATTCTCATAGAATAAGATGCAGAACCAGCATGAAAATTGTTCAAAATTTCAAGGCAGTTAAAGATTATGGGAGATAGCTTCTGCTTGAATCAACCAGTACTTTTGTGATAACCTTGTGCTACTCAGCAAACTAAAATTTTGGTAAATTCTGGTAGTAAAACAAAAGGCAAGTTTTTGTGTTTTTTCCCTGAGCCTGGATATTAGAGGTTCTCCAACAGCAGAAAGGGATGGATATCTAATACTAAAAAGCCCAATCTAGTGGAGACCTCAGTCTGAACCTGCATTTATCACTGCAAATAAGACTCTTCCCAGTGATCTCTGTGTTCTCCAGAGAAGCTGCACATAATTGTCCATACCACCTAAAGGCATTGAACAAGGTAGCAGCCTTAAAACGGGCATGGCACAGATGGGGTTAACAAGATAACGTATAGTGAGCCGCACAGTCATGAGCAAAAGTGTTAGCAGAAGTGAGGCAAGGAAAATACCATAGATTATTCATTGTAGAGTTTCTGTTCAGATGCCAGAGTACTGGGTGTGGTACATGTTATGTATCAGAATGTATTAAAACCAGCAGCAGCTACAGCTCCATTTATGCAAAGATGAGAGAACAGCTGATGTTTGCAAGGCTCATTTATCTGGCCCCACTACCTGCAAATACTCCTGGTATATTGGTGCATCTGTCTCAGAGGATAGATAGTCCCACAGTCTTCTGCAGTTAAATGTGCTCCTGTAAATGACATGTTGAATCAGAAGATGCTATGCTGAGCTCCCTTTCCAAGGCAGCTTTCTCTTTTCACTGTGTAGAGAGCACGGGAATACTGGCCCTTTCCAGAAAGTCCCATTTTGATAGCTGGAGTGCAATGTTCTGCTTCATCATATAAAGATGTGTCAACTTCAATGACAAATAAAATATCTTTGTTTTTCATGACCCACAGCTATTCTACATATTTATTTTCCCTTTCCTAACAATATGATTTTGCAGGTAAAAAATATTAATTAAACTTCTTTACTTTTGAAGCTATAGATTATATATGAGCTATTTTGACTTGAAAGTAGCTCTCTGGCCAGCAAATGAAAATTAAAATTAAGGTTTTCTTCACAAGAGAATTTAATTATTTATATTTTCGAAGTGATCTCATAATTCTAAAATGAGCTTTTTACTCTTTAAGAGGGTGATTATCAGAAAAGACAAGGTCTGTAATCACAAAAATACTCACAGATTGCATTGTCAGACCTTTAAACTGCTATGCTGTAGTTTGGGGTGTGTGTCTTTTTGTTTCTGCTCAAGACTACTAATGATTTGCTGTTCAGATTTTTCTCTATATATTGATTACAGAGCAAAGACACTGAATTTGAAAAATATGAAAGAGGTGGAATATAAATACAAAGCAGAAGATAATTGTGTAAGTTAATTTTTTTTAACTCTTTGTCTGTGTGTGTGTGTGTGTTTCACTAATTCAGATGTTTGTTTTCTCTAGTTAGTTACCAGATTGTAATCAGGGAGTCAAGGAAATGCTTTTAAGATATGACCACTTGAAATCCAAAGCCAGGATAATATCATACTAACAGAATTAGTTGGCCATCAGAAACTGGAATGTTTTCATGGTTCTGCTGCTTGTCTGCAAAGTGAAGTTAGGCAAGTCCTCTTAGATCTATCTATCTATCTATCTCAGTTATTTTGTTATTTTTAGTTACAAACTGCTCTTTCTCAAAGTTTCCTAATTCCTAAACTTAAGGAAATATCTTGCCAGGAATGGCAAGGGCCATCTGAGCAGACAATAGCAGTCTCTGTATTATTATCACTGGTATTTTCATCATCCCCAATCTCTTTTCTGAAACCATTTCTGTCAACAACCCCTCGTGACCAGATTGTCCCAGCGGACATCATGAAGCTGGGCAAAGAGGGCCAGCACCACAAAATTGTCACAGGCTGCTTCACAACTCTCATCACCCTGTGCACATGAAAAATGGATGGAAGAATCTCTCACAAACATTGTGCCTTTAAAATTTGGCTTCTTACAAACTTCAACCAACCAGTCAGATTCTTTTGGTTATTTTCATTGCAATCATTGTCAAAGTTGCTTTTTGCTCAGGTCTATGGTAAGAAGAGAAGGGTGATGACCCAGAGAGGTGAACTCCCTCCTCCAAGATGAAATGGTAGGTCAGCAACCAAGAGAGAAGTAGAACCATGTGTCCTTCAGCACAGAGCCCCATCACCAGGACATCCTGCCTTCTCCACTGTGGCAGTTTCTCCTGTGTCCTTTTCCCTTTCCTAGTGCTGATGAAGGGTCTTATGTATCAGTAAACTACATGCTCAGCAGTTACTGCTTCACCATTAAGCAGATTTTCTTTAGAGAATTTATTATTTTTGGCAAAAGTATTCCATCAGAGCTATCTTGGGCTAAAAATCTGAACTTCCAAGGGCTCAAGGGGTTTTACTGTTTTGGCATGCTGAGCAACATTGGAATGTGAAAGGTACATAAGAATGGGGAGGACTCTGAAATGTGAATTAAAAACACTGTTGTTGAGGTTGGACCAGCTGTCAATTACTATATCACTTTTCATTCTTAATAAAAATGTCGGAGTAACTTTGTCAGAGATGCGTAACTGAAATTTGATTTGCCTGCTATTTTTCATATTGGTTCATGAAGCACTTTGTACAAATGCCTATACATTGTTTTTTAAGTTTAGTGGTTCCCTTTATTTTTTTCTCCCCCTAATTCAGTAAGATTAATGCCAGTAACCTAATAACAAACTAGTGTCTGCAGACAGTGGGGAAAACAACATTATGTTAGAGAAGCAAATTGCTCAAGAGCTATTACACAAAACAAAGAAGGAAAATATGCCTTTAATTGAATTTAGAGTCACTGAGTTGCAGCAGGCATTTAGGGTAATTTTTAATGTATGAATGTTAGACTGATCCAAGTTTCCCTGGTAAGTAACAGATTAGACATAAACAACAGGACTTTTAAACATGAAAATATGCAGGCCTAATGATCTACCCTGCCATTAAGGTCTGTGGATTTATAGGGGTTATTTCATCAATAAGAGAAAAGACACTTTAATGTGGAAAAAACCAAAGGGTATTTAGAAGGTTATGTGAAACACATTTCGTCCCAGGCGTTCCCTGGCACTGGACTCGTGCCCGAGCAGAGCCAGAGCTGAGCAGAGCGCAGGGCAATCGCCCCAGGCCTGCTGAGTGGTGGCAGGGACGGACACGTGAGATACATTTCCTGCTTTCTTAGCAAGGACACAACAAAGAGCAAGTTCATTTTTCTCTGGGCAGCCCTTGTTAACAAAGAATCAAACCAGAACCAGCAATAACTGACTGGTCAAATTTAGGCACAGTTGACATTGTCCATTCTGGACAAAAAATTATACCTAAGTCTGCCATCTGTTTGATCTGGCCTTATGATTTGAACCTTTCAAGTTTTGTACCTTGTACTTATGGAAGCTTGATCATCACAGGATTTGATCTTTGCACATCAGTCTTCCTTTTTTTCTTAGCTTTTACCTTCTACTTTGCAATGGCACTGAAGTGTTCGCTTCTCTCCACACCAAGCTGTGTATAGCATCATTTTTGTGGGAATCTGTGGGGTGTCAGAACATTTCTCCATCCAAGCATATACCATCCTCTGTTTTGCCCTTATTTTACAGCTTTATTCCATACAAACCAAGACATTTTAACTGCCAGTTGAGTTTTGCCACTTGTGTGACTGTGGCCTGTTGGTGATGTGGTATTTACTGCAATCACAGTCATAGGTAAATTGCGCAAAGTCCCTACACACAGTCTGGGGTTCTTTGCCTCAGTTTGGGATGTTTGAAATGTTTCCTTTAGTTCATGGTCACTGTGGTGGTGTCTGAGAGATCATCTTATTCCCAGAAGTCTAAACAGCAGTCTACAATAAGGAGATAGTTTTTGTGGTTTGTGGTGAAGATTTCCATGCCTGTTTGGCTTAAAATTCTTTTGGGAAAATTGCATATCTTCAGTGCAATCCCAAACGATTTTTAACTACCTAAAAAATGGTCTGTGTCAGCTCCACTTACTTGTGTTTGACTTTGACCTTGTTACATGACTTTTGTTAGGAAGAAGAGTATATGTTTGACCTATATTCTCCTGCAAATTCTTGATTTTTACTTCCAATGTCACAATCTGTGGAAAACTGGGAGTTCAGTAGAATTAACTTAATTCTACCTCCTACAAAACCAGTCTTTAAGCATGTCTTGCTGCTGTTCAATATATTTATATATAAATATGAATTTTCTTACTGGCTTTTGAAGGTGTTTTATACGCAGACCTTGAGAGTGAGAGAAACAGCACTTGTTTTGTGCAAAATGTCTCCCACTTGTACTGGGGGGTTTCTGAACATTATCTGGTGTCCTTCCAGAATTGTTCTTCTGTGTAACATTTATGTTTTGAGCTACACAGTCTGATTGAAGGTACTGGTAAGCTGGCTGTAGCTTATTCAGTGAAATGCAGAGACAGGCTCAAGGGCGACAGAGAGTTCTTGTGTAGATTATTGTATTGGTTGTAGAAATGTTCTGGTAAAGATTTAAATGTGCCACTCAAGGTTGATCTAGATCCACTAAGTATTTTCATGGGGAACTATCTCTGTAGTAAGGTCATCTTCAGATGACCAAGATGAACATTGCCAACTTTCCCCAAACCACCTGCAGTGTTTGCCTTAAATCCTTGTGTACTTTTTTCAAAATGTGTTTGTCTAATAAAATATATTCCCTGTATGCAAATATTACTTTGCCTATGCTTGGGCATACACCAACTGAAATAGTGCTATTACAATTGTTAGCTAATAGTCCTTAGTATTATGCCTCATAATGTGTATGCTTTTTTCATGCTAAGTAATATTATAGGTAATTTTCATTACATATTACTTGTGTTTCCATTCTTACCTCAGTTATGTGTGAAGGCTGACCAATAGAATTATCTATTAAATCATTCCCACAATCCAAAGCTCCTCCTAGGTAATTTACAGGTATCTTCAGTTTTTTTAAAGACATGTGTCTGGGGTTTGTTCTCCAAGATGGACTTTTCAGCATTATGTTTTTTTCATTCCCAGGAATCACTAAAACAGGTAAAAATAGTTTCAGTCAACAGCCCATTAGTCTTTTTGAATGCCAGAAAATTCCACGCTGACCTGTTAAAGATAATCCAGAAGGATGGCATGAGCAGCCAGGTATGTGACATTGTAAACAAGGTGGGATGTGCTCTACACTTCAGCAATCACCGTGACTGGGTTGAAGATTGTATTTGCTTTCCTTGCATTTCTTAAAGAATGTAATCATTCTTTATGAATGAATACTGAAACAGCTATAAAAAAATAACATTAGAAATTATTAATTTAGAATAAAGCTAATCCTAATCTTAATCAGATTCAGTATGGACTATTTTTGTATTATTACTTGAAAATAATATCTCTTCTATTTCTGCATGTGATCCTGTAAAACACATTACAGCACCGATCCAAAACTCCAAAATTTCTAGAAGAACTTACATAACTTCAGTTGATATAAGGCTAGGATTTTAGAAAACCAATGAGTAGCTACAAATATGCTTGAATAAAATGTGTTTTTTTTTTTTTTTCTGGAGATAAGTCCATGAGAGATGGGCACTTCATTTCTAACTATAAATAATTTTGGAAGAATTAGGAAGAAAGTGGCAACTTTTTTTCTCAACAGTATTGTTTCTTTTTCCTTTTTTGCACTGATTGTATTAGAAGAATAACAGTATACAAATTATATATTATAATTATATATCATTATATATTATTATTATCATATATCATGTTTTTGGAGAATATCCCTGTAAGTATAGTATTGTCCAAGTTCATCTGCACATAACTACTGCAACTTCCTGCAACACTTCCTAAAAGGGAGAAGATAAATCATAATTTTTCTATCAGTACCATTAAGACATTCCAATACAATACTTACTGTAGACACTTTCATCCAGTTTGGCAAACTGGGCTGAGAAAATCCCTGCTGTGTCTTAGATGGGTTGTTAAGACCAAAACATGTGTCTACCACCTCCGTTGTCCCCTGACAAAGAGTTGTGCTACCCATATGCGCTTAGATGGGTGGAAATTCAGCTCAGAAAATGTGATGCTTTTTTCCCTTGGTTTTTCTAGGCTGACTGATTTGGATTAGTATGATGAAAAGTCTCCAACCAGCGAGAAATTACTTAGGATTTGCATGGAATTAATTTGAGTCAATTTAATAAGTTAATTTGTACGTTACTTGTAAAGGAGATTTTATCCTTTGTCTCTTCTGTAAGGTACTCAGCAGTACAGCTGCCTGAAACACTGTGCTTTTTCTTTTTAATTTTTTTTTGTTGAATAAATATCTTTCTGTAGCACATAATGAGTGTGAAAAAATTGCAGTGTCAATTTGTTTCTGTGCTCTGGTTCTGATTTTAAGTCATGTTTCTACTGAGAACTTGCATATTGAAATAATTATAAAAATTACCCAGATAAATGTAATTCTTCAATAAATTTACACGTCAAAAATGTTCTTACTAAAATATTAGTGTAGCAGATGAGATTGCAGCAAGTAGAAAATTAATCAGAAGTTAATCTTCTAAAATCACTGCCAAAAATTTTTCTTGTCAAGAACATCTTTCCCATCTTTTGACTATTTCTTAACCACCCCCTGCTTCCCCAAAAGCATTGTGTCCAAAATATGCTTTCTAGTGAATCCACTCTTGACAGAGGTTGAGTCAGCTAAAAAGAAATGCAAATATCAGTTTGAGTATGTATCTCAGTATTCTTCTAAAGTTATACCAGAAAATATTATATATCCAATAGGCTATTGCCTAGGACATGATTTTGGAGAGAATGAGTTAACTTTGATACTGAGAAACGGAATTCTTATGTATTGCACTGATTTTTCTCTTGTTACTGTGCAATGGACTGGTTTTCCTTGGTATGTTAATAATTTGCTGCTTTTATTTCAGTGTGAGCAGAACACATTACTCTGTTCATTTTCCAATGGAAGTTGCCATGGTGAGTTTATTATCTACAAATGGTGTTAAAACCAAGATGGATATAAGTGTGCAAAATAATTCCACATTTTTCTATATAGTTATAGGCCTCACACAAATTTTGTGGAAATATTTTCAGTTAGACCAAACATTCAATGAAGCATGAATTCTAAACTGTGTTAAATTATGTTAACCTTGGCCTAATAAGTCCTGTTATTCAATCTGTTTTTGACTGACTTTTTAAGATTTTAAAAGCAGGGAACCCACTGAAAATGCCTTTTTCATAGGAGTGGAAGGTTCTAGTGGAAGTCTCATTGGCCATCACACAGGGGTTGGAAATAGGGGATTTAAGGTCCCTTCCAACCCAAACCATTTTCTGATTCTGTGTCCCTGCTTATTTCCCTGGAATGAGTGCGTGTGTAAAGAGACAGGTATGTGGTGGGGGAAACACTTCCCATTTGTTGTCTGGACTGATCTTCAGACCAGGCTGAAGAGACTGTTTTGCTTAGCTCTGGTCTTTATTTGGTCTGGGCTTTTTGCATGCACAGAGTTGAATATTAGTAAGAAACAGTAAAAGTAAGATTAGAACCATGTCAAATCACTGGGATCTTTAAAGCCACATAGGAGAAAATCTCAGAAAATGTCAACTGAATTGTTAGTGACATGATAACCACCAATATTATACAGCATATCAATACAATATATTATAAAAAAAACCCTAGAGATTTTCTTTCAACTAAGGATTAATCTGGAAACTCCACTCTTTCCACATTTTGTAACACTTAAATCAAACCAGAGCACATACATTCCCATGGGAGAGCTGCAGCAACCTTTTGCAGTGGATACTTTATACAGATGACTTCATTGTGGATAGAATTAAAAGAGTGTTTATTTAAAACACTTATAAGCATTAAGGCCACAGTAGAAAATCTGATTTGGAGGCTGTTGTCTGAAGGTTTGCATTAGTTAACTAGAGTCAGAACATTTTTATGGTACTACAGTGTTTAATTTACTTGGGGGTGACAGAGTGCTTTGCTGTAGCATAGCAACCTATGAAAATGGTTATTGAAGATTATATTGTATTTTATTGACTATATTGCAAAATACTATGCTTGAGAAGATCTTACCAGTACATATTTCAGTCATCTTGAAGATGAACTGGTTTCTCACATTACAGAAATGACAGAAAGCACAAGACCTCTTTTCTGAAAGCCTATGTCCTGCCTTGAGGACGTGAATGCTGTTGTTACTTGTACCAACCAGTATATGGTGATTCTTCATGGGGTCTTTCAAACAACAAACAGAGAAAAAAGAAAAACCCCTTTAAAGAGAAAAGCAAAATGCTGAGCTTAAATTTTCAAGGAGGGGAGCATGAGGACAGAATCCTTAAGCCTTATGGCAGTTGTCCAGGAAAGCATGGGAACATGGGAAATTTATGTCTTTGTCAGAATCTTTCCTTTCTCCCTTTGAGGAATACTGTCTGTATCAGTAGCAAATGAAACTGCTGCTCTTGCTCATGCCACTGATTCGAAAGGGTGCAAGTCTTTACCTATCCCCCCATTTAGAGGCCAGGCAGCCTCTACTGCAATTCAGGATGCAGCACAGAATTACTACACTGAGCCTGGGAAATCACATGATCCCTTTCCGGGTTTCTATCACAGTAATCTTCAATAGGTTCCCTTTAAAATTCTATATTTTTGTTTGTATATATCTATTGATGTATGTTGGACAGTACAAAGACAGTAAATGTCTGGAGATGCAAGTCCAAAAGTCCTTGCTCTCAGACTACTGTCAGAAAGGAATTACCACTATTGTAAATTTTCACCATGGGGAAGTTCCAAGTCCCCTCAATAGTTTAAAATCTCTTCCTCTGCTCTGCCAAAGCCATTTAGCTTAACTCATCTTTACAATCAGAATTCCTTTCCTTCATATTTTTTCTTTTTTTTTTCAGTTGTGTGCATTATGATAACAAACATTTGTTCACAGAACAATGTAAATAAGATGTGCATTATTTTCTAGTTTTCCCTTTATAAAAGCCATGAATCATTTATCTATGTGCTAGTTCAGGATGCATTTAGAACAGAGTATGTTTTGATTTAACACAAGATGGCATGAGGTTGAAGAATGAGTATAAGAACTTTGCAAATCTTACCAACACAATTTTCTTCTTTAGCATCAAGATGTAACTGTAAAAAATTACCCAAGCAAAAACCAACACAGTAAAATGTTACGATAATTAAATACTCCACTTTACATACACTTCTTCCTTATGAGTGAATATTAAGTTAAGCCATAGGCAGGTGTTTAAGGGACCATGGAAATCAGTGTCATATCAGAACTTAAAAGAAAAATAGATATATTTTTTGTGTATACCATGAAAAATCTTCCAAAGAAGCCAAGCTGACTCAATGAGAAATTAAAATTTGAAGAAACAATTGCTTAATTCTTGAGACTATTGCTGGCTAAAACATCTCCATTTATATATTCTGTCTGTCATCACTTCTTTCCATTGCCCTAAGGGTTCTTCATTTGTTCTTCTAAAATATGGCACTTGCTTGCCTGATACCCCAGCACACAACAATAAAAATTTAATTGTGATAGTTTGGGCTTATTTTGTTGAGCTATCATCATTCTTACACCCATTTCTTGAGTATTCTCCTTTTAATTTCATTTATCTAATGTGTAGGTGAGTTGGTGCAGCCATGTCACAGTGAGCGACATGTTTTGATATTAGACTGCAGTGGACTGAATTTCTTTGACTACACAGGAGTCTCTGTGCTTCTTCAGGTATCCATGACATTAGAAACATTCTGTATATGTTATAATTATACACATGAGTTATTGGGGCCAACTACTAGTCACTCCACCTATGTTGGTGGATAAATATTTCACCCATATAAAAGATGAGTGCAGATTTAGTATTAAATTGCACTGTGTTTAGATATAAAATTACATATAAATATTTCTAAATATTTTGGGTAACAGTGCAAATGTACGTATTTATATGTAATGAAGAGGAGTTTTGGAACTTTTCCTTTTATTTATTTATTTTTTTAAATTGGTTTAGGTCATATTTGACCCTGCCATGTCAGTCGTAGAGATGTGTCAATTTACCACTTTTAAATTTCAGCTTTAATTCTGTGATTTAATTCTGTATATTATATCTGTATATCCTGTAAATTATATCTGTATATTCTGTATATTCTATCTGTATATTCAGATATTATTATATCTGTACATTCTATGTCTGCTAAGACAGATCTGGAGTTTAAAAGTTGTGTAGTGAGTACAGAGTTAACTGGGTATGGAAGGTTTGGTTTGCACAATTTTTCTGAGTAAGATAAAGGACTAGATTTGAACTTGGGTCTTAGCCCAGGCCTCTTCTTGCCCCAACAATTTTCTCAATTTACTGCAGTGATTGCACAGTGAAGTAAGTGCTGCCTTAAAATATTTTAAATTAAAACTATACATATAGGCAGGGATATAATGAAAAAGAAAACTGGAAAAATAAGGTTTGTGGGAGTGAGTATTGGCTATCCCTTTGAAATATAGGGAATTCCATATAGTATTAGTTAAAAACTTTGTGAAACTGATTTCTAAAAAGTCTTAGAGACCTCCAAATTACAAATTATGTCAAAGAAGATTTTGACACATTTGTGAGGGGTAAGTCTGGCATGGGCTGTGAAGTGCACAGGTTGGTAGTGCAGCCTCTGGATAAATGGTTGGTCCAAAACCAAGTTACTGCTCCTCCTGCCTAGAGGACCACACTCAACATATCCTTGTTGTTACACTTCTTCCCAAAATATCATCACTGTTGTCAGAGATGGAGGATTTTTGAACTAAGATTTTTGCTTTATTTTAAAAATAGAATATTCTGATGGGGTTCTCACTGAATCTCTTCTCTCAGAATTTTTCTACCTCACATGGATTATTTATACATTTTTTGAAGCAGTGTAACTGCTTTGGATATTCCCCATTTGTCAGAAAAATGACCTACTCTGGTTTTAGAGTTATTTTCACCTTTTTTGCTGTTGTTTCTTTTTGTTTGTTTTTTGTTTGTTTGGGTTTTTTTTGTTTGTTTGTTTGGGCTTTTTGTTTGTTTTGGTTTGGTTTTGTTTTCCATCTTATTAATATTTTGCTTCTGGGGAGTTGCACACTTTCAAAGAAAGAATAAAGAACCACTTACTGCTGAATGCAGCATGACAGTTGTGGTGCTTTTTTGATAAAAGTCTCAGAGTTTCCTAGGTCTGATTCCTGTCTGTGTGGACTGGTAGTAAGCATATGGTAAGGACATGGGAAAACACGCTGAAAAAAGAAAAATGGAAATAATACCCCTAAAAAATACAGTCAGAAATTGCAAAATTATTAATTAAATTCAGTTTTAATTCTCAGCAGAGCTGTAGAGTACCGTGAAGAGGTGGCAGGAAATAAATGTGGCTTGGTGATGTTTGCATTATAGAAGGGCTCGCTCTGGTGGCTGCTGGCAGTACAGCTGCTGTAGCAGCGCCCCGGGCTCTGCCTACCTTCAATATGGGCTTTTTATGTACTTTCTTCTCGTTGGTATTTAAAACAGTTGTTTTGGGTTTTTTTTTAATTTCTTGTTTTCAAACATAGATCTACTTGGACTGTAAAAACAGATACATCGATGTGTTGCTAGCACATTGCAAAGGCAAGTATCAGCTTAGAGTGAAAATTTTAACATGATGGTTTATAGATCCTTATTACCTTCTCAGTGCTCATGTGTTTGTTTTATTGCAGCTTCTTTGATAAAAGCAATGCAGTACGGCGGAAATCTTGACTCTGAAAATCCTGTATTTTTTGAATCTATTTCTTCAGCAATTGATGCCATTCAGATTCACAGGGTAAGACTTACAAGCAGGAGTAGATGAAGCCATGGAGGGCTTCTTGGATGCTCACAGCCATTTGTTAAATTCTGGGAAAGTCTTATTTACCCAGTGAACCTTTTATGTAGAAATCTTTTATCTGTCTATAATCTACAACTGGTCCTCAGCTTGAGGAATTCAGTTTTCAATTTTTTGCTGCTAGCGTTCTCTTTCCATCCCCATGTCTCCTTTCACAACAACTTTTGATCTTCTCTGCTAGATCCAGAGGCGCTGTGTTGCGGTGCTTTAATCCGGGTTCATTCTCCACTGGAAAGATTTATGTTGTCTACAAACACCTAACACAGCCTCTCAGTGAGACAAATTAACTCACAGACAGTTCTGCATTACTGAAACCACACTCCTGGTTCTCAGCCTGGGGCGCTTGAAGCTGCTCCACACACCACAGCACTGATCTGAAACAGTTCTGGATCCCCAGATAGTTTGGTTTGAGTTAGAAATCTTGTCTCTGCCCTGCACTGTTCTACACTGTGTTGGGTGGAAAGAGGGGAATTGCACAAGGTGGAAGACAGAGCTAGAGGAAGAAGGGAGGCTTGAGCATCTATTTACTTGCTCAATGATCCTTGAATTCCCTTTTAAAAAGATTGTAAACCTGGACTTTCCTCTTGACCTATGTGATCCTTTTCCAATGTCATGGCAGTGAAAGTAAGCATGCATTAAAAGCAGTGTGCTTTCCCGTGGTTTTATTTATGATTCAAACATGGCTAGAGCTTGGCTCAGAGCCTCCTCCAAGAGACGTTAAACTCATCATGGTCTGTGGTTTGGTCGTTTGTCTTTTTTTCTTCACTTTGTATTTTACTAATTAAATCAGACTTGCCTATGGACAAAACCACTTTCCATTGATTTATCCAGACTAAGGTGAGTTGGCAGAGTTGGTCTAGTGAATTGACCAGAACAACATGTTCTCTTCAGTGCTTTTCAACATTTTTCATTATATTGTCCTACAAAAAATAATTTGTTGAAATGGTAACTGCAGGGCAAAAATAATGGGGTTGGCTATTGTATATTTTGTCTGGGTCTGATTAGATGAATTAGAATGATTGTTGTGTTATAAAATGTCTGCAATTTTTATTGACATTCTTAACTTTCCTAACATTCTTGTAAGATAGTTATGTACTAGCATTCTCATTTTATGGAAGTGGGACATGGATAGACTAGAACAAATTTTCATAGCATAAACAGGGAGTTAAAACTCAAAGTCCACTTTTTAAGGAACTAATTGCTTGTTTCTATCAGAGCTGCTAGGCAAATCAAACGTTTGCATACTGGCTTAGCAGTTTAGTCTGAAAGGCTTGCATGCAACCTCAAATTTTAAAAGTAATTGTGAACAGTGTATATATACTGCTAATGCTTCTTCAGAGTATTCACAGTATGTGCTTTAGGGATTTTTATGTGTTCATTGTTTTGAACACCTGAAGATAAGGTGGACAGGAGTGAAAAAGCAGGGTGACTGCAATAGCAGCAGCACTCTGTAGCTACCAGTCTATACACTCCTCCTGTGCCTTTTTAAGGTGCTGAGGTCAGTAGGATTTTTGAGTGTTATCATGATGGAATAGGCAGAATAGGGTAGAAGAAAATACAAGGAAGGAGTTGGAGGCTAACAGAAAGTGATTTGTTCCGATTTACATTTCAGCTTCCCCATATAGCAGGAAATAGTCTTCCACAGTCAGAAAGGTAGAGGTAAGAGGGCTTTGTGGTTCATTTTCATCTCTGCTGCTGTTCAGAAATGCAAATATGTTCTTATCTACATGCTCCAATGAAAACATTATGTCGTTCTCATTTTTATGTTTATAAATTGGTAAGATACTTGCCTATTACTTTATGCAGTTAATCTTAATCATAAATAACTTTTTGAAATATTAGTTTTTATAATGGTGCAATTTTTCAAGCTAGCACTCATTCATCTCGTAATTTTACATTATATTCCAGGAAAATATTATAATACATGTTTTTTCCATTTCTCTCAATTTAGAATTACAGCAAGTTCAGTGAACAGAGTGAAGTGTGATGCCCACCCATTGAGCATAGCGAGTTTCATCTGCTCATATTCAAAACGAACTACATCATGGCTTCTCCTTCACTTTTTTCTCCAGTGGATCTCATAGATGATCTTTGTATACCATACATACTTAGTACATTCAGTAATGACAGATCTGCCTTTCAAAGAGAAAATCTTTCAGCCGCGATCACTCAGAGAATTTTTATACAATTGTTCTATAGTGGTTTTATAAAATATTTTTATATGCATTTAGATACAAATTATTAGAAAGCAGACACGAATTACTGTGTTTACCAATTAGGTATATTCTTTTAGGTATCTTCTATTGTAACATTAGTTGTAATATGCATCTGTAGTTTTGTGTATGGAATAGAGACATGAATTCTTAAAAGAATATGTTATAACTGATACAGTATCTGCAGGAAAGCATATACCAATGCATAATTTTTCTAATGGCTTTACTTACTCTTTCCTCTGTTCAAGACAGCCATTTGCAGTAACAGCATCATATCACAGCTATCATATGCTTCCACATTTTGTACTTGGTTTTGTATGCTTTTTAATGCCTGCCCAGATCAGTGGGAGAACTTGCAAGTATCTGCAGTAAAAAGGCAGATACATGTTGACTAAGAACACTGGATTGCCTCCCTCTCTAGTTGTTGCCTTGTGCTATTATGTTTTGCTGCATTTTCAAAGCCACAGGTATTCTTTAGCTCAGTCTGAAGAGGAAAAACTGGTAATATCTTTCCAAAACGTACTCTTTTTTTCCAGCACGTTTTTTCCAGTCCGCATTTTCAGTTTGAGCTGTGATTTGCTTGGTGTTGAAATCTTCAGCTGAGGCAGCTGAAAGGTGACCATAGTGACACAAAAGGTGTGCTACAGTGTGTAGCACTGGTGTGCCACGCTTCAGCCAGAATCCTGATGTGCAGTACCCTGTGTGTGAGCACACAAAGTGGGGAGGAATTCACAGGTTGAGTATTTGGTTTGTACTTATGGGTTGTCAGCAATCTGATTATACTGTCACATAGCTATCATGTTTTTTGACAACATATTAAGGCCTTCCAGTACCTGAAGGGAGCCTACGAGAAACATGAAGAGAGACTATTTGCAAGAGCATGCAGTGATAGGACAAGGGGGAATGGTTTCAAACTGAGATAGTAGGTTTATACTAGATATTAGAAGAAAAATTCTTTACTGTGACAATGCTGAGGCACTGGAACAGGTTGCCCAGAGAAGTTACAGATGCCCTGACTCTGGAAGTGTTCAAGGTGAGGCTGGATGGAGCTCTTAGCAACTGGTTCTAGTGGAAGGTGTCCCTGCACATGGCAGGGTGTTGGAACCAGATGATCTTCAAGGACACTTCAAACCTAGGCCATTCTGTGATTCTCTGTATGATTTTTCTTCTCTTCCCTTTGTTCCCTTATGTGAACACCAGCAGTAAAATGTGAGTTGAGCAAAAAGGAATCAACAAATGAGCAATATAAGGAAGTAGCAGGTTTTGGTTTTTTCCATCAAATTAAAAAATCTATGGAAGCTAAAGGTAAATTAATATTATACAGCAATAGTGGCCATCTTACACTACAGAGAGGAGGGAAGTACAAGGATGATTTGTGCAGCTGACACATATAGGCAAAATCTACTTCTAAGCATTCTGTTTTCAGCATCAGTTACATCTGTATGCTTGTCTGGACCCTCTTTGCTCTGTCTGCCCAAAGCTGCTGCCTGCAGGAGATCAGGTGGCTCATAGAGTGACTTTTGCATCTCTGCATAGTTAAGACACTGATAAGCTTTTCCTCAAGTCTTGGTCACTCCACACTAGTAGACAATAACGGGAAAGAGCCATGGGGTTTTTTGTCCTTTCCATTATGAGTGACTCTTGTAGTTATTCCCTACTTTGTCCCACAGAGGACCAGAAATGTTCTGTACAAGTTCTTCTGAGACTGCTTTGGTAATTACTATGCAAAAGGTTGATAAGCAACTGTGAGAAACTCATTATAGGCAGGAGAAATAAATTCTGTATATTGTCCCAAGCACATTAATTTCAGATGCTGTAGTTGATTGCAAATGGCTCATTACATCACTGGACTCAGTAACAGGCTATAACATTTGATTAATAATTTCCTGAAACA
Source organism: Dicaeum eximium (assembly GCA_013396995.1). Taxonomy (NCBI): domain Eukaryota; kingdom Metazoa; phylum Chordata; class Aves; order Passeriformes; family Dicaeidae; genus Dicaeum; species Dicaeum eximium. The sequence goes on from VWZP01006994.1 coordinate 1,462,193, forward strand.
GTTTTAGTAATTTATTAACACTTTAGAAACTATTTACAATGTACTTTAATCGTAGAAGCATCAATTTTATGTCACAGCTGAATGGAGATTTCTACTTAACTGCAAACTGAATAAATGAATAAATAGTATCTTTTCTACTAGGTTCAGCATTTGTTCTTTGTCAGCTAAATGTTTTTTCTGAAAATTTATAAATTAGTTGATTAATGAAATTGTTAAAAATAGGGTCTTTAGCAAAGATAACATAATTGACTTTTCAGGAGACTTTCACTTTTATTCTGAATGATGTTGTAAATGGAACAACACAGATACTTTTAAAATTCCTTGTAGTATTAGCCTTTTAAGAAACCTTCTGCATTAAATAATCAATTTTGTAACGCTTATCAAAATAGCTTCTAATTTTTACTGCTTTCAATAGGAATAATTTTCGCTCAGTTAAATGGCTGGTTTAGGAATAAACATTTATCTCCCATTAGCTCCAACCTTCCAACACCAGGCTTTGGGATAATATTTCTATGATCTAATTTGCTATACACAGTCTAAGTTTCCATTTCTGAGAGTATGCATTGTTAATTATATTCCCTGTCTGGCAAGTGGCATCACTTAGGATAGTTTCTTAGCAGAATAGTTTTTAAGGGACATGTGAAGATAGCTGCCCTTTCAATTTCTTCAAAAATACCTGTTCTGAGTTTAAGCTCTGTCAAACCAGAACTGCTCTACAGAGCTATGGGCAGTGAGGGAGGGAATGTCATTTCTTTTTTACCATTGACTCAGAAGAGCAAATTGCAAATTACAAACTACTGACGCAGTTTCCATTTCTCCACCACCCACCCTTCTGAGCTGCTGACCTTTACTAAAACATGTGACTGTGCACTGCCTGTCTTCAAACGGGCAGGACAGCACTGCCATCAGACCTCGTGGACTGCCACATCCCTGGCTGGAGTGCTGGTGGGATGGGAGCTGTCAGGAACAACTCATGTCCTCTCAGGGACTTTATGTCCTCCCTGAGTTGCTCTCTGCAAATCCCTAGTGATGGTGTGTTTGTGCCACTCACAGAGTCGACTGACAAACTCCTTAATTCTGTAGTGAAGATTTAAGGAAACACCCTAAACCTTCTGGATTAAGTTTTGGAAGCAATCCCCACTATCAATTTCAACCCTTCCCTCAATGCTTTTTTATATAGATCGTCCACTGGCTGTCTTCTGACTCTCAGAATTATCATGTAAATAAAATGGAAATGGAAGCCCAACCCAAAACATCACAATTAGCTTCACTGGAATGGAATAAAATTAAACAGAATACAGTAACATTTGAAAGAAACCAAAAGCGATCATCTGGTTTAACTGCCATTATTATAAAAGAATATCATAATTAGAATAAACCATACTCATTCTTCTGATCCTAAAGGGCTAAGGGAGCCAAACTCATCCTGTAGCAAAGGGCCTGCACAAAATCTGTGTGTCATTATGGCTGTGCAGGCCTGGCCACACGGTCCCATTGGAGGTGAATCACAGGCAGGAACAATAAGGGGCGGCAGACATTCACCTTTGTACCTCCAGCCTTGTTTACTTGAACATCCCCAGGGACTTTTCAGAATAATGCAAAGTTTCATTAAGTGTGGTTACATCCGTGAGCTTACCTTACCCAGTGTTAGCAATAAGAGCAAACTGTAGTTTGCTCTGTCCTCAGTGAGTTCTGAAGGTGCAAGAGAGAGACTGCACCTGCCAGCAGAAGCTTGAGGATGTCTCTCATTTACAAACAGGTTTCAAGTAATGAAACTAAAAAGTTTACTACTCTTAGTAAGCAATTCTGAAAATCTAACCATTTACTTTGATTCCTGTATGTATACTTAGATGCTCAGATTTTATATTGCAAAATTCAGAGTGTGAGTCACCAAGCTTTTGCAAATCAGCACTTCAATTTTGCACATTTGGTGTATTCTGCACTTCACAGGAGAACTTTAATACAAGATTGTTTTTTGCAGAGATGGTCCAAAGTTATCATAGATTATATATTTACTTGACTTGTTTAGGAATTCGTAGTTATTTTTAGGAACTTCTTCTGCATTTTAAATAGAATCTCATGTAAGTAAAGAGTTTTTCTCAACATTTAAGATTTGCTAACCAGAGTATATTAAAATGTGATCTGATGATATGCTTCTTATAGAATTAGTTCCACACATTCCAAAACAAAGCAAGCAATGAGGAAAAAAGAGAGAGTAAACTGATGTTAAAGAATGAGTATAATGGCAATTAAAAATTAGGCATAAAATATGTAATAAGGAAAAGACTGTTAACATTATATTTATGCAAATTAAATGTTTCTAATTCTTGTCATATGTCTTTCATTTTAAAGGTTATTTGCCCTGATTCTATGATTCAAGTGTCACAAGGTCTGGCTGTAGCTGCTTTGACATAATTTATTTGACAGCTCTATGTGTCATAAATATATAATGTAACAAGGAAAGGTATCTTCACTGTTGAATAAAAACATTAATGTGTCAATACTGTGTATGAATACTGTTTGACATTTACTAGTTTCAAAAATAAAATACACAGTATGCCTTGGAAATATGGTATTCCTATTTTTGGAAGATACTTTCTTTGTCTACAGGAACTCATAAATAAATGAAGGAGCACAGTTCCAGAGTGCATGCTAAATGGTGCCTTCACTATTAAGATAGATTTTATTAAAGATCACATAAACTGTGTGTTTCCATATGTTTTATAATGCATTTAAATATTTTTTTCTTTTTCTGATTCTGTGTATTAGCATATGCAAGAATAAATTTATACTGAAATAAATTGGAATATGAGACAATTTGCATGTAGAACGAGGAAAATGCCCTCATTATTTAAATTCTTTTTTTTTTACATTCTGCACTAGCCACTTTGTTATGAGATATGCTCATAGCATATCTCATACTTCTCCAACTTCAAAATGTATTATATCTTAACAATGAAAAAAGAGAATTTGCCTTACATTCACAAGTTTTATTTCCTCACAGCTCTTACAGGAGTATGGTATATAACACATTTTTACCTCTATAAGAAATACAGAAATCTTGGTCCAATTTCTCCAGTATTGCCTCTTTGCATGCACAGTCATTTGAATATGTCTTTTTTTAATTGTCATTTGCATCTACAGATGGTGCACCTCATATCCAACTGGCACATACTGACAGCATGCCTTATATACAGTCTGTGGCTTATGCCAGTAGAGAGGGCAAACCTTCCCACCACCTCCCAATAACTGTAATGACATTAATGAAAAATGGATTGACATATCTTGAAAAATTTGGCCTTGAAAGTAGCAGCTTAATTTTTCAAGCCTGGTAATTTATGAAACGATTTGCTTCTACCAAAATGAATGCAACTGCTACATTTTTTTTTATTTTACAGTGGTATGAAAAAGTATAAACAATTTACAGTGCCATTAAACCCCTAGATGCTAGACAGCTAAATATTCTTGATGTTAATCTTAATGACATAAGCTATTTTCTAGAGCTAGGCTATTTTCTAGAGCTATCCTTTCCAATTACACTCACACAATAGCAAGGAATCCTCCAAGTTATTTTACTTTGGAGTGAAATAACTGAGAAAATATCATTATTTTTATTCCCAGAATGGACATGTAGAAGCCCAAGATCAGCTCTCACCAGGAACTTGAAAGGTAACTTGAAGTGCAACTCCTTCCCTACTGGGAATTCTCTGGTTCCACAGCAGTTCTGGAGACCATGACATGCAAAAGCAGAGAAATGGCTGCTTGGTTAATCTTTTTCTCATGTGTTTTCCAATAAAGAGGTCATTTGTGCTGGATACATTCAGGTGGTTAGTATTTCAGAAGAACCAAGAGAGTGGCTCATGTTGTTGCTCTGACTGACTCAATGATGATAAGTGTTTCTCATTCCCATTGTACTTTGATTGTGATACTGTTGCATTTTAAAAATGCAGCAAAATCTTAGGAATTCTTGAAAACTCTACAATAATGAATATAGCTGTACCCTGTGCATTCACTTACATCCCACAAAATATATCCCACTAATTTGGACAAACTCTTTTATATTCCATTTGACAGGAAAAATTATCTGCTCCCTTAATTGTTACTTGTAACTAACAGTTGTAAGATTCTGGAGAAGGTGCTTTTTTGAATATTTGCTCTCACTTCTAGGCTCAGTATAGAAAAAAATGTTTACTGCTCATTGGGTCTGAAAATGAGGTCTCTGAGTTCACAGCAACTGTACTGGAATTGTGAGTTGATACTACAGAGTGGATAGTTTATACTCCAGTATAAATTGGTTATTTCAAAAACTCTCAGCATTTTGCTCCAAGTTCCTTTTTCTCTTCTCTCTCTCTCTGAGATTGTTTTTAAATCTCAGGAATTTCATTACTTTCTGGTTTAGCTTGGTTCCTATAGCTAAATTCTTAATTCAGAATACCTCCAAAAAGGAAGATATGTTTTGAAAGAACAAGAGCAATCCTGACTTATTTGTTAGGAAAAAAAAACCCAAACAAACACTTTTTTGGTTCTGGAGTGCTTCCAGTTTTGAAGCATGTTTTGGAATATTACATTTGCAATCTGCAATTTGTGATAATTTTGATCTTATTTTTAGTAATAAAATTGTGTTTAAATCTGCTGATCACAGCTTGGATTTGGTGCTGGTCTGACTCCACTGTTGCCCTGATTTCAGAGGTCTCCAGTATACCTCATCTTCAGTTCCCAACCCCATGAAACAGAGATGGTGACTTGTAGGTGACCTGTGATGCTCTGCAGAGCTGGGGAAGCTTTGCTGCTTCCTTCTGCCTCTCTCCTAGCAGGAGACAACCTGCTCTACAGGCTGCAGAGCACTAGAGGCTGCAGAAGTGATCCAAATACAAGTGAAATGCTGCAGATGCAGAGCTGGAGACCAGGGCTAAGATGGTGGTGGGCTCTGAGACTCGTGCATGGGACTGGGAGGAGAAGGGTGCTGGGGTGGACGGCAGGATATGGGAAGAGGCTATGCAGGAGAAAAAGATCCAAGCAAACAAGACTGTGATATTGTGCATGAATGAAAAAGCTGAAGAGCAAAGGTGCAGCTGGGATGTCAGGCTGCGTGGAAGTGCTGGATGAAAGGGAGGCAGATCACAAAAATTTGAACCAATTCCTATTGGCAGGCCCTTGATCACTACACAGGGTCATTTTCTTCCAAAGTGCCGTTCGTCTCACATGAGGATAATTTCCTCACAAGTGTGATTGATCCTGTTAATGTGGTTTTAGCAGCATTTCAATTATTTTGTATCAGTAAGAATTTGGGTTTTTTTCTTTTGGAGTCAGACATCTTTTTCAGAAAAAATGCAGCATTTATAGGTGTTTCATTCATATAAGTATGTAGTACACACATTACAAAGCTCACACCTGCCTCTTTTCAGCCTCACAGACTACAAATATTCAGAGAGACAGGTGGTTCATAAGAACTAACAGGTGTACCCCAAGTATTGCCACCTCCATGTTACGGGCAGCCCTTGCAAACACAGTGCTCAAAGCACTTCAATCATTCCTCCATCATTTTCACTATGCAGATACTTCACCAGAATCCACGTGGGGTCGTGGCAGCTCCACTCATGTCACGCATCAAAGAAAATTTAGCACAGGACTAGAAGTGTGCAACAAAAAGAAAGTTAAATGGGAGACATTTACATAAATGGGAGACATTGAAAGACTAATTCCAAGGTAGGATAACAGCTTTAGAATAACCAGTCCATTAGAGCTAATCAACAGTTAGCTATGGGCAATGTTGGTAGAGTTTCAGGGGGTACCTGTGCCCTGTGCCTTGGTGAGTGCCTCCACTCTGTCTGTGCAGGGAAAGGCCAAACCAGGCAGTGCAGTAGAGTCTTCAGTACCCTCAGGGCTCTTCAGAGCTGCACTGAGATGCATTGCCCTGGAGAAGGGCAGACACTACACAGAGAACCACTGTGACTCATTGAGCACCAGCCAACCAAGTGTCAGTGTAGGCAGAGACACTATTGCACCTTTTATCAGGAGACAGACATCTGTGTGGCTTTGGACAGCTGCTGAACCTGTCTTTATTAACATGGTCCTCAGCTTAGAGTGGCATCACCCTGCCTGCCTGGGCTCTGCGCACCAAGGGGTGGCCTGAGAACTTGAACCAAGTGTTTCCAGATCACCAAAATCTACTGTGCCCAAGTCTGGACTTACCTCAGGAAGGTACCTTAACTCTTCTATGATTTCTCCCTCCTGTGGACATTATCTGGCTGTGTAGAAAAGAGGGCAACAAGATTCACTGGTGGCACGGGCAAAGACAGCAAAGGGCATGAGTTGGCGATCTAAGTCCCTGGGGTCTGGTCTTCATAATGGTGGTTTAACATTAAATACATATATTGTCTTAGGAAGAGGGAATGGTGCCCAGAAATTCCTCATTCTATGACTTCCCCAGGCACAAAAATACTGTGTCTCCTTTTGCCAGGCAGCCCAGTTAAAGCTTAAACTCGTTCTGGCATAGTTTTGTTGTAAGGTACCCTCACCCACCAGTGGGAAGGTAATTACCTTGAAGGTAAAATGGTAGATGTGAATTTTGCCAGCCTGAGAAGGAAGTTGTTTCTGGATTTCTCAACTCATATGGCAAAACCTGGGCTATTGTATTGAAGGAGCTGCCCTAGCTTATGCATGAAAAGAGGACTAGCAATGTGTTAGCTCTCTGCCAACACAATGGACACACTGGAAAAACCAATGAGAAGCACCTCTACATTCCTGCAAGGGGTGTCTCACTGCTTGGTCTGGTCAGCTGTGGACAACTCTGGTGCCACCAGAGCTACAAGTCTGGACATTAGGTAAAAGCAAGTAAAGTGTTCCAATACCTAAAGTCATGAGCAACTGCCTAAACCTTTTACTAGGTGTTGGAGGTATTTCCTCTGCTCACACAGTTGTCAAAAAGGACAAAAAAAAAAAAANAAAAGGTGACGTTTAACTCTGCGGTATGTAAAGTGTTTCTGCATCAGTGATTTCTCCCCCACAGAACACAGCAGGTAAGTCTTGGTGACAGTCAATCTTAACTTTTTTTTTCCCCCCTTCTATTTCCTGGCATTTGCAAATATAAGATAGCTCCTTAATGTTATATTAACATAGATTTTTATGTGTCAATTAACAGATAAATTCATTATGAAAACTCATTTAGGAAAGGGCTGACACCAGACAAAGCCTTGAGGCAGCTGGGGAGTGCTGGGATGAAACATCTGCTCCATCAAATTGCACTCAGATGCTCCCATTTCTCCGCTGTTCACCCCTGCTCCACAGCATCTCCAGCAGCCACTTACCTCCTCGGGACATACAAGTTTGGACACAGACCCACACAAAGGCCAAATGTCTCCATCAATTCTTCCAGCCATAACCAGCTAAAGAAAGTTGTCAAGATATGCAACCCTTTGACATCATGAAAGAAAAAAAAAATCTGTACAAGCTATATGCCATGTTCATTTTTCATGTGAGATTTGCTTTTGTTGAGTTATTTACTCAGTATTGAACTTGACAACCATCTTGAATATTGAATCTACTTCTGAAACCCACCTATTTTCTATGTTATGGACCTCATTTGCTACTTTAGCTAATGCAAAAATGCCTTCCATTACTAGCTGTGTTGCTTCTCATGGCATAGTAGAAATTGACTCAGAAAGTAGCATATACTGTTAGCACCAATAACAGATCAGACACATCTCAAGGACTGGAAGCCAAAATTACCATTTGGCATGTCTGTAAATTCAAATATAACGTCTGTCCCAAGCTGGAAATTAATGGAATTTTATCTGTTTTATAGATATATATCAAAGCTTTCACTACTGCCATAAGAGATTTTTCATTTAGTATTTGTGTTAAAGAAATTCTTTGTGGGTGTTTAATGTTGTTGAAGAGCTCATCAGGCTGCAATTTGTAAAACACATCTCCTTCTGCCTCTCTGCAGATTGTTTCCTCCACTTTGAGGTTCAGTGCTTCCAGAAACACAAAGCTGGGAGAAGCTCCTGAGAAGCTGCTTCTCTGTCTCCCTGTCCCAAGGCAGGACCCACTGAACAATTTCCAACAGTTTTTTCTCAACAAAATAGAAGGCAATACTAAAATATTTTACACTTATACACATCCCTTCATATATGTGTAGTGTATGTCAAAAATTCTTCCCCATTGGTTGGTACTATTTACCTTTAGTTTTTAAAGGGCCAATAATACAGAAAAAGGCAATTACTGAGGATGAGCCTTATCTGAACACTTTCAGAACAGAAATCTCCCTGACAGCAGTCAGAGTTCCATGCACATACATGGCAGGATCAGGCCTTTCATGAGTAGCTCATTTCTGACCTGTAGCTGGGGTGGATTTTCAACCAGCACACAAGCTCTGGTGGGGATTTTTCACCCAGTTGTACAGACGTTTTTTTCATCCTCTGCCACTCGTGTTTTTGATGAGGATTCCTTTTCAACAGCTATGGTTTCTAAAAGGGACAAATTATGCGTCCAGTTCTGCAAACCTGCCTGCAATGAACGCCTTTAGAAATCAGTGGAGCTTTCACATGGCAGATGGCTCCCTAGGATTGAGCTCTACATAATTTTGCGATATTTTAGCTGGGGATATTTTAGTGGCTTTTTCCCTATGCATGACAGCATGATTTGCTAGCTGCTAGAAAATGTCATCAGAACCTTTCTCATTCCACAGTGAAACCTTTGGATTTGTTTTGAACAAGCAGAAATGTTTTCTTTCCCGGTTGTACAGGACACTCCTATTTCCAGATACGAACAGTGACAGTAGAAGGGTAGAAGGGTAAACCAGCCATGTTGTGATTCAAAATAGATGTAAAGCCAAAAGAAGGGGGAAGAGGTTTTGCTAAAAGCCTTTAAACAAATGTTCTATTATTGAAAATGCTTCCATCCTCTAAAATCCTTGTGGAGGACTTTCTAATTATTTCATTTGTGGTGTCATCTGATTCCTCTTACAATGTGATAAATGCAAAAATATGATAAATTCAAGCTCAGCTTTTTTGCATTTGTTCAAAAAGGATGAATTCAATGATTATTGCATGTCAGTCCACATCTAGACTGCTTCCTACAACAACACAGCAAAAGTAAAAAAGAAAGTTGCTTCAAACCTCTCTTTGTTTTGCCAGCACTTGTCCCAGTCCCAGAAAGAATTCATTCACTATCCCTGGCCAGGCCTATATCTGCACACAGAGATTGCAGTTTATTATTTTACACTAGTCTTGCCAATGACTCTGCAGGGAACATTCTCCTTCAAGCTGGTCACACAACTGGTTAGGGGTAACAAGACATGTTCTAACCAGCTACTAGAGTGCTTAAAATGGACTTGCACATCCAACTGATGTTTAAATTCAAAACACCTGTCAGTGAGTGAAGTAAAGGTTACCTGGCTCCCTGGGCAGTCCATAACATGAAACAGGAGCTCTATTTAGATAGCTTACATTTCCCACTGTGTCATTCCCCTGGAAGATATATGTAGCTATGACTTATCATCTCTGGCTAGTAAGACTGATTCTACTGTCATTTTTTTTGCATTTCTTTAAAATCAAAGCATCTATGTCTCTATTCTGAAGTAAAGCAGATATTCTGAATACCTCTCACTTCATCCTAGAATTTGTAGTCTGTAATATCATTTTCAGCACACACAAATATACAACTCCTTTTGTAGTTTTCTCCATCCTGATCTTGTGACTAATTATTCCTTTCTAATGTTTCCACTTGTTTTCATAAGGCATTCCTTCTTCTTTGACCCTTCAGTATGATGGCTACTCAACAAAACTAAAATTAATGTGGCTTCCTTGTTTCCCTCTTTATACAACAGTGTAATCAATAATATCATCTGACTTCTGGAGACAGGAGCTGTTAGTTAACCTTCCTTGCCACTCTTGGCTGAACAGTTGCCAGGCATTGCAGCATGTAAGACATTATAAATTACAGAAAAGTAGTTGCTATCTTCAAAAATATGGTGATACAGCAGTCATTTTAACAGCAGGATATTTTGATTCATTGTTCACATTCACTGTTCACATAATAAACACATCAGGACTTGAGTCTGGGCTATTGAAGCGGTGTTTTTTGTTCAAAATAATTCTTAACCATTGTACCAATGGTATTCTGAGCCAGACACTTGATCAGAAAGGTCTGGAGCCTTGGGAGACTATTCAGAGTCCCACCTGAGATCTCCATGCAAATTTCATGTGCTGTTCTGCCTGAGCATGGAAATACAAATGAGAAAAAACTCACTAAGAAGACAGGACTAGTCACGGTAAAGGATCATTCTTTTTTTTTTTTTTTTNTGTATCAGATGGACAAGTTGAGAATCATGAATGTGTTTTGCAGCTGGTAACCAACACAGCCAGGGAGGAAGAGTGTTCATTATTGCATCAGTGACAACAAGTCAGTACATGAAGAGTTAATAAGACCAGATTTAGAAAATTAGGGAAATGGGACCTCAAGGAAGCGTTCTAAGGCATAACATGCAAAGCCATTTTTGCTAATCAAAGAGGCATTGCAATTTTGGCTGACATTTGCTTTAATGAAAGACTTTCATTTTTTTCCAGCTCCTCCAAAGAGTTCAAAACTGCACAGATGAACTCTAAACTGTCTAGTATTTTGTGTTGAAGGTCTGAACTTTTTTGTTAACAGAGAAATCAATGAATTATGCATTCCCATTTTTCAAACTCTGTTCAGTGTAGGTGAGCTCTTGCTTACAGTCACAGACTTGTTAGTTCATAGGCATGAAACAGGAATTAATTTTGCTATAGGATTACTACATCCAGTTCACCATTCTTTGTACAAACTTACTGAACCAGACCAGTAACTTCCTTTTTACACTCAGTTCAAAACATTCCCATTTCCTCAACATGCAAGCACTCCTCTCTACTTTGGAGGAACCTGTTTCTTGTCATCTAAGTAGAAATCTACACATACACATGTACAATATTCTAGAAACAGGCAGTCTCTTGGTCCCCTTTCATAGTCTGAAAGCTAAATTATATATTGGATTATAACTTTAAAACTGGTCTATCCATTGAAGTTTTTCTCTGTTAGGGTCCTTTAAAAGTTTAGTTAGTCTAACTTACATCAGAATTCAATCACAAAGGAGAGAAAATAAGGAATACTGACTATTAGAGGTAATGTTTTTTTAAATTGTTATAGTTTGTATTACAATTTTTTGTGGAGTCACATCTGGAAAAAAGGCAATAGTGTTATCTTCCCCAATCTGAGATTTGAAGGCAAGTAGGTCTTACCATGACAAAAAAGGCAGAGCATCCCTGAGATCAGTTTATCTGACATCAAAAAACATCACCAAAATAGAGCTGAATTTATGGATGGAACCCTTAAGAAATCATTATCCGCTGAGATATTCCCTGCCTTGCCTCATAGGTGAATTCTGATAGTACCCAACAGCATCCCAAACCACAGTTGGTTAAAGAGAGGGTAAATATGTAAGAACAAATTAATTCTTATATTTTATTCTGGGAAAAAAGCCCGTTTATTTTCATTCTTTGGGAAGGGATTGAGCAGAGGAAAGAAACTGTTTTGATTAAAAAAGCCCTTTGTTCCACCAATTATACTGATTTGGCACCTGAAACATGAAAGTGAAGTGCTTTTTGTCCACCGGTAACAAAAAATATTTCATTTTTATTTGAATTTTTGCACTATTAATTAAAAGAATGAACATTTTAAAATTATTTTAGTAAAATTTCATGTTAATTGTAAAATGGTTTTTCACTGGGGAAAATATCTTGGTAGGATGTCGCCAATTCAGCCTGATGTAAATGAGAATTAAATCCTTCCATGTTGCTAGAGAATAACAATGGTGTAAATGAAATTATAATCTACCAGGGAAAAGCAAGCTTAATTTATGGGAGATAAGAGCCTCAGTGGCTGCTCAGCTGAAAACCCTTAACCATCCTTCCAAAGGCTCAGTCTGAGTTGCATCCAATGTTTTAGCTGCTTACAAGATACAGATTTTTATTCAGAGGATGGAATTGTCTTGACCAAAACTTCCGTGGTGTTGTGCTTCCAAGCTGTTATCCACTCCAGGAAATGCTTACACAGGCAGACTGTGAATGGCTGACACCCTTTTAATTCTTTGATGCTGTTCCAGTAACTTACACTGAGCTGAGCCTTTTTTTTTTTTTTCATTATCCATTAACAATAAACAGCAACTCAGTTAATTAATCCATATATTTCATGGACTTTCAATATTGAAAAAAGGTGAGTTTTGGTCAGTATTTTCCACATAATTCTTACTAACACTTGAACAACAGACCTGTAAAGTTTGTCTACTTCTTTGATAGTGATTTTGAAGAATGCACAGCTATGCTTGAACTCTATTACCAGGAATGAATGCAAAATAAAAATGCTCTTAACCTAAGAACAGAAACAATGCTCTAGTTAGACAAGATACTTATAACAATATTATTATGTAAATAAGGCTATCATTATTAATAACAATAATTTGTTGGTATTTAGGGAGATTTCTGCTGAAAACTCTTTGCACTCAACTTGCAGTTGAAAATGTTTTAAAAGCTGAACTGAAACTGAATAATGAACTCTATGGGTATTTCACCAACTAAGCAGACCTGTGATTTGCTATCTGAGAGAAACAGAAAACAATTTTATGAAACAGCTTCCTGATAAAATTGCAATTTCATTATTCTCAAAATACTCAATCTACTGATTTTGAGTTAATGTACCATGAAAAAAGTAAAAACAAAATTGATTTATTCTTTACTATCATTTTTTCATTTACTATCCTATACAAATGCAGTGAATATTGTGCTATATGTAAAGGAGATTTTAATATAACATAAAGTCCAAACAAAATATCTAGAATTATAACCGGGATCTCAAGAATTTTTACAATTTGAAATAGAGTGATTTTTATTTTGCTAACTGATATTATTGAGATTAGACTACAATAACACTAGATAGATTGCCAAAATAGATTGTTTCAACCAGCATGTACTAAAGATTTCTGATTTTTTTATTTAATGAGAAATACCAGAATTTCAGCTCTCCCCTTAATTTAATTCAAAGGAGAAAAAAAGAAACTATTACTCAAAAATTTCGATGGCACTGTGTAATAATAGAAATTAAAAACTGTGAAAGTAGACGTTGGGAAATCTTGGTCTATGGGGCTGCATGAAGACTGGTATTTCTTATTACAGTAACAAATCTGTACATGTGCATATGTTAAATAAAATCAAGGATTTTTGCCTGGCAGTTAAAATATTTGGGGGTTTATTTTGGGGGGTTTATGTTTGTATTGTCTTAACTGGTAGAGTATATTTATCACTTTTATGAGGGCCCATAATTTATACCTACTCTTCACTTGACCCGAGCTACTAAAGCAAACGGATTACCATCAGTTCAAGTCAGTTTATACAAAGACCCTTTTCACTGACAATGCACTGCTCCAACACAATAACCTAATAAAAGCCCCACATAAAAGACTTTTTAGTGTATTTTTAGGATACTTTGTATAATTTTGATCTACTTCAGTATACTTTGCATATCTTTTCTGTGTTGATATTATTTGAGTTTTAAGTACAATGGACTTTGTATAAAACTACAGAGGAATGAAATAAGGAATTAAAGAAAAAAAAGAAGAATCCCTTCAATGCTTTCATTTGTGGTCAGTCACCACTGTACTCCCTCTCATTTCTTTTGAGATTTGTAGCCAAGCCGAGATCTACGGCCATCTGTTTTTAATCTCTATTCAGGATGATAGTGTGTGGATCAATGAACTCTAGCCACAGTCTATAGAGAAACTGCAAATCTTTTTGGAATAATTTCCAGAGGATAATAATATTCACAAGAGACTTCTTTTGCCTTCCTTATCTCCAACTACAGTTTTTCATAAAAGAATGGTATCATAGCTGCCTGTTCCAACAATTGCTTCTATCACGATGCATTACTGTCAGCGAGCTAAACAATTGAAGTCATAAATCTGTGAGCTTTTAGCTCTGCTACCACTCCCCAAAGGAGATTTTGTGAGACACAAGTGAGCTAAAGAGAGTCAAGTGACTAAATGCAGGAGGGTGAAATGGGACAGAAAAGCTCTCCTTCTAATATATTGTCTGGATTTTCTTGCAAGAAAACTGCATGAAATAAAGTTCCTTCGCAAGTCTGAAATTAAGCACCGTGCACTTGCTTCAGTTAATGCCCATCAGATACCAACCATGCTGACAGAAATTAGTAACTCTTCTAATTGTACATTACATTGAGAAACACATGAGCAGAAAACAGTAACTCCTAGTTCCTGTCCTGGTGCCCATTGACTTGGCATCTGCTGAGGATAAAATGCACAAATGCACATGCTAAGAAGTGCTAATCTCGCTGGCTCTCCCACAGTTCAGGGCTGAACACTCCCCTACACCCACACTTCTGTGCATGACCTGCAGCCATCCTGCCAAAGCCAGAAAACACGTGGCTTTGGGAACCCCTGGCAGGATCTGCACTGCTCCTGCTTATCCCCTCCTCATACTGAGGAAAAAGTGGAGAGAGTTTGTGGAACTGAAGGAGGTACAGGCTCCCCAATCCCAAACTGAACTAACCACTGGACTGGTGGACAGCACAATACTCCGCTCAGAGTTGGCTGAAATCACCTGACTCTAAAGGGTCACTACCTCATAAGCAGGTCCATTCCTTGCAGAGGGGCATGAGGGCATGATAAATCAAACCAAACTGCTACCATAGGAAAAATAAATAAGCAGCAGTCCTCAACCCTTACCTCTCCCAAATGTGCTTTGTTATTTCTTTCAGAAATCTGTCCGAAATGAAATTGGCATAAACTCAGAAAATTCTTTCTGAACTCAGATTCAGGCCTCTTATCTGAATTGCATCACTGCACTTAAAAATCACATCCTTGTTGATGTGAACATCCGTCTTTTCAAATTATTGTTCTGTATGTCATGTAAGTTGCAGCATTCTTATCTCTCTTGAGAAAAAACTAAGCTATTTTTTTCAGATTCTTGCAACATTTTTTTAGGATGTTGAGGTTCTACATTTTAAATACGAACAGCTGAATTCTCCCCTTAGAGACACAAATACAATTCCCACTGAAATCAATTAAAGCTGTCTTGAAATCTCACAGAGTACCCTTAACTTTATATCCATTTATATCTTGAAAGTAATTGGACATATATCATGTGAATTGTCTAATGGAAAGATGAATCACTCCCAGTTCACTATCTGGAAGGAGAGTTTGGATACTTCATACACAGCTTTTCACTTCCTGTAAATTTTCAGAACCACAGCTTCTCTCTACACCTCCATTTGTATAAAATATTTCAATTTCATGGTGCTAATCCTCTTTTTTTTTGAGCTTTATTTCGATTTCCTGCCAAGAAAGGAAGAACGATGGGAAAAAAAATTAGTTCTTAACTGAGTCGACTCTGATATAAAATATTTCTACTCTACAATATTATGGGGAACATTTTAAAACAAAACAGACTTTAGAAGAAAACTGCAAGGCTATGGTATTAACCTGAGAAGTATTTACAAGGAGAATGACTACAGTGATGGAAATTTCAGTTGTTCAAGAATAGTTCTTACCCCATCCAAGTCAACAGATTTTTTATCACTGATTTTTGTGCTGGACAGTTTCACTCTGCTCAAGGGCTGAGACTTCTCTCTTGCCAGTGGAATCTTTAGAGCATGTGAGAAAAAAAAAAGAAATGGAATTTTCTTGAAAATATTATATCAAGAGTCCATAGTACAATAAGCATGTTGCTTATTCTAGAATGACTTCTTAATTCCAAGCCATGTCTAGTTTCCACTAAAAATAATTATAGCAGTATACTAAGTACTCCATATTAATTGCAAAATTTTTTCTGAAGCAATTTCTGAGATATTAGTTTCACTATTTAAATATAAGCATTTTCTTGGTTTTAACCACTTTAATTCTGACTGAAATAAAGTTTAGGCTATGGTGGAAAATCCACTTTTAAAGACATATTTGTCTGGAAGATATAGGTACAGGGCAGAAGCTATCAGAAGCCTTTTTAGATAGCCTGTGTGAAGCATCATTCTTGGGAATGGGAGCGTGAGGATAACTGGGAGGCAGCATCTGGAGCCAAGGATCAGGGGAATCAGCTTTTCTGTCTTCCTTCCGTTTCTGCCACAGACCTGGTTAGCTTTAGCTTTACATATGAAATTGCCTTCCTGATGATACTTTTAATAGAAGAGCCATAAACTTTTAATTAAGAGGTAATCTGAAAGAAACAGCATATTTCATAGAGTAGTAGTCTCTTGCTGACGGTAGACAAGGTGTTTACTGAAATGAGATTTATCTTCAAAGCAGAAGATATTGACCATATGCTATTACAATCACAGCACTGTTTCTTTTACCAGGTGACGGACAGAGAAGCAATGATCTTGACTGATGGATGTCAGCACACAAGAGAGAAAGTGGTTAAATGCTTTTTTTCAATAGAAGACCTCTGAACAGTTCAAGTCATAATTGCCCCTTCTGGGAGTCAGAAAACTAGGACAATTTTGAAATGAGATATTGGATATTTCTTCCACAGAACAAATTTTCCATTTGAAATACCATGATTAGTCTATTTCTTAATCAATAGGCTTAGGAGTACTCAATTACAGTAATTTTAATTTTTTTTTCCTGGAAATACAATTATTTCAGTAATAAAGTATAATAGAGAATAAAGAATACTTTTTTTTTACATTCAGCCTCAGGGCTTCACCCAAGATCCATGAAATGTTTCTATGAACACAGAGTACTCCTGTTGCAATCACCTGCTTGTGTATTTTGCGTGTTGATTTCATTTGTCCACAAATTACCAACTGGGACTTCCATTCCCCTGTCATGTGGTTATAAGAATCTCAATTATCTCTTAAGATCAGTGATGAATTCTTTGTGTATCTGAAGAGGTGGTGGATCTCCCTTCTAATCTCTTTTTGGGGTACAGCCCTGCCTAATCCTACTTGATCATCCATTTGCTCTTTAAAAATATCCACAGTTCATTAATCCTTTCTCAACACATAAGGAAAGTATGTGAAAACACAATTTTTTTAAGAGAGGTGAGAAAACCCAGGTTTCTTTTATGTTGGCCATTTTGTGCTGAAAGCTGTAGGCAGGATATCAATAAAAATGGTAAGAACTCTAGCTATGGCTTCCTTACCTCTTTACATTTTTTTTCCTATTTCATTTTATGCCTTGCTCCCGAGAACTTGTTATACCTCATAAATCATGGTATCTACTCTAAATATTGTGGTTTATTAGGTTTCCAAAGTTCTGGGCCTTTCTGCCCTAATGATGGCACAATAATATTGGGTAAAAGTGATTAAGCATTTTAATTTCTACTTCTTTAATTAATTTACTGGGGATTTAGAAGCTGTTAATTTTTTTTTCATGTGACCTGTTATATATTATGGTGAACTGGGAGCCTTACAGAAGACATGAGAAATTACACTCTATCTTCACAAGTTTATTTGGTTGGCTTCAAGTTGTACTTTCAAAGAAAAATAGATGTAGGAATGAATAAAGCATTTTTAAGTTTGGAAAAATTATTTTGCAAAATAGGGTGCATGATAGGTCTGGCATTGTCTGCCAAATGTAGATTTGTGCTGTGGGTACTTAATGAAACAGTGCTGCTAAACTCAGCACTTATATTCCCTTAAGAAGGGATGAAAAAAGGATAAAGGGCTTTGAAGACCTCCAGAGGCAGGTAGGTCTTTTCTGGCAAGTTGAGGCATCTAAATGACCTCTTCTCTGGGGGCTTGAAGGAGAATCTGGGGTTTTGATCATTGATCATACACGATACAAGACAGATTCTGCAGTCTAGGTTCCCACCTCTGGTGACTCCCTTGCCCGCATACTGCATCCCTGTCAAGGATGGGAGGGCAAAGGCAGGAACTTTTGGCTTTCATTAGGCATTTTCTTGGCTCACATCTTGCTCTCTGGTTCTACTCTGGTATCAACCCCAGCTGGCACGGGCTTCTGGCTTCTGCTGTTGGTAGCTTTGCTGCCGTGGGGTATAGGGATGGATCGAGGTTTGGGCATGAAAGGAGGAGCTGGGATACAGATGAGAATGAAAATGGAACTTGCTTTCTATTGTTACACCTGTCTTTGCCGCCTTGCTCGGTAGGATTGGCCATGTCGGTGTTCCGGGGCCCCGTGGAGCGGCCTGAGCGAGCTCTCCCGCTGCCCGGCTCTGCGGGCTGTCCCTCAGCGGCGGCACGGACGCTGCTCCTGCCCTGGCGCTCGGGCAGCTTGCCAGCCCCGGGACGCCGCGGTCACCGGCCGTGCCCGGCTCCCCTACACTCAGAGCTGTGTGCCGGGGTGCCGGGACGGACCCCCTCGGCTCCCCGGACGGGCTCCCTCGGCTCCCCGGGGCGGCCCTGGCCCGGCTGCCCGGCCGCGGCCCCGGCGTGGGGCGCGGGCCCTTCCTGGCGCCGCCGAGAGCCGCCCCCGGCCCCGCGGTGCGGGCCCGCTTCGCCCTTCGTTTGGAAATAAAACCGTCATCAAAACCATTCGGGTGAGTCAGCTATGAAACCACTCAATTCCCAAATCCATACCAAGGCTGATTTAGAAAGGACAATTAAAAAGGCAGGGAACGCTCTCTATGGTTTTTTATTGTAAGCTTCATCAGCCCGGAGCCCTGCCTTCTATCCGCTGCACTAAAAAAATCCTCGATACACAAATTGAAATGGTGTTTTATAGGTGCCTGCCCCTCTGCCCTCTGCCCCAGACTGTCAGAAAGTGTTTTCTTGGATATCAATATTTATTTTATTTTATTTTATTCTTTTAATTTTAGTTCATTTTATTCTATTTTATTTTGCTCTGACTGTAGGTTTAGGGCTAGATTAAAAATAATCAGAAAGAGAATGGCAGTGAGACAATCACCTAGTGTGAGATCAGCCCTGACTTGCTGTGAGCTTAACCACCCTTCTCCTGGGCAAAGTAAAGGAGCTGCAGAGCTTGGGAATGAGCCAGCTCCATCACAGCTCTGTTATTATGCCAGCAACCCTAGTACATTACCCTCCTTAGGACTGGGACCAAGGGTTCAGTCTCTTTGGCCTGTCAAAGCCAAAGAAGACAGGACTTGCAATTAAAGTGGACACAATTCTGCTTTAATATCTATTAATTCTGGAGTAACAAAGCTAAGAGTAGAGTGACTAAAACAAAAGTCACAGCAGGATTAACAAATTAATTTTTTGTTCTCATGTTCTCCTCCTGGCTGCTCAAAAACAAGCTAATACCATGCTAATGTTCCTTTTAATAGACACGGCATGAAACTCGCCTGCTCACACTCTGCAGTATCTGAACAAGAACCTGGCCCAGATCGTATGTTCTGCGTCTCCATCTGTGCTGGTGGGTCAAACTGCTCTGTGAAAAGAGCTCTCCAATAGCTCCTGCATTCAGCTAAACTAGTGAGAATCTGAAGTGCCAGGCATTTGGATTGAATTCAGCTTTCCTTTTGATTCAAAAAAATCCAGACAAACTCACAACTGAAAACCTTCCTGTCTTTCCCAGGTTAAAAAGGAGGCTGAGCTGGAGTAGTAGGTGGGAAGCCTTTGCTCTCTCTGCTGGAGCAGAGCAGGGCACGGCGCTAGAGCAGCAGGAGCAGAAGTTGCCTCTCATGCCTGCAGTGAAACTTAGCAGACAGAAGCTCCTCCAAAAGAGGGGATCTAGTCCACAGCAGAGGTCCCTGACTGTGCTGTGTCCAGTGTGTAAGCCTTTGTGAAAGCATTTTCTCTGTTGTTCTTCACCCCAGACGATTCATGGTGCTCACTGGATAGAATTAATGGAGTTGTGTTTCCTTGCCTTTTCCACAACTGCCTGTTTTTCTACTTGTGTCCTCTTTTCCGTTTCCTGTTGGCACTGCATCCTAAGCTCCTAACCTCTTACACACATGCACTGGTTTTTTTCACTTGCTGGAGGAGGTGCTGCACAATGAGATCCATGTAGTGAGAGTTCAATTGCTACATGTCGGAGCACGGCATATGCTAGCCAGTTTTCTCACCCACACCCCTCTCCGTGGGATTTCTCAGCACATTTGCTTCCCAGCTCCTGCACTCAACATGTGCTGCAAAGTGTAGTGGAATATCCGGGTCTGAGGCCCTGCAGTGTACAGGAGGACTCTTCCTGACTTGTATTAATATTGCTGCCAGTGAAATCTGTGGCATTTTGATTACTTTGGAGCTCCAGTGCTGAAACGTTTTGCTTTCTGCCTACCCATATGACTCTCCTTTCAGCTTTTTGTCTTCACATGAAAGAGAGGGCAAAAAAAATCTTTTGATGTTTTTTGAGAATATTGCAAGATATTCTCATGAAAACACCATTTCATTTGCTCAGGCTCTTGTTCATATAGACTTTCATGACTTCCAGGATTGACTATTTTAATTTGTTCCTGGTGGTGTTCCAGATTGTTTGCTAAACTGGCTGCAGATGGTTTTGAATGTTGCTGCTGCCAGAATTGTTACTAGGACTTGATCTGCAGATCATATTTCTCTAGTCTCACGTTCCCTCTACCCTGGTGCCTGTTAAGCAGCATATGGCTTTAAAATTCTTCGCTGACTTTTAAAGCTTGCACTGGCCCTGATTCTTTTTACCTTCCTGGCCTTATAATGCTTTAGACTTTGGCTTAGGCTCATGGCTTATCTGATGTAATGGCCACTGACAGTTCAGAGCCAGCATCCAAAAATCAGGGTCGAGTATTGCTTTGGGTTTTGCTTCTTGTCATACTTTTCCTTCAGTGAAGTGAAGGAAGTGAGTAGATTTTTTGGTTCTATTGCTTAATATTGTAATGATTATTCCAAGCTTTACACTAAGCTTTTCTACATAAATTTACACACAGATGCAGACACACACAAAGTCAACATATAAACAGTATACTCCTCCTTTAAAATTTGAAAGGGCAAACAAAAGAAGCTTGATTCCTCGCTGATGTACAAGAGAACTGGTCTAATAAATTCTGGAGAGCCACTTCCTGATGACACTAGGTGAAGAGGGATAGGTCCTTGTATGTGCATGGCATGTAAAAATTTGGGAACATCACTTTCTCTTACTTGCGTGCCCTTCAAATACTTTGATTACTGAAAGCTAAGGAGTGTCACTCTTAGCTGTCTATCAACTTTGTGTTGCCTCAGCTGAAAAGGAGGTATGCAAGAACACTGCTTTGCATAGGTGTATTTCCTCACACAATGTTTTGTTCTCCCCCTGACTAGTGAGACCCTGCTGCTGGTTTTGGTCCCTGCCAGATGCAGAACAAAGGACAATAGAAGGGGACTGGATTCTTTTTATCTGTTAGTGAATGTGCTCACAGAATTTTTATTAATGGTGGTACAGCCCATATGCACAATGGGTGAAATTTTGCATTTACTGAAATCTATGGGAATTTTCTTGGTGGCTTTATTAGAGTCCAGGCATTAAGGTTTGGAAGCAGAGTTGGCTTGTATTGCAAGGTTGGCAAGTGCATGGAAAGAGTTCTTGCTGTCAGTAACTTAAGCAAGGATTGCTCTGGGGGCCACCGAGGTGCAATCAGGGGTTGCCATAGGTTTAGATCCCCTTCCAGAAAGCCACTCTGAAAGCCCAGTCACTGGTATTTGTTCTTCAGGGGTTGGTTAAGGGAGAGCTCCTGTCCTTTTGCTATCTTTGAGGCCCTCTGGACACTGAGATGTTTGTCTCCATGTGAAAAGAACTCACAGTGCTCCCTTCTGCTCCCACATCAATCTGCAAGACCACACCAGGACTCCAGTATATCCCACTCCTTTACCTTCACTGACTGCAGTGCAGTTATTTCTGAGAAGATATATACAAATTTCTTTGTCCTGACTAGTTCTGAGTTTACAGGTTTCTTTTTCTTAGTATATATTAGTGTATATATTTTGTACTTATTCCTTTTTATTCTTTCAACAAAGTAGAAAGTAGAACACAGGTTCTACTTTCCCCATGGAAAACCATTCCAGACTTTTTTGCTTCTTTCACTTCTTTCAGAACTGACCATAGCTACAGATTACGTAAATTTCTAGAAATGAAAATAAAAAAAATAAAGGGGGGGAGGTGGGGGTTTGACAAGGGAATAAATAGAAGAATTTTAAAATTTATGTCTTTCGCTATTTAATCTGAGTGTATTCTGTGTGTTTTGCTTTTGTGTTGTTCTGTCAGAAAATAAACGGGGAAGGAAAGGAAAGAAAGTATGGACATATCAGCACTTCTTCATAAAAATTCTTTTCCCAAGAGAGTTGTATATTTTATGAAATAAAAAGTCAAAGTTCGGATTACTTTTTGGATCATAGAATATATTAAATTTATTCCTGTTTGGTAAATTCGTCAAGGGAGAATCATAGTACTCTATAAAAAGTTAAAAGTGCCCTTGTAAGGTTAGAAAGTATTGGAAAGCAGCTGTAGCTATAAGGCAGGGAACACAAGACAAAGGACGTGGAAACTCATTAAAGGTAATGACAATTTACTGCCATGATATTGAGGCCAGATGACTTAGGAAGTCACACAAGGTATACAACAAAGGTATACAACCAGGTCAGTGATAAGTAGAGGTCAGGAGTTACTTTTCTCCTGTGTGTGCATTTTAAGACTCGTATAGGAGCATGACACACAAGACTGCTGTCAGCTTTTTAAACAAGATGTTGAGCAATGAGAAAAATTGAGTTCTGGAAAATAAGGAAAAAGATTAAACAAAATTATCTGAGAGCTAGAGAAGTTAGTTTCCCTTCACAGATTGGAAGCACAGTGTGTTTATTCAAATGAAAAGGTGGATGTTGAAGAAACCTCTAATCAAACAGGTATGGCCACAGCAAGAGTTATGGCTGGAAGCTCTGGCCAGATGAGTCAGAAGAAAACATGAAACAGGCCCTGAGCAACAATGGCAAGGAACTGCTGCAACACAGAACCAAAAAACCACAGTGATACTGCCTAAACAATGCTTTTTTGGGAGACTTGTGTTCACACAAGTTTTACTTTAGTCACACATATTGCTGAATTCACTCATTGCCTGGACACTGCATAAAATGCTTGGCTCTGAGATGTTCAGGAGAACAGACTGAAAGAGATGTTGGCTCATACTTGCCTTAAACTTTAGCAAACTGGGAGGTGACTTTCTGGATCAGGATAGGTTTCTGTTCCATCTTGTTTCTCACAGAAAGATAGAACAACCTCAAGACATAACTTGTCTTTGAATTTTAAGGGGGAAAACAATGAATATCAATATTTTTATAGAACTAGTTAAAATGCATTTCAGCAGATGCTTTCAATTCCTCTGACTGAAGTTAAATTTCTTAACAATTCCAAATGAAATTGTTTAGTTTTGATTTATTCACTTGAACATTCTGAGTTCAGGACTCAGAGAGACTTTGATTCATCACAGGAACTGTAGTTCAAATGCAGCATCCCCATTTTTCCTCGGTGGTTTGGGGTCCCCAGTTCAGTTGGACCTGGTCTGGTATTTCAGCTCCAGGAATGTCATGGTGTAACTCAGACAAGGAAGCTTTTGCAGGAAAGAACTGGAGCACGTATTACCTGAACTAAACTGCCATGAGACATTTTTTTGACTTTTGTGACCATGAGGTAAGGTCTAACTGATCTGCAGTGTTTTAACCAGCCAAGTGTTTTTCTTGGAGTCTGTGTTGCCCAGTGAAGATTCAGAAACTTCAAGGAATATTATTGTTTCCTTGCAGTAAAGTTCAGTTTTGCAGAAAATGCATTTTATATGAGAAAGCATTTGTGGAAATTTCCTGACTAGTTTTATTTAAGAACTAGAGAACCAGCTCTTAATTGAAAGGGTGATAGTGCCAAATATTAACACCCCCAGGGACAGCAAAACTGATTAAATATGTGTTTAATGTTCTGTTTTTAATCCAAAGGAAACTGCTTCGATGGCATACATGTTGTTTTAAGTTTTTTTCATTTTCCTGAAAAAGTGTCTAAGTGAAACAGCATGTTCTTTGTGCTGGGGTCCCATTCCCTCGGGTTACTCTCAGCGTGCTCACAGTGCATAAGTGCTGCTCTTTCCTCTGAGCCAGCAGCGTGAGGCTTGAAACAACAGTGAGGAAAACACTGCAGTGGTCCTTGTGTGTGCCTGACTGTTGGGTTGTGAGCTGCAGGGATTGGAGACCTGAGCTTTCTTAAAACTGTTCTACATTGATCTGTCTCTTCCTGAAGTTACAGCTCCTATGAACAGCCCCGCTTGATGATTAAAATGAGTGGTGGAACACTATAAATGGCAAAGTTCTCATATCTTTTCAAAACCACAGATTCACAGATTCCCTGAAGTTGGCAGGACCTCTGGAGGTCATGTGGTTTGGTTCACCCCACTCAAGCAGGGCCACCTAGAGCCCAGGACCAGTTGCCCAGGACCATGTTGAGATAGCTTTTGAATGTCTCCAAAGAGGGAGACTTCACAGCCTCTCTGGGCAACCTGTGTTAGTGCTTGGTCATCCTGACAATAAAAGAGTGTTTCCTGCCATTCAGAGGGAACCTCCTGTGCTTCACTTTGTGCCTCTTCTTCTGGTCCTGTCACTGGGCACTGCTGAAAAGATCCTATAGCCATTGATAAGGTCCCCCTTGAGCCTTCACTTCTGGGTAAACAGTCCCAGCTCTCTCAGCCTTTCCTCACAGGAGAGATGTTCCAGGTGCTTAACCATCTTCATGGCCCTTTGTTGCACTCTCTCCAGTATGTCCATGTCTCTGTCATACTGAGGAGCCCAGAACTGGGCACAGCACTCCAGATGTGGCCTCACCACTGCTAAGTAGAGAGGCTGGATCACCTCCCTCGACCTGTTGGTAATGGTTTGCCTAATGCAGCCCAGGCTACCATGTGTCATTTTAGCCATGAGGGCACATTATTGCCTTATGTTCATCTTGGTGTCCACCAGGACCCCAGATCCCTTTCACAGCACTGATTTCTAGCAGGGTTACTCCCACAATACAGTAGTGCATGGAGCTGTTCCTTCCCAGTGCAGCACTTTGAACCTGTCCTTGCTGAACTTTGTGAGGACTTCCTTATAAAACGAGGTGTTACCTGATAATAATCTTTGCTATTCAGACACAAATTACATTAAAATAGAGTGGATAATTTAAATAAAATCACTCTGATCTTTTATCAACACTTACTGTTTATGTACTCAGCACTTACTTATGTACAGCAGCACTATCAGAGTCATTAAAGTATCCTACCTCCTGCCATAGCAGATCCACCTTCTCCAGAAAATATCCATGTTGTTGATCAATATGCTTTAGCAATCATGAAAATCTAATGAGGTGGAGCTATTGAGGCTACCCTTAACTCTGAAATAACATTACCAAAGCTTCCAAATCTCTGCTGCCAAGAGAAGAAAGAAAACATCTTGATTTTTATCCCTTGACTTACTACCATTGCTGCACATGCTGAGAGCACAATGTACCGTCTGAGAAAAAACACATCTCTGAAGTACAGACCTTTAACTTACAGACAGTGATCAGATGGTTATTGCAATGCAGCCAGGTGACTTAAGGAGATATGGATCACAGTCAAGGTTGCCTTGGTAGCTCTAGCTTTTCAATGCTTTTAAGTTTGTAGGATGAGTTGTAGCAATGTTACTGTAATATCATCTGTTTTAGTGCTTATTAAGCTACATCAAACTGCATGATTTTTCTTGAAAAACATTGGATATTTATATGTATGTGCATATACAGTTTTTTAAAATTAAATTTGTAACATGAGCAGCTGATATAAATCTAGGTGCAGTGCCACACACTTTATGGTACTTAGTTCCTGGAAAGGCTGATGAATAATTGTAATTCTGGCAAATACATTTGCTTAGGTGACTCTAAGGCTGAAAGATGTCTTTATAATCTGGTGTTGAATACCATTTAAGAAAAAAAATCTCATCCGAAAGCCATGTGCAAATGTAGGCAAAGGTTAAATCAAATCTGAACCTCTTTTACAGGACAGAAATCCAGAGCTGAGGTCGCATTAAACCACAATCCAATTCTGTAGACAACATCCTGAGAAAAAGCAGAAATTCTGAGAAAAACTTATCCATCCATAACAAGCAGGTTCTTCTCATCAGTGAACACAAAACCAGAGGAAGAGAAAAGACCAACAAAGTATTAGTTTACTTTGACCACTAATTTGTGGATGGCTAATTGGAGATGACTGTGTAACAGCAAGCAAAAAATGCTTAGTGTTTATATCAAGTAATCCAGTGAAATGGTCAAAGACAAGCCAAATCATTTACAGGAGGCTTTCAGTGTGGCAAAGGGTTTCAGAGAGGCTTTGCCAGTACACAGCTAAGCCCTGCTGGAGATGTTGCATTTAACTGATTCTTCGTGACTGATCCTGGGCTCTGCATGCAGGAGTAGAACCATGTCTTGCCTGTGTAAAAATATTAGGTTTCTGGCTGCTGCTATCTCTCAGATGGTTTGGAACATGGAGTTGGAAACCCCTTTTGGGAATGCCAAATACAGTCTCTAGAAAATAAATGCATTAAATATTTCCTTTCATATAGGCACCTTTAAAATATGATATAGAGCTAATAAGTTTTGAAGTCACAATAAATTAAAATTGGGAAAGGTGGGAAACCTTGTGAATAGCAATGTTACAAAACAGATAAATCTAAGAGTTCAGTGTGTACAGGCAGGAGTTCATCTCTGATCTGCAATGTCAAAGACATGCCTAAGGGAGAAAGCAGAAGAATTGTGGTGATTGGCACTTGTTTCCAGATCTGCTCCTGGATTAGATTAGGACTGCTGTATTTGTGACAAGGGTTTCCTGGCCAGAAGTATGTGTGCATGAACCACCCAGGTGGCCTACATATGAACTGGAAGTGCATCCCAGCCTCAGCGTGTCGGATGTGCTGTGCATGTGCTGTGCAGCTGTGCACAGACAGTCAGTCAGATGGATCCAGCGCACACTGCGTTTGCACTGTCGTCTGCACAGTCTATAAACTACCAGGGGAATCAGGCAAATGACACATGTACACAGTGTAGGATTTCTGGTTGCTTTTGGACTTACTACATCCTAAGGATCATTATGGACATGCCTGGGACAACACAGACACATGGGGAATGTTCTTTCTTACGTATAATTTACCCAAAAGGTGATTTTTTTAGAAGTTGTAAAATACCTGTTGTGCATGTATGGACTGGAGCACATTAATGTATGAGTAAAACCAATGCTTTTTTCGCCCAATGAAAGAAAGTAAGTGTTTAATACATGACTCCTGGACCAAGCTGAGAATGAAATCATATCAAAGCAAAAATGCACCATTCAAGCAATGCAACATAGCTCCCAGATGCATAAACCTTTGGAGTAAAATAAAACCACATGATCCCCATTCATAAAAGCAGCCTTTGGTGGCATTTGCTCTGCCTTTGGCTTGCAAACATTCAAGTGTGAAAGCTTTTGTTCATGAGGATATCTGCAGGGATGTGAATACTCCTACACATGCACTGCTGATATTAAAAAGTATATAGGTACACAAACCCCTGTGTAAATAGGCATCTCCTATAGTGAGTCTCTTGAAAGCTTCTCTTCATTTTAGGAGTCAGGAGGCAGGTACTATATGGTTTTGATGAGCCAAGGCAGACTTGGAAGAACTGAGCAGATAAGCAGTTCATGTAAACTGCTATTATACAGAAGTATTTGAAGAAATGCGTGAAAATTGATTCTGTACTTTGGTAAAGCACTGAAAAAAAAAAGGAAAGAGAATATAAAGGAGATGATGCATTGCTTATAGTGATAGGTGTGCACAGCTTTCAGCTGTTTGTAAGGTAAAATTTTATTGTTCACAAGGAGAGAGGCTTGAAAGGTTTACAGAAAGGAAATTCACAATAAAAATGCAGCAAGTATTTTTGCCAATAGCAGAACCTCTTGCAGAATGTTTCTTTCCCTTGTCATTTCAGTTCAAGACCTAA
Organism: Dicaeum eximium; assembly: GCA_013396995.1. Taxonomy (NCBI): domain Eukaryota; kingdom Metazoa; phylum Chordata; class Aves; order Passeriformes; family Dicaeidae; genus Dicaeum; species Dicaeum eximium. The sequence continues at coordinate 1,490,088 of VWZP01006994.1, forward strand.
ATGTTATTCACTGACACACAAACTAACAATGACATTTTAAAGCTTGCACAGTGCACATGCATCCAGCTCCCCTAGGAAAAGTCAGGCAAACACCTGATGCCTGCTGGGAATTTCGCTGTGGGTGCCAGACAGCTGCTGCCCATCAGTGTTTCCAGGTGTGCTTATTCGGTTGGGAGGTCGCTCCAGCTGCAGACACAATCATAGCAGGGACTCAGGCAGGCTGGAGAGACAGAGGACATGCTCAGATTTTGCTGCTTGGGCTGCCTTGGTTTTGCCCTGATTTAGAGCACCTGGCTTGTTTCAGGATGCAGATGTTTGCTCTGTTGCCCAAGAACCAGCACTTCATTCCCTTTATAATGAGCATTGTGACCTGGGGGAGTTATTAAATCTCTGGTTCAAAAGAGTCTAGTTTTTCTCTCTTTTTGTTTCTCAGCTGACAGTCTAAAGTTCACAAACAGATTAGTGGAAGGAATATATAGAAATTAAAAACTTAATTTTCAAATTCCTCTGAGTGAAATCTAATTGACAATTTGAATTATAGCCTGTGCTGTTCTTTGTTTCATTTTTCTTTGGGGAAATCCCTGCTTATAGTTTTGCTTTGTCCTTTACTATAATTTTACAAGCCTATATTTAAAAATTATTCTGAAGCAACTTCTAGAGGCTGAAGCAATTTTAGGACTACTGCAGTGCTGGTGTGAGACCATGCAATATTCAAAATTGAAAAGATTATACCTTACTCAGGAGACTAGGTACCTTTTTTAAGACCACCAATTTAATTAAAAAACACAGGCTCTATATTAGCAGCAAGCTTACGAATCACCATATGCCAGTCAAACATAATGAAATACATGCAAATGCTAGATGGTGTATTCTTTTGTCTCTGAAATTAGCAATTTCAGTGAACAATTTCTGTACTGGATGTGGGGATTTACTTTTCTTTATATTTAAAAAATAGTGCCTATCTGAGTATATACCTTTTTAATTATAAGAAATATAAGAAATATTCTATTGTCAACAATGCTTTCTTTACAGCTTAAGGCTTGGAATTCTTGCATTCCATCATGATTGTCTGCATCATGCACAGCATTGACATCACATTGAGGTGTCCTCTTCCCTATAAACACGTTTCTGCCTTTGGAGGTTGTTCGCATTGAAGGGGAAAAAAGTCATGAAATTGAAGCCCTGGAGAAAATCGCTTATGCTCAAGAAACACATTTCAGCCTTTCTGTCTGAACAGGTTTGTTTTCAATTCCAACTTCATTCTTCATCACTGTCACCTATCCACTCGGCCATTTGTGTCTGAGAAGTCGGGACAGGGGAACGTTTGCTCTTTGTATTGCTGCCACAGTCAAGAGCCACAGCAGAAACTAGAGAGCTGTAATGTAACAGCTCCATTGACTGTCTCTGAGAGTCTTAATAAAAGCAAACTAATTTTAAGTAAGGGACAACCTCACAATTTCTGAATGTGCAAATAGAGCAAAATATATTGGGAAGAAAATCTGAAGTGTGAACCTGATGTGAAGACAACTGCAGAAACAATCTTTCGGATTTATACATCTGATAAGAAAATATAGTCTTAAGTTCTTCAGGATGTCACCAGTATATGACACTAAGTTTATGCCAAAGGGAAGAGTTCTGAAGTTCTTTTCTTCTATAGAAAATTATTATGTTACTATTGCAAGGCCTTTGTAAAGTTCTGTTAGTATCATTTTCAGTACATTATCTGAAAATGTTACAGCTCTGTCTAAAGATACTGTCTGTATCAGTACAGGACCATCAGAAGTTCCATAAATCAAATCAATAAAATTAATCAATTAAATAAATTAAATCAATATATCAGATTTTCTTTTCCTTCGTGAATATGACCATGCTTTGCTTAGGTATTACATTTGCTGGTGCTCTCAGCTTACCCCGGAGACATGCCATCATATTCTGAATATAGTCTATTCCTTCAAATACATTCTGGTAACTGTGATAATCAAACTACTTCCAAAGACCAAAAGGTGCTTATGAAAGAAAGGCTTAGATCTTAAGCCTGATGAGACTTTGTTTTTCAAAAGCCACTTTTCATACTTACTTTTACATCTTTTTCTAAGTTATTTTCTTTTATTATTATTCTCATTTAAAATAACTCTATTTTGATTAGCATGAAGCTAAAATGTCTCATTTATCAAATGTCTTCAATTTCTTCATGCCTGTAATCCCACATATACAGAAAGATTATTGCCCAAGTAAAGTGCCATCCCCTTTTTTTTTCATAGCCAAAATTCAGATTCCATTCTTGCTAAGTTATATAGAAGAGAAAATACATCCAAGAAAGGGTAGTGATAAAATATATGTTTTTACTATAGTTGAGCCACAGGATGTCACTGTTCCTCTTTCACAAGAAACAAACTTCAGCTGTGAAAGTAGACCAGATTCTTCTTAAAAATACAGAAATGCACAAAAATGACATAAAAAGCACAGAAATTAAGTCAGACATTTCTTTTTGTATGTGTGAGTCAATCTAGGCAATGTGTTGCCTATGTAGAATAACAATTTAATATTCTATTCAGTCTCATCATGTACCAAGATTGATATATTTTTGGTACATCCCTCCAGACAGAACTGACACATATCAATATGTCCCATATTGCATAAAGAGTCAGGCAGAGCTGAATAGAGTTCAGGCGAAAGTTAATGTAAGACATTAAAACTTCTTGTAGCCTTCCCTAGTTAGCACTGAATTTCTAAAATTTAGCACCCTTTGCAACCACAAAGCTGGGTCTTGACAAACACATGCTGCTTCTAGAGGTTTAATATGATCCCTCCATAAGATCCTTGGTTGCCTTCATATGTACAGTTCCCCATCCTAGATGTCCCAGTGGGATGGTGGAAATTAGCTCAGAGAGGCTTTAAGATGTCAGTGTGCTTCAGGCAGTGTTTTTTGTCTGAGGGCATTGCAGAATAAAGTCCTTTTCACGTGGTCATCCTGACGCCTTTCTTCACGCACTTCCATGTGTCTGTCTAAAGATACTATTTCTATCAGTACAGGATCAGCAGAAGTTCCATAATGACCAAAATAATGTAGTGTAAAAGGGTCTCATGAGGAAATGACCTTTTAAATCAATATATCAGGTCTATTTTATCCAAGTCTTTTCTCATTGCTGTACATAGGGTAACTCCCTCATTCACTTCAAATCTCCTCTGGAGGTACCTTGTTCAAAACTCCAGTAATATTGATCTGCCAGTTGACACAAGCCCAAATCCAGTTTTTTAAATTACCATTGGCTATTGATTCCACTTTCAGACTTTTTGCATTTACTTAGGGAGTTATCTTGTTCTTTCTTAATTATTTCTCTATCCTGAGCACACTGCGCACAATACATGATGAAGGAATCGGATTAGTGGCAGAGGTTTTAAGAAATATTGTGTGTGGATTGCTCCCCAGTTTTTCTGGAACAGCTTGTGTGAAATGGAGGCATTCTGGCATATTTTACTCACCTTTCTGGTTTCTATACTCTTCTTCTCACAGCTTTGGTAAAATGGACTCTTCTATTTTCATTGCTTTTGTGGGATGACATGTAAAATATATGGAAAATGTGTAGGAAGACTTTTCACAATCACCAATTTCATCCCTGCAGCCCACTGAGATCTCGAACTGAATCACACCCCATCTTCTACATGTCTGAAATAATTTCCATACTGTTCTTTAAAATGGCAGCCAGGAGTCAGTGAGAGGCGGGTGCAGAGACATGAAACAGAAGAGTGCAGTACCTGCAGAAATCTTTTTTCTGAAATCAATAACTAGATCATCTGGCATCTCTGTCTGAAATCTAGATTTTCCTATCACTGAGGAACTCCTAAAAATAATTATGCTTTTAGTCTTCTTTATAAACAATGAGGGTACTTTGCATTAATCTGTCTTCATATATATTCTTCCAAAAAATAGAGGAGGTAGCAGTTTGGGGTGAGGGATTGTGTGGTGGTTAGCAAGACATATGGTGTGCAGCATAAGGACCTTACTGGATACAAATCAAGGCAGTAGCAAAATTCCCACCCACATCACCAGATCCAAACCTGGCCCATAAACACTTTCTTTATTTGACATAGTATAAGTGACTTTTTATTTTATAAATGGACTCTATAATTCCCCCTAAATAAGGGTAATTATGAATGCCACTGAGCTCTCCCATGCCAATGACATCTCATTGCCACAGGAGCTAATACACTTGAAATGTGGGGAAAATGTACAAAGATTAAGAAGGGTTTGTAGAACCTGAGCTAAATATGCGGTGACAAGCACTTCCCGGAAATATTTCCATATTTTGGGGAATATTTAGCTGAATAGCCCAGAGGTAACCATAGGCTGAATAGCAGGGTTTCAGTATTTAATCTGTTGATGCAAGTTGGCTGGACGGCATATTTGTTCCTTGAGCTTCCTGTTTCCACAAACTGCGAGGAAAATTGCCTCCAAACACTAAATCTGTGCTCCCATGGGTCAGCCCATGCTACTCTTGCAGAGTAACTGGGTGTCTGACAGAAGTGTGGCAGATGCTTCTTCAGTAGCCTCAGCAGGGCTAAAATATAAGTAGCAGCGCGGAAGATGTGGAAGTACAGATATCAGCACAGGCTACCAGCTAAACACTCCTCTTGTGTGACAAAGTTCAGCTCCAGGTCTCCACTGCAGTATTCCTGGGGCTGGTGAAACACGGCATCTTTGCTGCAGTCATACCCTGTGGTGCAGTAATAAGTTGTTCTGTGACAGCACTTTCATTGGAGCTTTTCTCCATATACACTGCTGGCAGAATATGCAAACAAACACACCAACAGTCCTAATTCACAACAGACACAGTTATGGCAGCAATATTTTTTTACTTTTCCAGACCATTTGTCAAATTCTACTTTGCTTTGAATGAAAGCAGAATTTTCTCCAGAAGAAAAGATAAAGGAGATCCCATTAGGTTGAAGACGAAACACCATAGGGAGAGTGAGGGGGTTACAAAACTCTCCAGTGTCTTCTTTGCAGCTGTATTGATTTTTTTTAAAATTCTGTTTCATTTTAAATGAATAAGAATAATTTGTAGGCCTTAGGACCCTCAGGGGTACTGAAGCCTGCAGCAAATTTAAGCATACTTACCACTTCAAAATCAACTGGGCTTTCTCTTATAGCAGACTAGTTAGTGTTGCAGGGGGAAAAATTCCAGGGTATTTCTCACTGGAGATGAGCGTGGAGGAAATGTGCTTAACTTTCAGCAGAAATAAGGTGTTTTTGAAATGTTACCTTTTTTAATAAAGGGCTGTTCCCTTTAATACCTCCTCAATCCTCTGTTGTCCAGACCATCACAGCTTCAGTCTGTATGACATGCACCATTCAAAATCTCTCCAAATCTGAGCAAATGGGCACTCTGAGGGCTTTCAGATCAAATGAGTTCTGGTTTTGGTGATCTTAGGGATGTGTGGAAAGCTGTTCTGGTTTGAAGGGACAATTACTATAGATTTGTTTGATATGTTATGGCTGGACTAGAAGATCCCATTGGAGATTTGTGCCCAGCTGTGCAATGTGTCAGATGATAATGTATATGAGGTCTTAGTAAGCCAGTATCCAAAGCACACACTCAGTGCTTTCAGTGTTGTTGAGGAAGCAAATTAAGAGCTTGGATGGAAAATCCTAAATTTGACTCATAGTCTAGCCAAGAGTGATGGGTGAAAAAAAACAGATTTCATAGGGTTTTATGGGGTGGTTTCATCCCATAAAAGAAACAGGTTTCACGGGGTGGCAGAAACTGGAAGGCCAAACCCTGTTTTTTGGAGCTGGAGCACTGGTACCAACCCACAGAGGCCACAGGTGCTTTATTGCTGCCTCCTTGGGGAATTCAGCCAGAACTTCAGAGACAGAAATTTGTTTGGTGCTGATGGCATCTCAGCAATTCCCAGTGTTAGGCACTTGGAATCCACAATACCTCAGGCACCACCAAGATAAAGCAGAAAGTGAGGAGAGTAGACATAGCTGCTAAGGCTCTTTTTGACTCTACCTATACCTGAAATTTTCATAAATGATTTTTCCCAGTTCCTTTTTCTCCAGTATCAAGAGTATGTTGGATCAGCAACTGATCTGTTAAACAACAACAAGAAAGAAAGAAAAGAAAGAAAGAAAGAAAAGAAAGAAAGAAAGAACGAAAGAAAGAAAGAAAGAAAGAAAGAAAGAAAGAAAGAAAGAAAGAAAGAAAGAAAGAAAGAAAGAAAGAAAGAAAGAAAGAAAGAAAGAAAGAAAGAAAGAAAGAAAGAAAGAAAGAAAGAAAGAAAGAAAGAAAGAAAGAAAGAAAGAAAGAAAGAAAGAAAGAAAGAAAGAAAGAAAGAAAGAAAGAAAGAAAGAAAGAAAGAAAGAAAGAAAGAAAGAAAGAAAGAAAGAAAGAAAGAAAGAAAGAAAGAAAGAAAGAAAGAAAGAAAGAAAGAAAGAAAGAAAGAAAGAAAGAAAGAAAGAAAGAAAGAAAGAAAGAAAGAAAGAAAGAAAGAAAGAAAGAAAGAAAGAAAGAAAGAAAGAAAGAAAGAAAGAAAGAAAGAAAGAAAGAAAGAAAGAAAGAAAGAAAGAAAGAAAGAAAGAAAGAAAGAAAGAAAGAAAGAAAGAAAGAAAGAAAGAAAGAAAGAAAGAAAGAAAGAAAGAAAGAAAGAAAGAAAGAAAGAAAGAAAGAAAGAAAGAAAGAAAGAAAGAAAGAAAGAAAGAAAGAAAGAAAGAAAGAAAGAAAGAAAGAAAGAAAGAAAGAAAGAAAGAAAGAAAGAAAGAAAGAAAGAAAAAAGACCCTGCTTCCTGTTTAAATCTTTCTAATTACCTGAAAATTGTCATTTCTATTGTGCTGAATAAGGTCAGTTCTCAACTGGATACAAATAGCAAGAGAACAAAATAAACACCTTGATTCATTTCAAAACCCATGATGAAGCCACATCAACAGCTTCTCCCCTCAGAAATACACATGCTACGTTTTTGAAGATCAGAACTTCAGAGGCTTCCTGAAATAAACAGGGTGCAAAAGAGAAGAGAATAATATTGTTGGCTGGATACTAATGTCCTTGCTTAAGCTAGCAGGTCTCATTATGGTTTTGCATCTTTCAGCTTACTCTGACCAAAGTCCAGCACTCAGTGATATTGTGCTCATTTATTTTTGTTATTTGGCTACATCTCTATAGGCTTATAAAACAAGGACTGAATAATGCTTATTCATAGATTTACTATATTTAATTTTCCAGTACAAATGTACAAGAAAATACATCTAAGTATTTCAGACTTCTTTGTCATAAAACTAAAATAAAATCAATCTAAACCACAATTAATTTCAACCATCAGCAAAACATATTTTTCATTCACCCTTTCGAGGCCGTTCCTGCAACAATCCCCAAGTCTTTAAAGGCAAGCAATGTACTAGGAAGATCATTAGTACATTTTTTTTTTGACCAAATAGAGGAAGCAAGTTGAAAGAAGAAGGCTTCCCACAGAGAACAAACTATCTTGTGAACATCTGAGCTACTGGAGTCAGAGTTTCTACTAAGCTATGTCTTATGATTGAGTTTGGTATCTAAGAAGGTGCTATTTTGATTGACATTTTGGGGAAAATTGTTTCTTGCTTGTTGGGTTTTTCCCCNATGTTAATTACCTTTGAATCCCTGCATCTGTGTCAAATTTGATTGAATCAATCCAGAAGGATCAAACCCTTTGTGTCTGTGTGGGAAGCTGGGTTTGCAAAACACCTGGAGACTATTTTTAGGAAACCAGATTCTTTAATAATCTCCCTTTCTAAGTGATAAGAGATGACCATTCTTTGCTGACGGTGGCTAAGGCAGTATCCCACAGGTGTGGGATCCCTCCTCTACACAAGCAGGGTATGAACACGACATAGCTTGATGAGCTATCCAGATACAAAATGAGAGGTGACTTGCAAGTAGGATCATTTTACACAGGAAGCCAGATTTGCTGTCACTCACATTCACTCCCTGTGCCCAGTTGTGGCACCAAAGCTGACTTCAAAGGTAGCTCTGTCAGCAGTCGCATCACCAGTGATTCCCTGGACTGAATGGCTTCCTCTCCTGTGGGGCAAACTGCTAAGTGACTCAGACTGTGCAAGATCCTTCCTTGTCACCTACATGTTGCCTTTGCTCCTCACTCATCTCAAGACCATCTTTGTAAAAAAAACCTACTGAGTTTCCAAACAGTCAAGAAGAAGTTTTCTCTTTCCAGCCTCCCCTGCCCAAATATCTTGTTTTAGAAATCTAAGAGCAAGGTTGGCCTAGAGACATCTGTCTTCCCTCGTGGTGCAGCACCACCTTATGACTGCTGGCTAGAATTTGACAACACTGTGGAAAATCCAGCAGTTTATTCGTTTTTGTGGGAAACAGAAAAGAAAAAGTGGCAAATGAACAAATAGAAGGAGGAGGTAAACTCTAGGAGGATCACCTCAGGGCTGAGCATTGCAGTTCTCTGCTCTTTAAACCACATCCAGCCCAGAGTGACTTGTTTTGAAGCACTTAAAAATGCAACTGAGTGGAAATTGCTGAACAAAACCTGTTATAATGAACGTGTGAGTTTCACTGAAGGGAGAGACATGTTGCACACTGTTTTGTCTACTGATTAATACCACAGTCTAAGGGACAGGCATCACATCAAACAGAGGAGAGCAAGAAAACAGTGGCAACCTCCATTCACCCCAGCTGTGCTCTCTTGGCTCTCTACTGAACATGGTGATTGTAGTCTGGCAGAGATGTTGTAGAAAATGAGGTCTGGAACACTTAAAAACATTTTTGAATGAATTCTGTTTATTAAACACCACTGAGACCTTTTATATCAATTTTCAATCCTTTCAATAACTTGTTTTCCAACAGCACTAAATCACCCACCTCTTCTTCAGATCTTAATTAGGCCATCAATTAGGTAAATCACATCTGCTTGTCCTTTTTACCACAGTTCCCTGTGTACAGTAGCTCTGGATATTTTAGAGTATACATCCATGTTGGCAAGCCAAGATTGGCACTGCTCCCAATGCTGCTGCCACCCACTCTGTGTTTTCATAAGGGTGCACACAGATGCAGCAGGGTTGAGGATCACTTCTGCTGCAAATGAGTTGGGTCTGAACAAGAGAGTTACTCTTGGCTGAAAACCCGTTAGTATACAGAAGTATAAACAAAATCAGCAATAAACGTGATCAGTTTGCATGACTGTGCACTCAGACTAATGATGAAATCGTTGCCTGGGCTTAAGCAGCTGCCAACTGCTGTCACTGCATATTCCACATTGTGTACAACTTTTCCGTGGCATGGAGGAGAAGGAACCGTTTCAAAGAGGATGCAGGTGTTGACTCCCACCTGGCATGTTGGGAGGACATACCTCCTTCACTCTGCAGGCCCACCATGCTGCTGGCACATGGAGTGTCAGGAGCTGAACAGCTCCCCATGGCTCCTGTGTCCCACATACTGTGTGCAGGGTGCCAGGGACATCCCTGCAGGGCAGGCTCTCCATCCTGCCTCCAGCCCCACTGCAACTCTCTTCTGCCATTTCTGTAGGCACTGGCTGTTTATCTCCCTTGTTTGCAGAGGGCTGAGCCCACCCAGGGCTCCTCATTGATTTATTAGTCCTGACTCACATTGCAAGCCTTAAATTCTTTCTGGTGCAGGTGGTTTCAAGAAGTCCTCAATCCTCCTATGCCAAATCTCTCATTCATCAGATGGTTTTCACTTCAGTACCTCACAAATTCAGGTTTCTTGTCTTACTGGACACAACTGAAGAAAGAACATTCAAGTGGGTGAAGATTGCAAAATCTGTCTTTGAGATTATAGGTCCTGACTCTTCTCTCCTCTGAGCTCCTCACAGTCATTGCTACTAAGGAAATGTAAATATGTAGTGGATGTAAAAAACTACTACTTAAAATTCCCTCTCATAAAGAAATGTACTTATTATACTTCCCACACTTGAAAACTACTCACTAACATAAAAGGCAGTGTATAATTGGGCCTTCACATTTAATTTGCTGTGGAACATAATAATAGCGTGCATATTACCAAAGAAAGGAGATTTTACAAGGACTCCTTTAACAGCTTAAAATTCTTGGGTGCGACTTGTTGAAATTATACTAGGCCTTTCAAATTCCAAAAAAAAAAAGTTTCAATTTTTAGCCTTCAAAAGTTAAAAACTTTGATATTAAGATTGCATCTAAGAGTATTTTGTTGCACCGTGTGTGCACTTTGAAGATGTTTCAGGTGTTCTGGTGTCATGATGCTGCAGTGTAGGAGGGGGCCATTACCTGAAAAACCTTTGTTAAAGAATTTGGGAATCTGATGGAATGTGTTGCAGCAAAGAAATTATTTCCTGCCAGTTCAATGAAATGCAAGTTTAGACAGCTGGATCTATGGCCCAGGATTCCTTTAGGATGCTAGGCAAGCCACATAAAACCTTATTTTCCTCTGAGGATCACTAACCTGTTTGTTCCTTGCTTTCTGGTCTCCTAGTAAAAGTAAAAGTTTCTTAAGGCCAGGCTAACAGAGATGCAAAGTGCTCACAAAGGTAGAACTGATGGATTGGAGCCATGAGAGAATGGGTTATGGGCTAAAAATTGCACTATCATCTGAAGTATAAGGACCTCATTATCTCCAGTGTTCATCCAAAGGAAGGAGCTTGCACTTACCTGTGACTCAGTTCCTCAGAGGTTAAATTGTAGGGGTGGCAGGAATGCCATATAACTCGCATTTTTAATGCCTGTGGAAGAACCAGAAAGAAGAGCTCTGTGAGAACTGAAGATGTGATCAGTATCTAATTTGAATGATGTCTGCTAAAGTAGTTGTGGGAGTGCCTGGCAGTGTGCTGAATGGGGAACACTGAAGAAGGTACTGAGTGGGACCCTCTAGGATGAAAACAATGTGGCTGCTTCATTAGAGTGCTAAACCTGTGCAGTGGATGTGCAGGGGGGCATGTCACACCTTCATGGGCAAAATAGACATCCTTGGTGTTTCCCTGGGCAAGATCTACACTCCAAATTCACCTGGCCTTTATTAAGTTAGGGAATATCTAAGGCATTACTAAATTCATCCTTTTGATGTAAAAGAATGTCACATATATGACACAGGCCAATCACGTCACTCCACAATCTTCTGGAAAGCAGCAGGAGGTACTGCAATGAGGGATTCAGCTCTACTGGAAGCTGCAGTACACTAATAGTTCCAGGGCTCATGGCAGCATAATTTTGGCAATTAATTAATCTCATTTTCTTCCATGTTTTCTGCCCTGTTGATTAGCACCCTTCAGTCTTCCCGCTCCTCTTTTGAGATGGCATGGATCACAAGAGCAAATATCACACAGGCAACAAAAGGGTTTTTCCTTCCTCTCCTCTCAGCAAAAGAAATGCATTCTCAGGAATCCTCACCTGTCTCTGAGAGGGCTGTGAGGGCTCTGGGAGCATCCCCCTCTGGGGATCTGGCTGCCAAACCAGGGCTGCCTTAGAGACAGGGCAGCCTTGGCTGGTCCATTCCTTTGGAAGCATGGGAAGGTGGTCCTAGAATGCCTAAGCTCCTGTCCCAGCCTTGGCCACCACTTGCCCCAGGGAGCTGGCTGAAGCCCAGGGCTGGGTCTGCCCAGGCTGCCCCCTGTCCTGCCCTGTCCCTGGCTGGGGCAGTGGGGCATGACAGGCTGTGAGGGAGCCCCCAGCCCATGCAGTATATTTACAGGGAGAGAAAAAAAATTCATCAGAAATAGCTTGCTCATCATTCCTTTTGATTTTTTAAAATAAATTTCCATTTTAAAATACTAGCAAGAAAATGTTCAGACAAGTTTGTACTAATACATGTAATGTACAATTTGGAGTTAAATGTGACTAAGAAAATAATTTTTGCACCCATATAGAAAACGAATGAACAAAAGTTGACCTTTTCTTCTAAAATTAAATCTTTTTTCCACTCTGCTTTCTTGACTACAGCTGTGTCTGGGTGACTCTGGTTTGCAAGGCTGGACACCATGAGACCATTTACTCTTCTGGTGAGGATGGCATTCTCTAACTCAGTGGATTACCACAAAGGTTCATTGCAGCAAGTTGAGCTACAAACTCTCCAAGTTAAGCCTAGATCACTGCCCTTTTCCTGAAGGGGGATACAGAGGTCTCCTTTCTCGTTAATTGGTCTTCCCTGGTGCCATTTCACACAGTATTTTTAAAGACGCACAACTAGTTTTAAAAGTTTCCACCTTCTTGCCACCAGCCTCTCATCTGCCTCTGTCTGCCTGCTTGCCCTCACTTGTGCTGATTTAATGGGTTGTGAGAGAGCAATGTCCAATAATCAGGAGAAGGATTCAGGACACAGACACACACGACTTCCCTAAAAAATTTTGCACATTTTTTAAACTCAAATTTTTCCTGTGTTTTCCAAGATGAGAGGGCTGGCTTCAGCATAATCAGGATTACATCCCAGAGATGTTGTTGTCTGTATTGCCATGAAGTAGATTCTGCCATCCTCAACTGTTAATTGCCTTCTGTGGCCGTGTATGTGACAAGCTATTTTTACCATTTCATCTAGTGTTAAAAAACTCTACAGTAACAGTGGGAAAGATCAGGGCTATATAGAACATTCAGAGAAGTACTACAGAGAAGTACTACCCATCCTTTCTTTTGGAACACTCTTCCTTTAATAATAGTTATATGCCCAAGTCTTTTTCCTCCCTTGTCACTGTATTTACTGTGTTTTCCAAATGCTTGAAGTTACGAGTTGCACAAAACCAAAATGTTTCTCCAGCCCAGCTGCTTGAATTCTCCAGAGGTTTTTTTCCTGGCCTTTCTCAGCTGCAGGAGGGAAGACTGCCTCTTCTTTAAATTCCCAGATGAGTCATGATAAAAATAGTGTGGCATTTATATTTGTACTAATGCACCTGCAGTATCATCTGTCTCCCAGCTATGAGGCTGCAAATTTCTGCACTTATCAGTGCATAAGTTGAAATGCTTATAAGTCTCTGCCAGCACAAAACATGTCTGCAACTCTGCAAGCTCAGCAGAAACTCTGCAGAGAGACAGAAGAAAGTGTATGTCCTGAACAGTCCTGGCTGATGGGAAATTCATACCACATGATACAAGATATTCAAATTCACATGATTAGATTTAGATTTAAATAATGTGATTTTAAAATTTTTAGGTCAGTCTCCAACATAGTTTTATGCTCATACAGGGTTAGTTCCTCAGTAATGCGTTCATTTCAGTTATTCTTAAATATTTTTTAGTTCACTTACTTTGTTCTAGAACACGTTTGTCAGTGCTAGTTCTAGTTTAATCTCCAATAAAAGTATTTAATAATAATTTCATAACATTTTAAATTAATTGTCAATCTACTGTGCCACACTAAGACATCAACCTCGAATACATTTACTTAAAATTAATAAATATATAATTGCTGGATTTTGTATTTGATTTGATTCTATCTAGTCAATGAAAACACCTCAACATTGTTCTTGTTCTGCTCCCATCCCCACAGGCTCAGCCTGCTGCTCGTGGTTCTGTTTGATTCTGACAGCTCTGTGCAGGTCTGTCCCTGGGCCCATAGGCAAACTCTGGGGCTTTCAGTTCCAATACACAACCTTTGCTTCCGCTGCTACTTCTTGCTAACTTAAAAGGCCTGCTGATTCTGGGACATATTCTGAGGACATTTTCAAAACCACCATAAGTTACTTTTGAGCCTCAACCTAAAAATGAAAAAGAGTTTGACAGTTTTGAATATTTATTTCCTCCTTTATCTTCTGTGTAACCTTATTGCTTGCTTCACATTCAGTCACTGAATCTTGATGCACGCAGCAGAAATGCTTGTGGAAACGCTCAGCTGGTGGATTCAGTAAGTGTAGATCCTGCTTGCATAAACAAAGACTCAAGGGGGAAAAAAAGCCTGACCAAAAGCGCCTTTGGGGACACTTTAAATGTATGTCACGATCTCACAATCTCCTCCAAGTTAACAAACTGTATTTTAGAACTGTGTTTGGTAATTATTGCATTCATTCCTCCGAAGTAAGACCCAGGCATTATGGTTGGTTGGAATTCATCTGAATAAATAGCAGTTTGCCACATTCTTAACAAAAACATTATTCATTAGAACTATTACGTATTAGCAGCCCCGAATAACATCTGGCAATTGCTCTGGGTCTGTGTTACTAAAAGGTCCATAGACGCATACAAATTGCTCAGTGCGCTAATATAAAACAGGAGCAGTAATGAAATAGTAGAGGGAGTATTAAGCTCCAGGACTGCAGCTTTATTCTGCAAAATGTTCCTCTTGCAATTTGTAAACATCTTAGAAACTCGGGTGTTTTTCAGCTATTTAATGATTGTTAGCTGTAAGACTTGATTTGTATTTGCTGCCTGTCCCTCTCCATCTGCAAAAGGCATTAGTGGCAAGCTGAGTTGGTCAGATATTTTCAGGCGTTGCAACAATAAGCCCTAGGTACTTCAGAGGTTTTAGAACACAGATTCTTGCAGGTGGCTATCGAAAAAACTGAAGAAAGTGGCCAAATGGGTGCTAGGGTTAGTAGTGCTGACTGGTTGGGTAGAAGGAAGTGCATAAGTACAATGGCTGTCAGGTTCTGTAAAAGAAATAATAACTCTTTAGATCATATCTGACCTCTCTGCCCCATGCATGGCTCTAAATTGTAGGACAAGAAGGCACTTCTAATGAGTCAGTAAATGACTACTCTTCCAAGAAGCTTACATTATATCCCACTCAGAAGAGGTGTAGCCAGGAAGAAGAAAAAAAATTTCTTTACCCTACATATACTGTTGCAGAAAAGGAAAGGAGGCTCCAACAAAAGAATTTCTGGGATGTCACTATAATATCTGGACACTTCTGGACCTTTAGAGAATTTAATTATGAGCACTGCTGTGTGATGATTTTACTTCCAAAAGAACAGAAAAAGCTAGACAGGCTTCCTTAAAGATATTGGAAATGCTTACATTCTGTATCAGACTAAACTGCTTGCTCAAGATCTTTCAGAAAGCCTCTGAAAGAAGAAGCAGCTGAATTTTGTTCCCTCAGTTTCTGTGGTTTATGACTCTAGTTCAATTTCTATACATTATCTTTTGACCAAATAAAGGATCCTTCCTTTATTGAAATCCTAATGGTTTCCAAAGCATCTGCTTCCAGTTCTGTTAGCAATCTGGAGGATGCATTGCAGATACCTTAAGGTATAAGTAAAGCTCAAGAACCATGGATTTATATACATTACCCATCACTGTGACAATGTATGGGAAAAGAATCTCCAATGCCACCAACTTGAAAATTTGGAAGGAACAATATATTTTCTATAAGGTGATAGGACTAGAGTGCTTCTTCTTGTGCTATCCATTTAAAAAATGTTTTATAGAAAGGCAAGACAACAACTTGCCTTAAACTGATTTCTAATTCAATGGTATGAGATATTTGGGGGAAGAGAAAGACTAAAGGAGGGAACAGGGAAGAAAATAATATCAACATCCAATTGTTTCTTGTATTTCTGGATGATAATGGTCTGAGGGTATGGACTTCTGGAAAAGTGTTTGGGAGAACAAAAATGCCAAGAAAAGAACCTGAACAGAAAGTGCTTTTCCTGTGGTGTTTGTGTCAGTCTTGCTAATTGTCTTGCAACCTGTTAGGTTGCTTTCAGGGCAACCAGGATTCCCTTGTTCTTGAAAGCAACATGACACTGAGGATCTACTCCAGATCAGAAGCAGGCAGGCGCATGAAAGATGACATTCATGACAACATTGCAAATGAAATGTTTCCCTGTTTATTGCTGTAATTCCTTTATGCGACTCTCTTGTTTGTTTACCATCACTATTTTTTAAGATTATCTAACAGAATCTAGAAATGCACATTTCATAACCAACACCTAATTTCTGTTAGGTTTAAGAAGGTTTTTTATAAGGTTGTGGTAATAGAAAACACTTAGCCTTAGCATTAGTTCCATAGCAGTATAGCAATCATGAAAGGGATGAGTGGGATAGAGAATTATAGTTTATTGCCTTTGAGCATCTACTCTGAACTGAGATTAGCACATTCTTATTAAGGTTTCCAGTGATGAAGTATTTAATTGCTGGGCATAGCATCACCTCTCTATATTTTAGAAATGTGTGTTGTCTGGTTTTGGCTGGGATAGAGTTAATTTTCTTCAAAATAGCTGGTATAGTGCTGTATTTTGGATGTAGGATGAGAACTTGCCTTCTGTGTTTCTGTTCCAGGTTTCCTGTTCAGTTTTCACAGAAAACCAGTGGCTTCACCTGTACTTTTGCACTAGCATAATTCAGTTCTAATTCACTCAGTATCATTCATTCTTTTATAGTCGGGCCACAGAAGTAGCAAAACAAATTTTAAATACAGCCATGAACAGAATAATGTTGCTGTTTCTTGAAAAGGGGAGGTAAAGAGGAAAACTGCTTGATTAGATGAGACTGCCCTTCACTTTGAGATGCTCTTTGGGCACACAAGGCAAGTAGGTGACATACTTAGGTGTCTTTCCCTATAGACTTGAGTAAGTGGGCTGGGAAAAGCATAGGTCAGAGCTGCCTCCAGCAACAGCTGGCAAAGTCACTGCTTATCATTTCTCACAGGGGGCTAAAAGGCTGCTCTGAGCAGGAGCTCATCCCTCTGAGCCTCTGTGTCCACTCATTCAGTAACAACCCAAGGGAAAATGAAACCTCTCACTTCCTCTCCTAGGTGGGTATAAAAGCATTGTTGGAAAGGGAAGACCTTGGGTTAAAAGGGCAGTAAAAAAGGGCTAAAGGGGCGTTTAGTTTTTCTGTCAGGTGAAGATTGATAATTACTGCTCTAGGATGCCTTTTTGTATAAGAAATTAAAAAAAACTAAAACAAACCAAACCCCATGGAGAAATTATTTTTATGCTAATAGGTATTCTTTCTTTATTATACAACATTGATCGATTTTGGAATTCTTTTAAACAAAGTGTGGCCATTTAGAAAATGCTGAGCAATCTTAGGTTGCACTTAAATAGTGCCAGTTACATGCATCCAGATACAGTAAAGTGTCTGTTAGGCACTATTCACAGCATATATAACAGATCACCACTGAAGGACTGACAACCATGTAGAGACTGCGAACAAACCTATCAAGAGTACTTCTCTCACTGTACCTGGAAGCTGAACAAAGAGTGTTGTGCTGCATGCTCTAACATTCAAAAAGACTGGGTTATAAAAACGGTATTTATTGAGTTTCAGGTTAACATGGGGCACCTAAAGAAAAGAATGATCATAGGCTTGTCTGTCTTTTAGCTGTAGGTAAGAGGGCTCTGAATAGAGGGAACTATTCATGCTTTTAGCTTGAGTATCATTGAATTTAATGAGAGATGAGTGCTAAAACCTCATGCAGCACTTTGAAGATACAGGGGTCACTTCATCTCCTATTCTGTTGAAATGACTGATAAACCAGCCAGGAACTATATATAGTTTTTGAAACAAGTAAATATGCCAGCAATACAGTAACACTGGGATGTTTGGCCAAATAAATCAAAATATTAGGGGAATTAATTATGCAAAAATAGCGCAAGTTGTAACTGATTACATGACAGCTGAATTGAGCTACTATGGGACAATTTTGAAGATATCTTCATCAAATTGCAAGATGACAGTAAATTTAACAAGATTCAGAGCTGGCCTTTAATTCTTTCTATTTAATGTGCTTGTTTAAAAATATGGCATTAGCAAGAACCTATCTGAACCTATCTGAAGTACCCTTTGGTATTCATTCTGGACATGAGCCAGCAATGCGTGCTCACAGCCCAGAAAAGCCAACTTTATCCTGGGCTACATAAGGCAGAGTGGCCAGCAGGTCAAGGAGGTGATTCTGCCCCTCTGCTCTGCTTTTGTGGCACACCTGGAATGCTGCACCCAGCTCTGGAGTCCTCAGTAAAGGACATGGACCTACTGAAGCAATCCAGAGGGGAGCAATGATCAGAGGGATGGAACACCTCTCCTATGAGGACAGGCTGAGAGAAATAGGGGTTGTTCAGCTTGAGGAAGAGAAGGCTCCAGGGAGACCTTACTACAGCCTTTCAGTACAAATATGGGGCTTTTAAGAAAGATGGGGACAAGCCTTTTTAGTAAAGCCTGTTGAGATGGACAAGGGGTAATGGTTTAAAACTGAAAGAGGGTAGACTCAGAGTAGATATAAAGTAGATGAGAGAGATTCATCTTTTGTGATGAGCGATGAAACACAGTAACAGGTTGCCCAAAGAGGTGACAGATACTCCATCCCTGGATGTGTTCAAGGTCAGGCTGTAGGCAGCTCTGAGCAACCCGACCTAGCTGAATATATCCAGGTCCCTGCCAACCCAAACGCTTCCATGAGTCGACTCACAGCACAGAAGTAATTACAAAGCTGCAGAAGGGATAAATTCTGTCCTTGGCAACAACATAACAGTGGTGCACAACAAATAATAGCAGAAAAAAATGTTCTCCCAACAATTGGAGCTTCCCAGTTATCAAAGACTACCCTTACCTTCTTACCTTCCATCTCCAATGCTTCAGACGGCTGTTTAACCAGCTTGGCTCTGCCTGGAAGCATTCCTGGAGGCCAACAGACTCAAGATACTCAGTACTTGCCTGTGTAAACAAAGAGTGTCAGCTGCTTTATTTAGGCTGGTTTTGCCTGGAGGAAGAACCTAAGTCAGGAAAACTGAAAGAATAGATTCTAAATACAGATTTGCTTCAAAAATAATCTTCAGACCACACTTGTAAAGTGAATGAGGAATTGGAAAGGTTGTTCAAGCACTTCTAGCTGATAAAATTGGGTTTTTTAGTAATTTTCTTCAATGAACATTGCTGTACTTATTGTTTTACCCTAGAACAGCCACACAAACTTGAACTCCTGGTTGGCTGGCACATTTCGCTGTCCTTCACATGAAATCAGAGATTTTTTCTGGCCATCACTCCCTGAGGCTTTCTTAGAACTTGCCTCTCCAGATGAGTTCTTGAGCAAAAGTGGAAATGTCACTGCAGCCATGACAGCCCAGGGGAAAATTTCTAGGGAGTAATTTTTCGTTAGACAAAACAGTAGAGCTGGAAAAATAGGGTATTTTTGGTGCACTACATTTGGCCATTTGTGTGTATTGAGCTTGACAATTTTTACACAATGCTTCTTTGAGTCTTGTCATTAAATACTACCCTGCAGAAGTACTAAATGCTACTTATGCAGAAGTAGCCATCAGTGTCTTAGTCCTCCATTGGTGTTCATATGAGCCTGTTCTTTACCATAAAAAAGGTGATGAGGGATTCACATTTATTGTGTCTGAGTGACTTGAATGACATTTTCTCAGTTTCGAAGCATCTCCACTTGCAGACTCAGCTTGGGATCTGAAAGTCAAGCTGTGCATTTTCTGGCTCATACAGCTTTGCCATTAAAGTTTCATTGCATCAAATCCTGCTCACAATTAAACCTTTGCAAATACATTTTCCTCTGAATTTGCAAAGTAATAGTTGAGGAGGCAGCATTTTGGTCCTGGAAATGAAAAACATTTAACAACTCTTTCGGTGACACATGAGCCAGAATGGCAAACAGCTTTTTTCTCATACCTTTGTCAACACAAAGAAGTGAAAGAAAAAATGTTGTAAAAATTCATTTTAGTACTAAATACATTGGATAAATTTACAGACAGAGAATAGATAATTGAGTGAAAGGATGCAGCTTTTTGACAGTCACTTTTCAGAATAAAGACACATTTTAAGAAAGACACAGGTGTGTTGGAATAAAGAATTTTCTTTTAGATATGAAGGTGAGTCAAACTGTCTTGGGACTTCATTTGCTTAACTGACAGGCAGAAAATAGGATTCTGGCTAGTACTGCAGCTCCTCTAGCTTCATATGGGAGTTGAAATTGAAAATAATAATGAACTGTAATGTTAATCACTCCTTTATTAGAGCAGGGACTGAGGATCAAGGGGCCTTAGTTCTTTCTTTGACTCTTTCATTGATGTCTTAGCTGATGTGAAAAATAGTAACTGAAATATCAGTTTGATGGTACCAATCAGAAAACGGTACTACTTGGTCCTGTGCCACAGTGTCAGGGTCAGGCTAACAGCCCAGCACAGCCAGCAAAACAGGCACATACACCCATACACAAACAGGGCACCTCTTTACATTATTTCTCACATAAGCACATTGCCAAGACATAAGGCTACCTACAGAAAGAGCAAAACACCATTTCAAAGCACGTGGTGTCTGAGAAAAAGGTTCAATTGTCCCTGCCAATCCCAATATTTTTTCCTATGGCAGCATCTCTGTTTCCTCAATAAATTTTTTACAGATCTAGTGGGATTTCCAGGACAAACTGCTACAGGGCCTACTGTGCCTACTGTGCAGGACACATCTCCCACATTATGAAGAAGGTTTAACCTTGTTAAAAATGGAAGGACTTTGTTGTCCTGGGATCCCATATCACTGGGGACAGTGGTGAGCACTAACAGACTGAGGGAAAATTTATTTTTTCATCACTGCTGTTTCCTGAAGCTGCAGCAGCAGATGCTGCATATTGTGACTGCTTTCAGAACAAAGCTTTCAGCCAGGCTTGAGTCCTAGCATTATTCATCCCTCTCAAAACTCTTCCCAAGCACTGACAGCTAAGTTGGATGTCCTGTGCCTCTGCACAAGTAGCAGTCAGTCTATCTGGCGTGGTTGCTACAAAGCTGAGTGTGGTAGTACAACCCACTGCAAAGGGCTCGTATATTCTTTCAGACTTGTACTGGTGGTTAGGCTGACCCACTAATACTAAGATTTACAAAGAAAGAAAAGAAAAAAAAACTATTTCAGAGAAACAACATGATTCTTTGTGCACTCAACATTTATAAGCAATCCTTTTGCTCATTCAGGCCTACAAACTGGATGCTAAAATGCTTTCCAGGAATGATCTGAACTGGAGGGAGTTTTGGAGGATGCTCATGTTTTGATCCTGTTTCAACTCTCTTGCAATCATGTCAACCACCTGCCTTCCTTGAATCTCTATTAACTCAGCTGGACTCTCTTTGTTTTGGTAAAGTTGAGGATTTCAATGAAAACCAGATGTGCTGTCTGATCCAAATTTTCCTGGGTAAATAAATGCTCACTCTGTTCCGTCCACTTAGTTATAATAAATACACCAAACCATCTCTAATGGAAATGCTTTCACGGCCATTTAGTAAAAATAAGGTCCTACTTCTCCTAGAGAGACACTGATCCTCTGTGCTACTGCAGGAAATGGTGGCAAGAATCACTCTACTCTGGTCAGTGTTCTTCTTGTGTGCTGTAGTGAGGTCTTCTTAGAGGAGAAAAGAGCTTAGCACAGATCATGAAAACCAGGGAAAAGCCTTGAATGGGCTCTGAAGTGTAATGTAGTGTAAACATGAGGAATGAGGGAGGAGATTGTGTACGGAGGTGTTGGAAGAGAACATGTAGCAGTGTGGATCAGTCATGCTGAAGAGCGGGGCCATATCAGCAAGCAATAACAGCAGGAATATCTGGAGACAAAATGTGCTGAAGAGCAGCATTTTCCTGCCTTCTTGGTAGTCCACCTTTTCCCCCACCCTCAGGCAGGGAAGCCAGATGTCCCTGAAAAACAGTTCATTAAATTGATGTAACAAAAGACAATTAATTCTCAGTGGCAACATTTGGTACTGCCGTTGGTTGTGTTCTCACAGACACGCTGCCCCAGGGCAGGGGGGGATTGCTGAGATCTCATAAACAGCCAGTCAGGTGAAGCAGCAAATCCAGGGTCCCCTGCACACAGTTCACAAAACCACCCTGGTCTTTTACTCCTTCGGCTCTTGTAGCCACTTCTAGCAAAAAGGTGACAACGTGCTGCTTCTGGTTAGGATGCAGGAATCAGGAATCTAACAAAACAGTACTGTGGTAACTGAGAGCTGTCTCTCCAGTCTTTCATTAATAGATAATGTCTGGGATAGCTTCATTCAGCACTTAACTAAAATTATTTGTATATGAATAAATAATGCTCATTATTTTAGAGAGAATGTGACAGTCCTTTGTTCAGGGAAGAAATAAGTATTCCAGCTCTTCTCTGCTAAAGAGAGACTGGCTTTCATGGCTATCCCTAAGATCAGTGCTCTTTAGCATGAGACAGAGCTGACCATGGCATTTTTTTTAGCAGACCTGTGAAAATATTTTTATTCCCTTAGACTTCCAACATAAACATGTTCTGCATGTTTATAATGCTTCACACTAAGCAGAACTGAGAATCTTAGAAGATGACAGCAGGCTCTTCCAGGCATTAAATTAAAATTACGTTATGTTAAAAAATAAGGATGTATGCCTTTTGCTATATTCCAGTCGTAGATGGCTGTAGTCCACTTGCTCTTGCTGGCAGCTTTTTATTTGCAATATATAAAAAAGTTATTAAGAAGTTTTGCAAACAAATGCAGACCATTTCCAGGAGTGCCCAGAAGAGCTCCAAGAGCAGGGAACTGGCTGAGCTCAGTGAGTAGTCCGCCTTTGAAAGCAGGGTGCTGCTATCTGTGTGTGCCCTGTGTCTTGCTCGTGGAGAGGCAAAGGCTACCTGGGCAGTTTGGCTGTGCTCTGAGCTCACAGGAGCTGGTGATGGAGCTACCTCTTGTGAGGCAGCATTTTTTATCCTACAGCTTTCACTGACTTATGGCATGAGTCAGGAAGGTAAGTTGGAGCTGGAACCCACTCTCCACGGAGGCAAAATACTCCCAGTCAGCTTCAGTGGGAAGGGGCTGGTTGAACCTAAAGATATTGTACTTGTACTCTTGTACTCTTTTGAGCAACTCTTCTTATCAGTCCCTTCCCAATTTTTTGTTTCAAAGCCCCACATGAGCCTGATATGTACCAAAGCCTGTGCTGGCTGGGATGTGTTTTACCCAAGGAATGACGAGTGGGATGGTGGTTACCTTGTCGTACGTGACTGTAAGTGATGGGCACCACCCAAGCTACCTGTGATGTGTTGTGGGAGAATTTTACAGAAGAACATCTTGGCAAGAACAAGGGAAAAATAATCCATAATGTATGTAATCTCTCAGAGAATAAGTTTTGGAGGCCCTTAGAAGGGTTAGGAATGGAGAACAAAGCATAAAACAACTTTATACAGTTATAGCCATCCTTGGAGGGAACTCGTCCCCTCTAACCCCTAATTTCATTTTTGTCCCTTGACTCCAGTGAGACACAGTAAAGCTCAGGGTGCAGCAGGGAGA
Organism: Dicaeum eximium; assembly: GCA_013396995.1. NCBI lineage: Eukaryota > Metazoa > Chordata > Aves > Passeriformes > Dicaeidae > Dicaeum > Dicaeum eximium. The sequence continues at coordinate 1,513,249 of VWZP01006994.1, forward strand.
GAAGGCACAGGCTCTGTGCACTGCAAACCCTGACAACCTCTCCTCATGGGCAATCTGAGCATCCATTCTCCTCCCCTGTCCTCACTCAGAGCAGCTCCATTAAAACAGGCATTTGCAAAATGCTGCCTGCTGAAAGTATGAGAATTGATCTCTGCACGATATGCCTTAAGGCCAGTAAAAACTAGTTTTCCCATTCTGCAAGGAAGGAAATGAAATGAAAATGGTTAGGTGACTTGCTCAAGATTGAAGAGGGAGCCTTTACTGGAGCTTGGAAGGAACAATGGAAATCATGCAGTTAATTTCTTAGGATGGATCCTTTCTGAAAGAGCCACACATCTCATGAGACCCTCCCTTCTGCTCAGAGAAGGACAATCACAGCTTTAGTCAAAGAAGCAGAGGTGTTTGGTGACATTTCTCATGTCATGAGGTCTCAAACCTTTTCAAGCTCTCTGAAAAATGTCTGGACTTTACTTAAAAACAAGGGGAGCTCTACTTCTCACTGCACACAAAATCCAGCCCCAGACATCCCCAGAGAGGCCATGAACTAAATGTGGTCAGGGGAAACTATGAAGGGTTTTCAATCTAAGGCTTTTCTTCTACTAGATCCCAAAATGCTGGTTTAAGGTTGATAAATTGAAGATTAGAACATATATAGAGCTTTCAACAAATTATTCAATCATGGTGTATTGAAGGATTTTTTAAAATGAGAATTAAATGCATTTTTAGAAAATATGTAATGTCTTACAGCCACTCTGGAGCTGGAACAAAACATGTTTTCTTTATTTAAAATGTAATTTTTATGGATGCATGAGACTTGGAGCCAGAGAAAACATTTTTAACTGCTGAGGTTTTACAGCCACTCTAGGGTTAGGAAAGAAAGCTGAAAAAATATTCTGCCTGGCAGATTTTTTAACGCTTCATTTAAAAGTAAAATAAAAAATACTTTAACTTTTCCACCTGTACCATAGTTCATCCAAGTGAAAGAAACACCTTTCACTTCATCCCTCTCTGCTGCAGTGAGCTGAAATTCAAGATAACTTGTCTTGTGTGGAAAGAAGATGCCAGCTCTGGGCTGAGAACAACGGCAAAGGCACTGGGGCCAGTCCTTGGTCCGTAACAATGATGAGTCTCTTTGTTCAACTGCAAGCCTCAGTTTCTTGTGCATAAAATGCAGTGAAAATGTTTTTGCTTCTATCTGATTCATTTAGGTGTGTTGGGAAGTAATTTGGGCTATCACTGTGTCTTTATACAATGCTTTTTGCAGAGAAGCCTTCAGAGATATCTGCCTTTTGACATAATTCAAGGCAGTTGATGCAAGTTTGAAAATCTGCTTCTGAAGGTTAAAATGTGTCCATTTGCTTAATCAAGTAAGTTAAAGGGCGTCATATCTTGATTTGTAAAAAACAAACAGTTTCCCTCTCTAAATGTTACTCCTGGGAGAGGACCTAAAGAAAGCAAACAGGCTCTCCAAAGCTTCAGCATGTTAGGAAAGCCCAGGGCCTCCTACTTGCATTGCAAAGAGAGAGACATGAGCCAGACTTGTCTATAACTTATTGTCTGGTGAGTCAGGGCTAAAAGAGGCTGTCTCTCCACATTTCTAGGCACATTTTTTACATATTGAAATTCTTGCGCATGGAACCTGAAGATCCATTGGTGAGAGCAGATCCTACAGGTGAACATGCCCTATATGAAAAGCCAGAGGAATAGACATATTTTTTGTTTATGTGGAGAAGGAGATTAATCTCTTTGGGTGAGTAATTTTGTGCTGTTCTCCCTTGCTTATATGGGGACTTGTGCTGAAGTGCTTTAATTTCACACATGGTAAATCGGAAGTTGGGCATCTTCTCCTGCACTTTGCTCAATTACAGGTTGGCTGAGATTTTATTTGTGCATAGAGTTTTTACATACATTTCTTCTGAAATGTGCAGGTTCTTGAACTGGGTGGGTTTGTCTGTAGCACGTGGCAAAAGGCCATTCTCACAGTGTGATTGTGTAGCTCACAGAAGCAAAGAAGAGTTCTGAAACAGAGCAGGAAAGGCCATCTTATTCACTCCCTTGTTTCATGGGAAGATCAAATTTATCAAATTAACACCTCATCTGACTCTCTCTGAAAACAAAAATAAAATAGCCGTGTGTAAGGATGATACATTTTTTTCTCTTTCAACTGTGGAACTGGATGCTGAGAGTACTACAGTCCACCATCCCTCAGGATCTGAGGTTCATAGCAAGACATCAGGTAATCCTTTCACCTTTCCAGGTTTCCATTTTGCACTTTCCACACTGCGGACAGTCTTATCCTAGGTCATATGCAGATTACTCTTACAATCAGTAATGAAGACTAATTTTGTCTTCAGTTTTCACTTTGGGATTTTAGAATGTGTGCTGAATTCACAGTACAGCCTTTCGTAAAGGAGATTTCTTGGTGTTAGGAGGGGCCAGAGAATTTTGGGGTGCTTTGTGCTTTAGGAGACAACAAAAATTGCCAGACAGCTGCTCATTGGGAACCCTTGGATTGCCCATGATTAAGGCTCCAGGTAGACCAGGAAAAGAAATGAAGCAGCTACACATATGGTTTGGGGAAGATGGATAATTTGAGGCAAAAGAGAGGGAGGTGAAGGTGATGTCCAGATGGGTAACAGTCTTTAAAGAAAAGAATGGAATAGAGAAAGTCAGGCCACTGGAAAGTTTTACTGAGAAACTGAAGATGATCAGAGGAACCAAAGGTGTATGCTTTTATGGGCAGAATTTTCAGGGAATGGTGAGAAGGAGATGAGTTTCATTGTGGAAGCACCATGGAAAATGTAAGACCCATGGATTTCACTTACAACATGACTGAAGGCCTGCTGCAAAAGCTGGACCTAGAGAAAATGGCAGCCTGCATCATGGAGATGCTGTTGTACACCCTTAGGAAAAATAAAATGAAAATAAAGTGAAAAATATGAGAGAAAAGCAGTGAGACAGATTTAAAAGCAGCAGCAGTGAAGGGAGAAGGCAGTTTACTTTCGGAGTTACATATGAATGCTGTCTCCTTTACAGTAAGTGCCAGAACTGCTCAGCTTTTCTTCATGGTTCTCACACCTATTCTGCTCATGAGACAACACTTTAATATCACCAGATGTAACCCAGATGGTACATATTAATTTATATATGGATGCTGGAAAATACTTATATACTTTGCATTTGAAGTCTTTTAAGTATGATTTCTATATTAATTTGAAAATTGTTCATTTTTATTTGAGCCATAAGGCAGCTAAAATACAGCTCCCAGGTGAATGAAAATTTATCTATTCCACCCTGGAATTCATGTGAATGATTCCAGGTTTGTGTGAGACTACTTTCAAAGGTGTGTGACCCCTTCAGTTCAGAAATTATTCTCACTGGCTCAACAAAAATATGTTACTGTCAAATGTCCATTATTATGCTGAATGGAAATGTTGGGGAGATAAATTTAGAACATCTTTCATCTCTTTTTCAATATTAACAACTGTTCCAAATATTTGCCAGCAAAGACCCAATTGTGTGGCAAAGTAGAATGCCTTAGTTTAAACATTTAAATATTTTTCTGAGTCAAACTTGATTTAATAAGTAATGATAACTGGAGTTGGACATGATCTTTGATAATCAAGCAATGTAGCTCACTTATCTGAGAGAAGAGGAAGAAGTGGTGGAGGCATTTGTTATAATAATCTATGCAACTTCAACACCAGTGTTTCCCCAGTGTTTGGAATCATTGAGAAAAGGTGATGAAAAAAGAAGAAAATATACAACTGGAGGTAGAATATCAAAACAGTATTAAAGAACAAACTGTGCTTCTTTATTGGTAGCTCCCAGTTCCTTCCGGTCCTCCACTTCATTTCTTATTCTCGGTTTCTATCCCAAAGTGTACACCATTTCTGCAATTGTATTTTCTAAGCTCAAAACTGAACTCCTAAGTGCCGTGTTTCTGCCAGAGATGGACCTTTGGCCCCAGAGAGCAACAAGGAAAAAGCAAGCACTTAAAAATATCAATAAATAAATATATTTTTAAAGCACTAACCCACAGAGTAGTCTGCTATTATTTCTGTTGTATTAAAGTGGTCATGCAGAAATGAACATAAACCCAAAACATGAACTTTGTACCCTTAAGGACAACTGGAAAAGGAATCTTCAGGCCATTCTTTATAATCATGGCCACAAATATGCATTATTCCAGTAGACTGGCAAAAACCCTTTCCTGCAAAGACCACCTTTCCATCAACAAAACAGAGAGTGAGGCTGGTGCAAGGGTGGAATGTAGGCTTCAGTGTGAGTATCTGAAATGCTCCTGTACTGGTTTTGCATGGTCTGGTTTTTGGTAGTGGGGGGGCCACAGAGATGCCTCCTGTGAGAAGCTGCTGGAAGCTTCCACCATGACCAGCAGAACCAGTCCCTGAGGGTTCTGAGGATGGACATGCTGCTGGCCAAAATTGGGCCAATGGGAGAGGTTGGTAACGTCTCTGATGACATGTTTAAGAAAAAAATCAAAGCAAAGTCACACAGTATTTCTTCTACCCAGAGAAGAGGAGGAGGTGAGAACATGTGAGGGAAACAACATGGAGACATCAAGGTCAGTGGGGAAGGAGGGGGAGGAGCTGCTCCAGGTGCCAGAGCCGAGATTCCTCTGCAGGCTGTGGTGAGACCACGGTGAAGCAGCTGTGCCCCTGCAGCCCGTGGGGATCCAGGGGGATGCAGAGATCCACCCTCAGCCCGTGGGGATCCAGGGGGATGCAGAGATCCACCCTCAGCCCGTGGGGAGATGCCCATATCAGAGCAGGTGGATGCCTGGAGGAGGCCGTGATCCAGTGGAAGACCCAGTGGAGAGAGAGGCCCCTGCTCCCAGGCTGGAGCAGCCTGTCCTCGGAGGACTGCACCCCGTGGAAGAGGGACCCACATGGCAGCAGTTTTGGGAGGGCTGTGTGCCCCTGGGAGGGACTCACGCTGCAGAAGTTCATGGAGAACTGTCTCCCATGGGAGGGACCCACGGCCTCACAGGGAAGGACTCCTCTCCCGGAGCAGTGGAAGAAAATCTCGGTGATGAACTGACCAAACCCCCACACCCTGTCTCCCTGCGCTGTGGGTGGGAAGGAGGGAGGGGCTGGAGAGAAAAAAAGGTGTTTTAAGGGCTTATTTTACTTCTCATTATCCTCCTCTGATTCTGTTAGTAATAAATTCACTTTGCAACCTGAAGTTGAACCAGTTTTGCCCTTGAAGTGTGTCTCCTGGTCCTTATCTCACTCATGAAGCGTTCATTAATTTTTTTCTCTCCTCTACCCAGCTGTAGCAGGGGAGGGTGAATAAGCAATTCTTATGGGTGCCTGATGGTGGGCCAGTGTCAAACCATGACAGCTCCCTGTGGGATGCTCAGCTTACCGCCTCCCAACTGCTTCTCTCCTAAAGTTCCTCAAATCCCAGACCTAATCCTTTCCTTCCTTCAGCCCATTCAAAATGTCTTCACTCCTACCAGTTCCTCTCCCATAAATATTCTGTGCTTACCAAAGGTGGTTGGTTCTCCTTTCACATCTACTAGGTGCAAATTTCCACTCTTATTTGATGCAAATCCAATAAAATGAAAATTATTCAAAAAACATTAAGCTGTGCAAGTGGTTAGCATGATTACATTAAAATAAACAATGAAATGACAAATCATTCTTGCTACTTCAGGATGGAAAACACCACTAGTTCTACATTTTGGGAAGAAACTTCTGCTGCAGGCATACTGTTCTTTCATTACCCAACGCTAAGATATTATGCACTTTAAACAATTTGCTGTTCTGTGCTGTCAGAGAACAGCCACTGGATTAGATGAATTGTTGGCCTGATGAGATAGAACAATGCCTTTACTCCATCCCATGGGTCCCATAAGTAATCTCCTAATGAAAATATATTTAGCTACTTCTTGTAAGTCACTGCTACTTCCAGTTGTTATTTTCTGAGTTCTTTCTGGTTTGTGACATTTGGTATTTACAGCATTCTTCTGGTTATGCCCAACTCCAGCAGAGTATTTTAGGTATATTCATAAGGTACAGCCATATCTAGAGAAATTACCAAGTGACTTCCCAGCAGCAGACAATTAATGAAGGACTATAAGTATCCTACAGTAGCAATGGCACACATTTTCTAGCAATCACTGCCCAGTGCTTTGGAAACAATTTCTCTCCTGTTATGCTGCTGCCTGTTAAATATCTTGGCATTTATCTCACAGCAGAGACCATTCGCCTGTGCCAGGGTTCTGTTCCATTGACAATGCCTCTTAATTGCCTTGTTGTTTAAATAAACAAGACAAGATAATTAAGCGATAATGACAAAGAAACAGGATGTTAGTGATAATGGGTGGTAGATCCCTCTTCCACTCTAACTTCACTATCTAGAGCAGCCCAAACTCTCTGCCTGTATTAAATCTCACAGCAACTTTCTGAGTTTTGAAATGGCCCTTTTATCCTTGCTGTTTGAATAACTCAATAAAAGTGAAAAAGTCTGGAGGAAGAATTCAAGACTAGGAAAGTGAGATAATCAGGTAATGTAAAGGTTTCAGAAGAGCAGGATGTACCTGTGGCACAAAGAAAAGCAGTTCTGCACAGGGAATAACCAGCAGAAGGAGCTGCCTGTTTGCTGCTCCAGTGTTCCTGGCAGTCCAGTAGGGGCTGGCCCGAGCTGTTCTATTCCTGCTCCTGACCAAACTCTTCAGCCACGCAGTCTCCCTTAGGGCTGGGCAGCAGGAATGCTTCCCTGCTGAGGCCAGCTACCTGGGCTGCTGTTGCTCACACTCTTTCTCAGTGTCTGTGCTCACACTTCTCCTTGTGATTCTCCCATACTGGGGGTTAATCAAAAAGGCTGACTTTGAGCAAACCTTTAGGCAAAGATTAACCAAAGCTGGATTTTCAGCTATTTGGCTCTAGGAACAAAGCAATTTTGAAGTGTATTCATACACTTGGGACATTAAATAGACTGGTGGTCTTTTCCATTTATTATCTTATTTCCTCAATTGGGGATAATAGATGAAGATACAAATCCCAAAAGATTTGATATGGAGAAGCCTGGAAGTATTTTTTGTGTCTGGGATTATTTTTTTCTGACAGCCTACTAAGAAGACAGGAGGACTACAGACTGATGGGGCTCATTGCTTTTCTGAGATTTTTGGTTTATTTTGGTACTTATTGGTGTGTACAGTTGACAGAGACCAGTTCTGCATATGATGATGCCATTGTACATTTTAAGGTATCAGAACAATCTGTTCAGGCAGAAACACAATGAGCAAAGAGTGGTAGTGAAAAGAAAGAGAAGTTCCTTTGAACTTCTTTGAAGTTCCTGTTCTCTCTCCTGGCTTCCAGCTTGGCTGTACACTTTGCTTCAAAGACTAAAGTAGTATCATACCAGATTTGCTTCCAATTTTCTCAGTTCAAACATCTTTCCTGCTGATTATTGATATTGATCTGACAAGCTCCAGGAGAGGTTTTCAGGGCATTCTTAAAGCACTTGTGTTGGCCTCAAACTGTTCAGTCTATTTGAATGTAGAAAAACACCATGTAGATCAAGGGCCTGCTTTTGTGTTTGTCCTAGAACGGATTACACCTTACCAAGAATGTTTTTATACTGGGATTAAAAAGTGAATTTCTGAGACAGGGATGCAATGTTTACTCCACAGTCATGCCTGCCTATGCCACGAGCCAGGAGCTATGATGGACTTGAAGGACTGGCTTTGTGTTCTTGTCTGTTACTCAGAGTTTGAAAACAAGAACAGAAATGTAGAGCAATCTTGCTGCATGCTGGTTTCTTCAGCTATTGATTAATGCTTTGGGGTACATCAATTGAGGGGTTAATTTTGGAAATTAAGGAAATATGAGAAAGATTGCCTCTGCCCTAGCAGTACATGTACCAAAACACAAACCCTCACTGACACTTTCCAGCCTGCTCCTGGCAACTGGCAGGGGTTTGTGTCAGGCTGGCCTGGAGCAGGCTGAAGAATGAGAGCTAGCTTCAAAACAGCTTTACTGGGATTGAAGTACTTACATGATGCCACAGAGACATTAGGAGATTCTGTAAGTATTTTGGTCCTTGACTTTGATTTTTTTGTTGGCCATTATCTTCAGGGTTGCAGGTCAGATATTTGGGTTGATGAATAGATAGCTTTCATAAGGGCTGGGCTTGTGTTAGAGAGGGAAATTATACTGCAGCTCAGGAAACTGGAATATTTCCATACAGCAGACTAGGAAGCTGGTGCATTGACATTGAGGAATCAGACCAAATCAATACCATAATTTGATGGCAGAACCAAACCTGAAACCCACACTCTTAAGATCCTCGGGATACATGCTCCATGTTCAGCTTACTCTTTAAAGGATAATGATTAGGATACCTTTTCAGGCACTTTGATCAGACAAAATTAGGATACATGGTACATGTATCACTGATATATAGATATATGACATACCTGTGTTTGTGTGAGCTGGAAATGACTTGCAAAGAACTTGTAATAAATGGTGTTACAGCACAGTACCATGGTGCCCACACTGATATTGCTTTTTTGAAGGCCCTGAAAGACAAATTCCTGCTTCTGTGATTTTTTTGGCAATAAGAATTGTATTTTTATAATTTCATATTCATATATTTGATTCTGACTTGCATTTTGAACTTATTCACAGGCAAAGATACGAGTTCATTTTATTCATGGGAATGGGAACTTTCTATGTCCTTATCCCCCAAGAAATGTCCTGAAATAATAGAGCCACTGGGTTTTAAAAGAAATGTTGAGCACTTGATGAGCTAAATATGCCACTATTAGAAAGAAGCAAAGAAAAGACAAATAAAATGGAAGCTTATTTGCATCTGATTTACATTATCCTGTGAGCATTGATTTCATTTTTATTTCATTCCTCTTAATACTATTCAGATTGCAGACTGCAACCTTGCTGCAAATTTACAGCTGAGTTTCATTGTTCATTTAATGATCTCAGGTGTTACTGAAATAGGGAACACTGGTGCTTGAAAGATTTCCCCTGAGGTTCATGGGAGCTGCCTGTATCCTGACGCTGGAGGAGGGGGTCTGCAGATATGTTCTGGCAGTTGCTGCTCTGAATTTTGATGATTGTCTGTTGAAAAATTGCTTGGGCCATCCTGTGTCAAGACAATCATTGCTGTCTCCTACTTTTAGTCAGCAATTTGTCTTCAAGTTTACTACTTAGGTTATGCCTTTTTCTCCTCCATCCCTAACCCCTTGCTTCAGCTTAAATATTTGCAATAACTCTCATTTCCCTCTCCCTCGTTCCTCTTGCAGGCAGGAACTGTGTCAACACTGTGCAGATGTGTTTTAACCCAGCAGAATATTGTGGTGAGTTTGATGGTGAGTTATGAAATCTTCGTGGTTAGCTCACAACACAAGAGGATTCTTTGATAAACACAAGTAACTGGAGTTTACCATGAAGGTATCTTTGTCAGGGAATGTTTTTCTTTCTGTTTCCTGCAGCTTTGCTTACTCTGGTTCAGAGACTCAAAAAGTTAACAGTCTTGGGCAATGGGCAGTACTATCCATGATTTGAAATTCTCTTTTAACTAATATTTTATATTGTTTGCTTAAAATCTACTGTGTCTGCAAGCAACCCCTCCTATAAAATTATTCACCCTTGAATATTTGCTGAAAGCAAACACAAAAAGCATCATCAGGTTCTAAATTATTATGTTTAAAAATGTAAGAACTAAGAGTTAAAAATATTTTGAAATCTTTGTTTAGTTGTAGTCCGTTTCTATTGACATAGGCTTAGAAAAATCTTGTGGCTAGGATCTCTGATGTTTCCTTTTGAATTTTTCAAATAAGTTTTGCTCCTGATTTTTGGAGAGGTGATGGCATCACAATGAACAAATGAGTGAATGCATAAAAATGTAAAAATTTCCCCTTGAGCAACAAATTTGCTCATATTAATGCTGGAAGAGAGGGTTAAGTGCTATGTGACAGAAACTGTATTAGCTGTTGCAAAAGGAGCTACTCATTTTGATCAACAGCAAAACGTTTGCCTTTGAATCTTTAGTCCCAGTTGGAGCAGCAACCTTTCCCCTATAATTAATTTTTGTGTGCTGTAGTCCATTAGAGAAGAGAGTGACAGCCTCTGGACACAGATTACTGTCTTAGGTATGGCCCAAAGGAACATTATGGTCTTAATTAAAGGTGGCTCAATATGTCAGCCATTGCAATAGTTTGAGCATTTTTAATACTGTGTCAGTATCTAACCACCTTAAAAGAATTCTGGTAGCAAGCAAACTAAGTAATTTAAAGGCAGCTCATGTTCTCTGTAAGTTTTGCAGGACTGCTATTGGGAATACTTGATAATTTATGAAGGCTTACACCACCAAATTAATTACATTTTCCTGATGCCACATGTCTTTTTCATACAAGCTAGCTCTGAATTATAAGTTACAATATTGTCCTTGTTCATTCCTTCAGTACAGGAGACAGCTTACTAATTACACTGCTAGAATTCAGTTGCTGTATTTTAGAAGTGTCATTTATTAAACACTGCTGCAGTTAAGGTGGTATATGCTCCTCTAATATTGACCCTGATTTCTGCTGTGTATATTACTGCATCTCTGTTCTGAGCCTTTGGCATGGGTTTCATTTGGGAGCATTTTTTGTAGCTTAGAAAAAAATCAGTTCTGAGGAAATGACCAATGCAGAGACTTGCTGTGATATGCAGGAGGTACAATGCCATGCATTCTACTGTTTTGTGTGGGAATGAGGTTATACTTCAAGCCACTGTTCTGACAAACAAAATAACCTTGCTGTCCTTACAATAGGCAACTCATTACCAGTGGGTTTCTCCTGAGATCCTGCAATCTTGAATCCTACTTGGGTTTTGCCTAGCAGATGCTTCTTGGAAAACCTGACAAACTCTCCTGATGTGGTTGGCTTAGAAAAAAATGAATGTTTTCAATTTTTCTTTAAATTAAAATAAAATCAGTTTGAATAGATGGTATATGAATGTAGCTAACCCCTGAACTTCAATCAGCAAGGAGGGAAATGAATGGACCTTCTATTTTCTTAATAAGATTTTAGAATATTGAAACTTTCTTTTGTGCCTCTTCTATTTTTTTCTGATTTGTACCAAGATGGTAGAAGAGCATCTAGGGCTGCTTTTGGAATAATTTCAAGTCAGCTATTTGTACAGTGAAACTATTTTTTTTCTTTTATTTGCTATTACTTGAAATAAGAATTAGATTGGAAATGAAATTCCAAAAGGAGACTTTTTCACAGGAAATCTCACTTTTCTGCCGTTCCTTTAAATACTAATGTTTAATCCATGAAAGAAGCATGCTGTTGTGAAGTTTCATCAGACTTTAAGTGACACTGGGGTAAAAAGACCCTCTTTCACCTAAATTATTGGGAAATGCAACTGAGAAAAACACAAAAGGTACTGTGACAGCAGTATGTATAGATATGCCCTATTTGGAATATGCAAGAGGATCTTTCATCCTCTTCCTAGGAGGGAGTGAAAATCTTAATGGACAAGGACATTGTAGTATCAGTGGAGGAGGAGTAACTTTGGAGCTCAGAATTCTCCAGCACTTAGGCTTAACATTTTTTCCAGTGAAGTCTTCTGTTCCAGTATTTTCCTTTCTGATTATGGGGCATTGTGTAGCCACCCTTTACTTTTCAGCCATATCAGTCACATGTGTTAAAGGTCAGCTTGCAAAGATTACTGATTCTGCAGAGAAGACCATACTGAACTAATGGTGAATTATGTTTTCTGCTGCATTTAGTCTTCAGCTCTGAATGTTTGGTCATCTTCACGTCATGTTAAGTGCAATGGATGTTGAAGGCCTTCCAGGTAGCAACATCTGGTTGTGCTACTTTACAGTACAAAATTTGCCTCAAGGAGCTAAGCCTCAAGTAGTTCAGCATCTGTTTCAGGTTGTTTCAAGAGATGGTATACTCTTTGTAAGCTTGCCCATGAAGAATTCTTACATGAGCTTTGATAGCAGAAGCATTTTTCTGCTTTTTCTGCAGCATGCAGTTAGAAATTTACTTTTATAATAAGTATTTTTTTATGCTCTGAAATTTAAATCTATCTGGAAGTGATTGGTGAAAATGTGTGTTAATTGAGCATCAGAAATATTACAAATACTTACAAGGGCAAAGTTATATTAAACAGCCCTTCGCACAGTCAGGACTTTTTAACTGGAATTGTACTGATCATGTTTTGTCCCCATCTCTGCTCAAAAGTAGAGGAAATCCAGGTTTTTGTCAGGCCATTTAGAAGCTTGCCACCTATTCTCACCCTCTGTCTTCTGATAGCACTGATGTCCTTTAATTTCTCTTTACTCAGAGGGAAATGCTCTGTAACACTTGCACAGCAGGCAAGAAGTCAAACCTTCTTAGAAGATATTTGGATTTCTGACCAAAAATGAGATTCTCCATATTTCACTCTGTCTTGAATCAATGCCTCCTGAGTTTACACAGTTTGCACACTCCAGATTGATTTATTTTGAACAAGACCTGAAATCTAACAAATTGGAAAGAACGCCGGTTAAATGGTGTTGTAACTTCCAGTCCGAATATAAATTGTCAACTAATGCCTGCCTGGGTCAGGCCATATTAACTGGGAACCACAAGATGGTGCTGCCATAACTGACCTGTTTAGTCTAGCTTGGCTCAGCAAACTTTGCCTTCCTCTCCTAAAGAGGCAACAAGAAATGACTCACTGTGAATCATTCACTCTGTTGCTGGCCAGCACATTTACAACAATGTGCTATTTGTTTTCCAAGTGTCAGGGTGACGCTTTGTCAGGATGAGCTACATCCTCTCATTGTCTCTCCTTCAGTGGTTGGGCAACTTCACCTACCATGATTGTTCATAAGATATACTCCAAGTAATTGTCTGACACAGAAAGTGCTAAGGAAAAAATAATATGAGATCCCTGATGATGGCATATCCAGACCCAACAGTGCAGCCAGACCTGTGCATATCATGGAAACTGATGCCTGACTTTAATATGTGAAGCATCCCTCACTTTAATATGTGAAATATTACACTTGTAATCATTTGAAAGGAAAGGCCAGAATGTCTGGGTATTTGCCAGCCACATCCAGATGTGAATAATTCTCTCAGTTCTCTACATAGTCATTGTAGTCTTCCTCAGAGCCACATAGTATTTGGGGTCCAGAGCTGATCTCTAAGAAAACAGTCACAGACATTGTATCAAATGTCTCCAAGGATCATCGTACAGGTGTCCTGCCGAATCTTGCTGGGAAGCCTAGAAGGTAATTCCCTTTACCTGTCCCCCTGCTGAGTTTCTGTTCCCCCAGCTGCTCCTGTACCCTGGATGCAACAGTGAGTTATGTGCTGCTCCACCTGAGCAGAAGGTGCTGTGCTGATTTAAAAATCCCCCCCTGTTCCCCAGGCCAGTTCTTGTGTGCCAGGGCTCCTGTGGTACAGTGGAGGGAGCAGTGCCTGAGCCTCAGGGCCGTGGCTCCTGGCACTCTGCTCAGCAAATGTGACTGTGCTGTGGCTGAGGTGGTGCCTGGGGGTTTGCATTGGCTTCTGCCAGCTCTGCTGTGGGGTGATAACTGCTGGCAGATGACTGTGAGCATCTAGGAGCTTTAAAATGTTCCAGAAAACTCCCCATGGGTTTTTTGTCAGTCTTTGCATCATAGTGCCCTCATTAGTTTCCATGTATTACTTGTCCAAGTGAAACTACTGAATGAAAGGGATGTCTTCTGTGGTAAAAACAACATTAATTTCTGTTGGATTATTATTTCATTTATCTATCTATTAGCAAACAAACAAACAAAATCATGAAAAAGATGTGTGCAGGGTCACCTTAGACTCATAATAATTATTGTTGTTGTTACTGTGAGTTGCTCAATAAGTAGCCTGTTGACTGCAATGAAAGAGGAGTTTAGAATAACCTGTTCCAAGAAATAGCATTGATATGTCCATATCAACCATGAAGGAATCAGGAGAGGCACATAATGAAAATCAAATCTTTTCCTGGAGCTAATATACAGTTACTTTGAGCACAAACACGCGCATGCACAGTAGTGCACAATCTTTATTTATTGCATTCTCACCAAGGAGTACTTCTAAAATGTTATGAGAGACAGATCTAGAAATATATGATTTATCTGGAAGCAGAATGAATTAGATGTGTTTAGTAGTTTGGGTTTGAATGAAGATGTTCCTGTTTTCACACACTGAAGACTGGTATTGATTTGATACATATACAGAATAAGCTTCTTCACAGCTGTTTAAACTGTGCCCTCTACAAACTTCCATGAATATTTGGATTTATGTTGCCTTTCTCATCACATCAGCACTATTAGGAGGGTTTGTGATACTCAGGGAGGTGGTTTGGTGTTGCTGGGTCTGAATTAATTGTGTTTTAGGAGAACTCCTTCGAGTGGGAACAATCTCATTTTCAAGTGTCATGTATGATCTGAGCCTTAGAGAGATGCTGGAATGGACATGGAGGTATTAAGCAGTTTGGTAATGCCTTTATGATAAACAGAAGGCAGCATTTTGGCCTTATAGATTCTGAGGTTGCTTTTTAAGTTCTATCGGTGTGTCATAATTTACTACTGGCTACCCCATACACAGCATACTTCTCACATGGTTTGCACAGAAGAGTTTTAAGAAAGAATGAGGATTTCATCAAGCCTGTTGTGTAAAAAGATGTACTTCATTACCTTTAAACTGTATACTAAAGGTAAGTTGACCATGCACAAGTAGCTGATTGTTCTGAAGCTTTTTACAACTCCTTGCTGAAAAAAAAAAAAAGCTGCCACTCCATTGTTGTATTCTTTAGCTGTATTACTTCTTTATGCTCTTTTCTGTAACAATATGTCTTTACAGTTTATTTTCAGTTTATCTAGAAGACCCCTGGCATTGGGCAGCACAAATAATTTAAGTTCCTTTATAGTTCTACCATGTCTGTCATCAGCAGGAAAGAAGCTTTTGAGAAAAAAGGTCAAAGTCAGTACCAGTGTTTTTTCCTCATAAAACTCCAACATGAGAAGCTCAGAGCACAGTAGCTTTGCTGTGAACTGCCTGACAGACTTTATAAAGATTTGTCCTTTATTAATATTTCTGGTCTGTGGGCAGTTATGAAGATGTCAGTGATCTCCCCTCCATCAGACAGTGAATGGACCTTGGGTTCAGGATGAATAGTTGGGTTTTCCTCCTGGAAAAGATGGGTGAAGAGGAGAAACAGTCAGATCTGGTCCTGCAGGTTAATCTGTGGAGCAGTCCCAGAGGCAAAAGCACAGAGGTGTCACAATCTCACAGCATTGCTCTTGGATCCACTCTCTAGGGGCCCACTCTCTTCCGAGTGCACTGCCTGCTGAAGTGCCTCCGTATCCTCTCTATTGCAGCACCATCTCTCAGAGTATTTGAATTTGTATTTCTTCAGTGTGATCCCTTAATAAAGTGATAATCTGTGCTTTCAAATGTTCAGTCATAGCTGAATGCTCTATCAGAGCCAGCATCCTTTGGCTGGGGGTAAAGAATGTGACATTTGGGCATTCCCACGGGATAGTGACCAGGTTATCCCGTGCTTGGCACCACAGTGCAACATGTGGCTTTTGGGTTGGTGAAGAAGTGCCTATGCTTGGTGACCTTTCCTACCCTTCTGCATCCTTCTCTGCCATGCTTTTTCTGCCCCTCTGCCAGGCTTTGTGCATATGCTGGAGTAAGCAGGTGGGAAGAGGAAGATTTCCTTCCAGCAAGGTCCTCTTTGTGTGCTGGGGAAAATCCACGTCCAGCATTAACCATTGATGAAGAGCATGGTCATTTCAGAATTACTCCTTATACATTGATTTCTGGTCGATTCAGCGCCATAGAAATCCTCTGTTGTGAGTCTCTCACCTTTGCTTCTCCTCTGCATTTGGACAGAGAAGGGTTTCTTTCTCTTGCTGGCTGGAGGAGTTGAGGTCAGAAGGAGAAAGAGCTTGGGTGGCCGAGTCACAGGTGGCAAAAGAGCTGGGGAGGTATTCCACATGGCTGACGTAAGGGTTCATAAAGTGATGAGGACTCAACCTGCAATGTTCCTTTAAACCTAAATGTTTGTTTGTGTTACCAAGCCAGCATATAAAACTATATAAACATTTTCACATGTTGAACTACAGATTAACTGTGGTGCTTATGATGATAATTAAAACCACAAACACAACATATTGTGAAAAATTCCACACGCACATTTAAGTTCCAGTCTTGCAGTCAGGGAAAGGCATTACTGAGTTTCCCTGGAAAGTTGTTCTTTGTATTCAGCAAATCTTAGGTAAAGCTGAAGGTCTTGCAGAATGGAATGTCACTATTTGTAGAATTTGGAGAAGGCATTTCATTATTTCTGGAGATATTGTCTGTTCAATCAGATCAGGGTTTTTTTTTTTAATACTTCTCAAAGTGAAAGAAACTGACCTAGGAGTTTGGCATGATCTGTCTATGGTATTTCAGATCAAATGCTTAGATGGAAAGCTTTAATTCTTTCCAATTCTTTCTTAATTCAATTCTTAATGGCTTGAATATTTCAAGCCATTAAGAGGAGTGTAATTCTGCAGGGGTGGGGCAAAAATTAGATTTCAAAAGCATGTTTTATATTGGGCTTGTAACTATTTTTATTTAATGCTTGCAACACCAGGGCAAATGTTTCTGAAAGTTGCTTTAACTGTCTTCCTTTGGGGATGGTTTATCTTGTTTGTTTCCTGTGCCACAAACTTTTCTGTGCAACACTGAGTCTACACTTGGCTGTCAGAACTGAGTGAGCCAGGACATTTCCTTGGGGTACGCTGTTCCTTGATGAAACACCAATTACTCTGAAATGTAATAGCCACATCAGCAGCTTAAGAAAATAAAACTGGACCATGGATAATTACTTTTGCGTATTTTTGATTTTTTAACTAGTCCCATAAATTTTTAAAAGTTTGAGATGTGTTTTTAAATCTTGGTGGTAAGTGAGGCTAGAAATGAGGCAAGCAGCATTATCCTCTCCAAAGTGCTCTAGAGGCCAAGATACAGAGGTCATGACTCCTACCAGCAGAATAGAGGGAGAGAGAAACTGCCTGATGTAGGTAAAAATATAACCTGCCACTCAAAATGAGCATTTTTGATTTCTCCAACCTCATACAAGTGCTTGTGTTCCAATGTGATCCTGCACTGATCTTATCTATTTCACTGATATTTCTAATTTTGTGCCTATTTCTTCACTAGAGCTGTGCCTGGACAGTGCGAAGTGGCGCTGCAGGAGAAAGACTGAGACCAGCTCAGAGCAAGCAGGAGTATCTCCAGTGCACAGCACTGCAACGTGTGGTCAAAATTGTTGACAGCATTGGGGATGCCATAATATTGGCACAGTGTGGATGGGGCTATTTCAGGGATCTTTCCACCAAGTACTAGAGATCTACCTAAACTACAGTAGTAGCAGCCCAAACAAGCAGTAGCAAAAGTTTAATAACACAGGGAAACTAGTAAAAATACCAAATGTGGTGGGTTTTTTCCAACAATCAGAAGTGTTCAAAATTAGAAATATTGAATAAATAGAAAGAATTAGTTAAAGTGTCACATTTTAAGATTGAAACACATAGAGAACCTAGGGTATTTCAAGAGGCAAGTGCTTAAATATTTCTTTGTTTTCAAAAATGAGCCCTTTATCTGCTATAAAACATTTTGTCAAAATTGTTGATCCTATTTTTAATTTGTTTTATGCAGTGTTTTCTTCTCTGTTGAGTTTCTGAAATTTTTCTTCTTTTTTTTTCATTTTATGTTCTCCATAAAAAATCGTCAAAAATGAGCAAAGCCATATTTCTTCCCATTAAAGGATTTTTTTTTTACACAAGAAATTGACAGCAGCTTTTGTGAAATAATTACACTTCAGGGAAAAATACAACACAATCCTTACACACAAAAAAAGAAGCGATACTTCCGTAAAAAAAAGATGTGATGTTAAATTCTGAGCAGCTGCAATCCAAAACACCTTGCAGAGTGTTGAGAAATTATAGCTACAGAGTAAGCAAAACACAGGTGTAAAGGCTCCCTCTGTGGAGCACAACTAACTGCGATGTTTGCAGTGTATTTGCATTTATTGGGATGTTGTCTTGGGAAGTCTTGCTGGCAATCTTCTCTGGGAACCTGAATTCAGAGTGAGAGAAACATCACACTGGGCTGTTCAGCTTGAACCTTGCTCTAAGCCTGCCCTGACACATACTGTTATTATTATTACTATTGTTTTTAGGTCTGTGTTGTGGGGTTTTTTTGCTCTGCATTAATGCAACTCAGATCATAACAGCAGCATATGCACAACAAAGCTGCTAACCAAGGAAATATCAGGCTTACAGCACTTCTTTGCACCACAGTTGCTTATCAATGGAGCGTGTATATAGCCTAATTAACATAACTGGAATGACTATAATTATGCTATCATTTTGTTTACTTTAGCACATTCTGTTGAGGTATATGGGTAGCAATATTTGTTATTGAAATATTCCCCCTTGCTACATTCAGGCTGTTTTTAATTTTCCTGTTAGTCTATTTTATTTATGGTGTGATTTACTTGCTTAAAAGCGAGGAAAGTGTTAAAAGTCCACAAACTCTTGGCATACACAGTCTTCTCTACTTTGGATCTTTGACACAATCTGATAAAGTTTTGAGTAGGTCTCAATCATGCAAGTAAGGCAGTCCTGTTATAATTAATGCCACTATTGTCACAAATAAGGCTTTGGAGGATAGAAGCCTAAAAATAAAAATAATCAAGAACATGCGCAGCTAAAAGCCTTTCAGGCTCCCATTTGAGAAAGTGCAATGCAAGTGAAGCCATTAGTTTGGGATAGCATTGCCAGACAAAGACAGTGGAGAAAAATTGTATAAACCATTTCTTTTCCCCTGGCTTAGACTGCCCTGCTGAAATGAAGTTGTATCCACTTTTGATGAAAATAAGATGTCTCTCCCAGAAGTGTTTCCTAAGAAGGTTCCCAGTGCAGCAGGGTGATGCTTGCTTTAGTTTATGTGTAGTGCATGTGACATCTGCATCTTCATGGCTTCAGCAGCGGATCCTTGCTGTGCTGATGTGTGACTGCAGCTCAGGAGAAGCACCCACAGCACCTTCTTATCCCTCATGCCCTTGTCTAGGGCAGAAGGAGAAGGGAATGGCATGTAGGGCGTCAGTCCTTGCTGACAGGCATTTCTGGACGTCTGGGACTGTAAAAATCCTTGTGATGTTATTACCTTGAACTTTTCTCAACCTCACGCACCCACAGCACTGGCACACAAAGCCCTTCACTGGCTCTCACTGACTGAAGTAGTGCACAACCAGCTCACCAAGCAGAGACCTCAGTTTTCAGCTCTCTTGCATTTCACCAGGGCTAATGCCTCCCACTTTCTGATGGTGTGCAGAACATTAATAACATAAGTTGTGTTTGTACAGATATATGATTTCCATAATTAGGAATGTCAAGAGTGTATTTTAAGGTAAGGATGTATAAATTAAGACAGACGTACTGAGTGTGTTGGCAGTTTAACACACCTTTGGGTGTAGTCCAGGGCCTTTCTTCACATTAAAGGAATAACAAAAGTTCTCTTGGGTGTCTTGCTGAGTTAGCTGGTCAGCTGGAAATCTCCTTTTTTTTGCGTCTTTGATGGTACCAAACTGTTCATGGTAGTGTTTTTATTGGGAGAGTACCTCTTGTGTGCAAGCTGTCATACTTACAGTCACTTCTGATTGGGAGCAACTTTACTTCTCAAGTTGACACAACCCACAGATGATGTGCCTTCAACATGTGGCAGGTCCAAAGTGTCCAAATATTCCCAGGCATCTTCTGATGAAAACCGAATGGTCTGAAATCTTTCCTCCCCTTTCCCCACCAGCACACTTACACAAAGACCATCTAATTTAAATGCACTAAGTATAAAAACATGGAGGGAATTTACTGTAATTTTTTTCCTGATAATTACAATCATATCACAGTCAAAAGAAGAGGAATAAATGAAGAAGCAGCACATTTCAAGCCCACTGTTAAAAAAGCCTCACAGTGGTTTGCTGTTTCTCCATGTTTCTTTACCACTCTTGATCAGGAACCATATATAAATGAATAATGCTTACATGCAAAATCTCTCTTAGAGTTGTATCAGCTATTCCTAGTAAAAGCTCAATATGTGGAACTTAATCATCTACCATATGTTTTTTATTTACCAGTTCTTATTTTTTATCTAAAATTGTTAGTTTGATTTAAATGGGTAGATGCCAATTCATATCTGAAAATACATCATTAAAGTGATGCAATTTTACATAAGAGTTGAATTTTATCCACACATCATATGTTTTTAAGCATAAAAAAAATCTGTTACTGGAATACAAGCACATACACACTTTCTCTAACCTCTGGCTATCACCATGAAATGAAGACTCGAGGACATAACCTTTGGAGACAAACATACACGTGACTCTTTCCATTTCATTGCCATCCCAGGACTTTAGCACTGAAATGACAGCTGATTCTCTGTCCTTTTACGCAGGCACAAAGGCAGAGAGAGGATTGAGGCTTAGAGACAAACATCTCAAAGTCCAGTGCAAGTGTTGTGCCTTAAGAACAGCAGGTTTGAACTGCTAGGGCAAGTTGCAAGACTAGTCATGATTTTTATCTATCTTCTGCTCTGGTCCTCTGATAGACTTGTGACATTTTCTCTCTCATTGCAGCCCTTTAGCTGGTAATAGGGCACACAGAAGTGTTTTGTGGGCTGTAAAGAGAAGAGACCAAATGTTGTGACATGCTTGCCAGTGACCATGGCTGGATTTGCTGATCCTTGTCTTCCACTTCTGTGCTCCTGTTTCAAACACTCCATATGCAAATGTCTTTCTGCTGCTTGTTAAATTGCCCTTGAAATCTAACCTTTTCTATTCCCAGCTTGTCTTCTCTTAAGTACACTGTCAATCATGTTAGGACTTTCTAGATGTGTGATAGTTTAGTGGGTTTTATACAAAAAGACACTGGTTTGCTTTGCTAAAAACATATGCCTTAATTTTCCATTGTGATTTCTTAAATTCAGAATGTGGAAGAGGAATCCTCCAGTTTAAACAGCTTCCTGGTATTTTGCAATGGTGTTCTGGGAACACAACCTCACAGTGCCTGGACATGAGGCCCTGCTGCCTCAGAGAGGTGATGTGAGACCCTTGCTCCTTGCACAAAGAGAGCCTTTCTGGGGCTCCCAGCAATACCAGGCTGTGAATAATTTTATCATCTGGAGAAGCAAACAGGATTTTACCCTCTATTTTAATAGTGTTTGTACTTGCCGCTTGAACTCTTGCCCTCCCTATCTCTTTTCCTACTATAAACACTGCTCCTCTTCCATTCCCATGCAATCCTCTGCCTTTGCCCTTTCTTCTGCTCTTGTACAGCTTGTGTTTCCCTTGTACTGGGTTATCTCAGCAGTTTGTATTAAACTCCTGTATTCAATGACACGGCATTCGTGCAGCTGCACACCCCACTCAGCTTTGCTGCATGCCTTCTCTAGGTGCAAGTGACAGCAGTGCGGGCTGGAGTCACCAGCTGGCACTGTCAGGAAGAGTAATATGTAAAGTTTTGCTTCACCGAGCCTAAAGTTCCACGTTCACCAACACCGGGTTTGTGTGAGACCTACTCCTCGGTGAGACCTACTGCTGTATGCAACTGGGAAACAAGGAGCGTCTTCCTTCAAAGAAGGGGATTTTTGGAATGTGCCAGAATGAGTGAAGGACGAAAACCATGTTAAAGGGAGCACACCCCATGTGCAGCTGACCATGTGTGTGTTTTTGTGAGGATCCCCTGCTGTGGTCACAGAGAAGCGCCTGCAACAGGCAAGGAAAGAAGAGCCAGCAAGGAAAATAACTACAGATGACCAAAATCATTACAAGAACAGCCCCTGCCTGACACGCCTTACAGCACAGCACTGCGACTCTTGAATAAAGAGCCTCGAGATCTCTGATGACCACAAGAGGCAGAGGTGTATGGTGTAATTACAGGCACCCTTCCCAAATATTGCTCTTCTAGTGTTGGCCACTGCAGTGGTGGAAGTATTCCTTCAAGTGCAATGCCTGCCTCAAACCAGTCTTTGCCAAGCTGCTCTGCCAAATGCTTCTTTTCTTAACATAGTCATTTCCTGGCAGACAGGAAACTGATCCTTTTCTCAAACCAAAATGTCTCTTATAATCCCAAACTGAGATACATCATGAAAATATTGCATTTTTATTCAAACCAGCCATTGTTTAATTGTGTTGTCTTTATCAGAAAATTGCTTTCTTTTAAAATTCCCACATGTGACAAGTCACGTTGTAATGCATTACTTCAGGCTGTATCTTTCATGTTGCATTAGAGTAAGTCAAGCTTAACACGATTTGATGCTTGCAACCTGCTTCAAACATGGCATGTGAAAGATTTGAAAGAGCTGTATCTTTCAGGGGAAACAAAGAGTTTATAGATTTCTTTTTTTCCTTCATTTATATTTTTCTCCCTTTTTAGTTTCAAATGGAAGTTAAATAATGGGAATGTTAACGGAAGAATTAATCGATGCATCACTTTGGCCTACTTGTAAAAATTCTGTGAACTTTCAATTGTTTGATTTCTGCTTTATATTTCCCAAATTACTGAAAGAAACATCTATCTGGTGACTGTTAGGAAAAAGTCTTCTAGCAATGCAGCAATTAGGTTGGAGAAAAAATTGTTATACATTCTCTAATAGGTGCTGAAAACAGAAAAAACAATTCCACTTTTGAAAGATGAAGGTTTATATGGCTAAATTCCACCTGATCCCACCTGATCAGCCTCTTGTATATATTTTCGATTTTCTAAATCAAAGATGAACTTAGCAACCCTATTATATAAATGAACATACTTGCCTAACTACAACAGTGAGGAAAAACAAAATAAAAATAACCCGAGTTGTTAGAATAGCTTCAAATAATTTAATTTATCATGTTTAGTGCAATAAATTTACTCTTAAACATAGCAAAAAAATGTATGTTTTTCTTTACAGAGCGGCAAAAGGAATATTGTAACATTTGAGGTGTTGGGGTTTTGTTCCTCCTAGAAAACTGTTTAGTCAAGAAGTGTTTTCCTGAAACATTTCTGAGCACAAGGTAGTTTCTCCTGATATAAGTAACTGTATAAACATGTTGATGCTTGGGGTCTGCCTGAAGAGTTTTCTGCTTTCTTTGCTGCTGGTGTTTTATTTTCTTTGAGACTATTCAGAGACTATGTAGTCTATAGACTATATGTATATTTTACTATAGTCAATATGTATAATCTCTCTCTATATATAGTCTGTATATGTACATAATGTACAGAGACTATGTATTAGACTGTAGAGATGATATATTCAGATGCTATATGGTCAATGAGACTATAGTTAAATATGAACACAAGCAGGTTCATGATTCACACTGGGCTAGACACTGGTGTTTTTATTCCTTCTGAACCATCCTGTTTTGCCCTTTGAATCACAATAATTTCTGTGGGATGACTTCAACGAAGATCTCAGTTCATTATACCCATAGGTAACATGTTCTGGTTTTATGGACTTTTTCAGTGTGAGGATCTTTATTTTAGCTGCATATTTCATCTTGTATAGATGCTAATATAACTGCAGCCACCTACTTGTACATCATTTCAAGTCTTAAAATTACAATCTTAGAAGGAATGCTCTGGACCAGCAAGGAAGCAGAAACCTAATGTGGGAAACACAAAGTAACATCATATAATTCCTGTCTACAAAATCAGAATTCTTGACCAAAATGGTCCTTTCTGGTGTCAAAATCTATTAAACTCTGTCTATGCCCTTGAGGGCAGAGGCTCTGCAGCATGACCTTAACAAATTAGAGAGATGGTCAATTACCAACTGAATGAAGCTTAAGGAGGGCAAGTGCTGAGTTCTGCACGTGGGATGGGGCAATCCTGGATGTACAGACAGCCTGGGGAACAAGAGCCTGGAGAGCAGTGCCACAGAAAGGGACCTGGGGGTCCTCATCTGTGGAAAGTTGAGTATGAGCCAGCAATGCCTTGTCAGCCAGGAGGGCCAACTCTGTCCTGGGGAGCACAGGATCACCAGCCAGGCAAGGGAGGGGATTGTCCTGCTCTGCTCTGCACTGGGGCAGCCTTAACTCGAGTGCTGGGGACAGTTTAGGTCACTGCAATATGAGAGATGTTAAGCTACTAGAGAGCATCTAAAGAAGGGCCATGAGGATGGTGTAGGGTCTTGAGGGGAAGGTGTATAAGAGGAAGCTGAGGTGGCTTGGTTTGTTCAGCCTGGAGGAGACTGAGGGGAGACTTCATTGCAATCCTCAACATCCTCACAGCGGCAAGTGTAGGGATAGGTACTGATCTCTTCACTCTCATGACCTAAGACAGGACTCAGAGAAACATCATGAAGCTGAGTCAGGAGAGGTTTAGGTTTAACATCAGGAAAAGTTCAATTTCTGGAACTCCTTCCATTTCTGAAGTTTCCTATAACACAACTGTTGGAAATAACAAGAGAGCAACCTTAATACAAGGGTCAGCACCCAGTATTTCTTTGTAAACCAAAGGGTATATTTTTGTTTAGACTTCCTGAAGTCGCCCAAATGGCATGTCAAACCAAGAAGTGATGTTTTGAGTAGAGGATGTGATCTGTATCTCATGGGGTTGGTTGTAAATTATTGGGGATAATTTAGATGATACCAATAAAAGTATTTTTGTTTCCAAAATGGAAATAATTTTCATGTTCTGGTTTCACAAAAGCTAAGTACTTAATTACTCTTTCACTTGCCTAAGAAGTGATGGGGACAGAGGCAATGGTGTTTTCTAGCTCATCACTACGGAGTCATCTGCATTTAAACAGAAAACAAAGATAAATATAATATTCTTTGCATTACCATGGAGTTAGCCACTCTTGTTTCTAAATGAGAATTTCACAAGCTGGCAGGATATTGAGTTTCATTGCCAACTATTTGATTTAGTAATATAACTCAAGGAGTAGTGGCTAGCGTAACACATCGATGTGCAAGTAGACAGTATGTCAAGAAAATACTGAAATGGATGCTGCATTGTTACCATGTGCTCTGGGTTAGACTGTCACAACATCCAATTCCTTGAGCAATAGTTAAAAGCTCTGTACAGCAAGCCAACATAAATCTAGAAAGTCAGCCAGGACCTCATACTGAATTTTTCCAGAGCCTGTGTCAGCGGGTATCTGTCGTGCTAACCACCTCTCCAGGTACCCTGATCTGTAGTGCTGCTAATTGCTCCCAGTGCCAGCTCTCTTCATACAGACAGCCACATGAGCAGCAGTGGGAATTACTTATGGAATTGCTACAAAGCCTGGAGAGGGCCTCTGGGAGCTTCCCACCTACTTGCTGCATGCTGGTGAGTCCTCCTGGTTGTTGCTGGTCACCAAAAATTGCTTCCCTTTACAACCCCTAAAACACCAACTCTTAAACAGTCTGTACCTGTCTGCTAAGGCACAACAGAGCAGGGTGGGGATACAGCTCATGTTAGCTCCCTACTCTTCCAAGTTGCCAGTCTTTCAAAGAAAAATGCTTTTATGTAAGCCAGTTACCTTCAAACCACCCTTACTACAAGTCAGGTTAAGGTAAAAGCCACATGACAGTATAAATTCATAACATCCAAAGCTGACCGTGAGTACAAAGGTTTGTGCAAGTTATGGGCAGAAGAAAAGAAGAAAGCACACAATCTGTATACATGAAGTTGAAATTAAAGTTATTTCTTACTACAGCCAGCTGAGGTGCTAAAAGTGCCTCATCAAAGTGCACACCTACCTCATCTTTGATTTTGGCCTCCACTGTGCCTACCAATGTCATCTTGCAGCTATTGGAGAGGAGCAAAGCCACCAGCTCTAAATCCCCTTTCCAGGGGTCCTTGGTATTGCCGTGGATGTCAAGCTTCCCACGCAGGTTTTTCCTTGGAAGTTCGAACAGAGACTGCTCCCTTCCAGTCCTCTCCTGAGAGGCATGATGGAATTTGACTCTCAGTGAACCTTAACCAACTTTTCATGTGATGTAGGCAAATTTTCCTTCCAAAAAACTGATTGGAAGTTTGAATCTTTCGAGAGACAATCACAGTGTGAAAAAGCCCTTTATAAAATTTCTAAATAAATACAGCATGGAAAACAAATAAATCCTGGTGATGATAAAAGCCTAATCCAATAAACTAATCTGATCAAAAGATCAGTCTTGTAAAATCAATTACATTTGTCTTCAAACACAAAGACATAGGCAAGGTTTTTAGAATAAATATATTCTCTGTAGGGATTAAACCACAAATTGCTTTATGAATATACTCCCCTAAGAGAAACTAGAATAAAATTCCTGAAGGATCTCTATCAAGAACCAATGGGAATTTAGTCTCTTTTGTACTAGTTTAGCAACTCACTTGAAAACATGTAAACAATGTTTGGTATACAGCATGTAATTTATTGCATACACTGCTTTGTCTTGATGCTTTCAAGGAGAACAATAGCAAGCTGTAAAACCTTCTGCTCCGGATCATTCCTTCAAAATAAATCCAGTTCAGATGCTCTGTGAGGACTGGTATTTCAAAGTGATAACTGGCAATTTATAAATCATCCACTTTCTTTTGGAACGAGACAGCACATCTGTAATCCATATTTATTTCCCATTAATAATTGTGATGGTGCTGCAGCATTGATTGTTTCATAACGTGTGCATTTCACCTTACTAACTAACCTTGAAGAAGAGTAAAGAGGAACAATTTTCCCCATTTTTTTCCACTCAGAGAGTATTCTAAGATGAACTTTTTCAAATGAATAAGTTATTGAACTAACAGATGCTCAACATTTTCATGAGTTTATTAATGAAATCTATATTTGCACCATTTATGTTTCATTCCCTTTCCAGACATCCACATCACATATGAAAGCTGAGCAACACAAAGAGGAAATACTTTATTTTATCTTTATAAACAGTCAAAATGTTGAGTCGCTTCAGGTTGACATTGGTAGCAGTGTGACTTTGCATGCCTCCAGGATTTGTAAAATTGCCAAAACAGATTTTAGGAAGCTGGAACTAGACTACCAGGAGGGAGATTTAACAGCAAGAAGATTGATTACAATCAAGTCTGCTAAGGAGGGCTGAAACAGGCCAAGGTGCATTCCCTGCCTGCCCTCAGGCTATGCTGTCTGCTGGAACTGGCAAAAAATTGTGTAACCTGGGCTGTTCCTGCTTGCTATTCTCATCTCCCTACACTGGGAAAGACTACACAAATTGCAACAGCCCCGCAGAAAGAAGTCAAAGAAAAGGCTCTGATCATGCCACCTATGGAACTTTCTTCTCCTGCATGTAGCCAAGGAGTTCATGACTATCTGTGGAGAAGACTCCATAAAAAGCATCATTGAGCAGAGCACATCTTCTCCACTTTGCCCATGTTTTCTTTTCCTTTTGCCCAGTTTCATGTCTGTTGCCAAGGTTTCTGTGTTAAAAGGAACCCTGTTTTGACAACTTCTAAACTTATATTAATGTTTATATTGAATCTTTCATTATTGAAGCCTATGTAAGTAAGTTGAATAAATCCTATGTAAGTAAGGATTACTTACATAGGATTTAATAAATTAATAAATCCTATGTAAATAAGTTGAATAATTAACCTCCCAGCCAAAAGAAATGTTGAACTGCATGGACAATGTTAGATGCACACACTACCTACTTTGTGATGCACATCCTAATCACTGATAAAGGCTTAAAATCCTCATTCATAAAAATACCTTTACAACGGGGTTCTCTCTCTATTCCTGCCTAATATTGCTCTTAAATCAAATATACCAAAGATTAAATCATTGGCTTCATGTCACGCTAAACATTCAAAATCATTATCCCAAAATCCTTTTGGGAGGCAGACAAGATGCCCTCAGTTCAGCTCCCTGTAGATTGCAGGTCAGTAGCACAAAGACATAGCATATAATTGGACTCAAGTGGTAGTCTGAGCTCATAAGAAGCCAAGAACAAATTAGTCTGAATCAGCTTCTACTTTAAAAAGAGACCTTTAAGTACGAGCACAGTTCAGATTTGCAGCTGCCTGACCTATGGATAAATACAAGGCTTTAATGCTTCCAGAAACAGAACAGTGAACAATTTAAGTACCTTAATATGATGGGAAACATCAGCTTTTTTGATCCATGACATTTCTGTGAGCATTTTGGCTTTAGGATAAACCCTGAGTTCTTGAATTTATATTGAAGTACAAAACAACTTTAAATTCTACATTATAAAGGGAAATGAAGAGCAAAATAAAAGCAGCATGCAAGTACTAACTGTGTAATATTTCCAATAATTAGCAAATATTGCTTTTTAATGTTATGTGACTTTACAGGTGGAGAAAACAATCAGATGTCTATTGTCAGCCAATTAGTACATTAAAATAAATGCAAATGCAAAAATTACTGACCTGATATCCATTTTCATATCATGAAAGTGGTATGTTTTTATTTTACCAAGGAATTTTTAAAATTAATCAGCATTTATGCTGAATAATGGGAGAATAAATCAAGAAAAGATCAGTCTATACTTTTTCCTTATATTAAGCAACTGTCTGATAGCAGCTGCCACATACAATGAAAAACCAGGGTTAAGCCCCTTTCATCTAACTTGAAGTGGGAAATATGTTCCTAAAATTTAGCAAACAAAGAAGTTGTCTGGGTTGGAACTTGAGTTTCTGTTCACATCTGACTGTTAGTTAATATGTGGTAACTATGAGCACATTTCATGCTTTGGGTAGAACAAACAAATATTTGCTTCCTGAAAGCACAGCAAATGTCTGTGATGCAGGGACAGCAGCGCGTGTAATTCAGTCAAGCTGGAAGGAGAGCAAAGTGCCTGAGGTATGAGCCCAGAACAAAAAAGATTCAGCTTTTGAGCTTCACCCCAGGCTTTTGTGGCAATGTTGGAGCATCCATGTGGCCTCCTGTGTGCCTCAATTTCCCTTCTGTACTGCAAGGCTAAAACTCTCCATCTCAAAGGAAAACAGTTCTGTAGGTCTGTGATTCAGCCTAGCCAGCCAAGCAGGAAGAAAAAACACATTGTGCTTCTCACTCTTTGGGGTTATTTTTGGACCTTTACTTGGAGGTAAAAGGGAGATGAAAGCACCATCTGAAATGTACTTTTTGCTGCTGGAACAAAAGTAATGGTGTCAGATTTAATCAAGCTGTTTGTCTGCTTTTACTTTCCTGTACTTGAAACACTGCAGCACTTTGTTTTCTTTGTAGTGCTACATTTCTTCATTGGTTCAGTTTACGTTCAAAGAGATTTAGAACTGAACATAACTTTTAAAGTGGTGCTTTTGGTGTTTGTCTAGAGGGCCTGACTCATGGAATCTGTCACATTCCCCCCACAGCATGCTAACAATTCAGGTGAAGCACTGCAGTCACCATTGTAAAGCAGTGGCCATATTTTTATATATGTTGCTTTGTAAAGAATAAATGATTCCTGTTGAAAATAAGCTGGTAGAGTAGGAGGTGGCAGGTTCCAGTTTTGCTTTCAGAAAGCATCACAGGTGCAGCTGGCTGGGGGCATGAGACCAGCCAAAGCCTCCTTGGGCAGGCCTCTTTTCCCACAGCCACGTGATTTGGGAGAGGAACACTTATTTATCAGTGCAGCGCATGAGGTTAAACAGCAGGGTGCATATATGGTACATTAAAATACTCAGCAAGGTCTTGTTGAATTCTGCTGCAGGAGAATTTCATTCTCAAGAATACAACATTCACCTGTTAGTGGGAAGGGGAGATCCTGCAGGTGCCTGCTCTTCTGTGACACCCCATTGTTCATAAGGCGACTCTGAGTACTGCCTCTGGCTGTCTCCTGTACATGCCCACACTCACCAGGCTCGCTCAGATGAAAAGGAATGGAGGTGCACAGTGTTTGAAAATTTTTGAAACTGGTATTTCAGCTCATTTCTATCCTTCGCCATCTTTTCCATCACCTTTTTTTTTAACTCTTCACATTCTTTCTTCTCCTTCTAATATTTCTAAATCCAGAATTCATTGAATTTATTGATCTTGAAAACAAAAACAAACAAACAAACAACCCTAGAAAAGAATAATTCACTTGCCAAGTGCAAATACTTTGACAGATGCAGGGTACAAACCAAGCTGTGAAGGCAGTCAAACCTGTAATGTCTCACATTAGAAGCCCTCTGTCTCCCTCCTGCTGGGTTTCTACCCAGTATTATTTTTCCTTGATAGCATCATTCTTTTGTGAAGACTGAAACTCTTGAGAACATAGCTACCCTAGTCTCTATAATAAATATAATCATAAAAATGGTGTGATTTATGGATTTTGGTAGTATTTTTAACAACCCTGATATATGTCAGCAAGGATTTATGGCACAGATCCCTTGATCTTATAAAACCAGGCACAATAACCAAAAGCCCAAGAACCTCTAACCATTAGCAATCTCTAGTGCTCTTTTCTCAATAGGGAGGATTAAGAAGACACACTGTATTAGTATGGGATTGACACTAAGGCTGCCCAGGACATCCCATGTCCCTCGAGGGCCACAGTTGCACAGCTCCACACTGTGAGGACTTCTCTGTGGGTATTTAAGCCTACACCTATATTTTAAAAATGCAACATTGAGCCTGGAAATATTTGAACCAGCTGGTCAAGAGCCTTAGCAGCAGATGCAGAGCAGCTCCTATCTGTAGGGAAGCCACTAGAGGGAGGGAGAGGTCCACAGTGCCCTTCCCCAGCCACCCTCTCCATCTCCTCCATCACCAAACACAGGCTGGACCCTGCCTGTTAACAGCTGGTGGGGGACTTCAGGTTTGACCCGTCATGGGACAAATGAAGGTGGCAGCAGTTTCCCAAGATCTTCAGTGTCTGCCCCTCCAAAAGCGCCTTGTAGCTTTTCCCTAGCCCTGGCTGCTGCTGGAATCACATGGATGTGATTCCTCAGTGCCGAGGCTGCAGGCCAGATGGAGGCATCCTGTGGGCTCCACGCAGCCCAGGAGCCCTCAGCTACAGCACCATATGCAAGTGGTGTTTTACACACATATCAAATGTCAAGCCTTGGCCAAGTCACAGATGAAGTATAACGCTACTGCTGTAGCACAGTGCCCTCAATACCACCCCACAGTGTGGAAGGGAGAGTCCTTCCAAATCATCAGCTACAGATGAGCTCTGTGCTTGTTACAGGCCCCTGAGTGCTGTCTAGCAAAAGCATCCCCAGAACAAAGTGTGTCTCCACTCCTCCTCAGCTGAGCTTTAACACAAAATTTAATAAAGATTTATAGGTTTTCAGAGATTGTTTCGAGCTCAGACAAAGTCTCTTTTTTTAATCACACTTTTCCATAGGGGGCAGGGGAGGAAGTATTTCCAAGGCTATAGAAATTGAAACAATATCTCAGGTAGCTCCAGCCTCACTCAATGTGCTACCAGCCTTATAACTTCGGGGAAAACAGGATTTGTTTTACAAGTCTCATCCAGAAAAGCTTTGCGTGAGTAATAAAATGTTAGGCCTCATAAACTTATGCTAATGCTCATATCCCTGGATTTATTAAATTTGGAAATCAAAAATTAATACCATAAAACTTCCAGAAATAAAAAGAAAATGTAGTGAGGGCAAATAAGTGAAAGCTATCCAGTGTCATTATTTGTTAATTAAACCACCTGAAGGTAATTTTGATGATTGGAGATGGACGAATGCCAGAAGAGAAGTTTCACTCCTGCAAGGGGCTTGAAATTTGCTAGGAAAGGGGGTTCTGAACATAATTTTGTAAAGAAAATAAAGTCTTTCCTCCTGTTAATTTAATGTTCCAAGATTCTGAAATGCTTTCCAGAGAAGATACCCAAGATTTCCCCTTAACCTGGATAAAGGCATTAAATTCAGGGAGGAATGTCTTAGAGTCAATATTCAAGCCTGAGTGTCCTCAGCTGTTAATTATGGGTAGTAAAATAGTAAGAGGTAGAGGAAAGACTGGTTTGGTGGACCTTGGGAATGTTGGCTCCTCTTAAACACATCCCAGGTATGCTAATTTTTCTCACAAAGGTTGTGTCCCCCCAGTTATTGAGCATTCAGGTCGGTTTCCTGAAGGCTCTCTTTAGGTAGTCTGTACCTTTGCTAAGACACAGCATGACAAACATGACACAATAAAGAAGATGAGTCATCAGAAGTAGGAAGAATTATGAAAATTTACTTTATATGTGTAAAATACCTTTTTGTGTGTTTACATTTGCTCTAGTTGGGATTTGCATTCTTTTTCTGTAGACCTGCAGTCCAGCTCACATTTTTTGTGAGCACATATCTCATTATGCCTACATGTGTTTCACTCTCCCTATTAAACTGCATCCTATTCATTCTAGGGCAATTTTTTTTTTCATTTATCAAAGCCATTTGGAGTTTGCAGACTTTTCTATATGAACTCCTCATGTCACCATTTAATTCTTCATCAAAAATACTGGTTAACTAGTGTCAGACTGACTACTTTTGCGAAATCCGGCTTACTAGATCAGTCCAGCTACCAAATCTTAGGAATTTTGGATTCAACACGAATCCAAATCTCTTTGGAGAGAGCATCAGGAAGTGCCTATGCTGTTAAAAGCAGGGGTAGAATTTTCATACTCTACCAGAAAAGATAGTCCAATAGTCTGTTCTTACCATCAGCTGGTTTCAAGGGAAGATTTAAGAAACTGCAGAATGGGCAGCTGTGGAACTAGGGAAGATTATGCCGTAACCAGAAAATTACAAGTGACAGTAGGATAGCACATACTAAACTTGTGCCAGACAATATTATCTGGGATTCTGAACAAGGGAGAGTGAATGAGTAAAGAGCTCTTAGGGAAGATAAATCTCGTACCCTGTGAGAGAGGATGGTTTTGTTTTTCAGCCTCTGCTTGCTCAGCTTTACAGGAGATCTGACAACTGTTTCTACCACAGACTTTTCTTATGGGCCCTGAGCACATCAGTTAATCTCTTTGAGCACCAAATCTCTTCTTCATTCTGAGGGATCCAGGTTGAGTTATTTGAGGGGCTCTTTGATAGTGTAAGTGCTCCCCATGCAAAAAAAAAAACCCAAAAACAAAACAACCAACAAACCAAAATAACCAAAAACAAAAAGAAAGACACACATAAAAAAAAGAAAACCAAAAGAAAACAACAAAAACCCCAACCTCCTCCCGCCAAAAAATAAACCCAAACAACCCCAAAAAAAGCCACCAGAGCTGCAACTCTGGAGAGGAAAGGATGAAGCCAGAAGAAATCAAAGATATGCCTTGACCAGAATTTGCTTGTGTCTGGTGAGACACACATACAAAGTAAAAATACACATTGCACAGCTTAGATAAGAGAAATGAGGGAAGACAAGAATTACTTGTGGTAAAAATAGACTCCTTACCTGACTTTAATATAGTCAGGTGAGGAGGAAAATTATTTTGTTGTTCTATTCAAAGCATTTGGATCCCATATGGAAAGTGTACACCAAATGAGAGTTACTGGAAATGAAAAGTCAAATAAGAGACTACAACATGTGACTTCCCTTAAGACCAAAATCAAAACAGATTTATGATCTAGGTTAGGATGCTGGTGCAATTCAGGCAGCAAACTCTGGTGCTGAGATCCTGAGAACTCATTACATGTGACATTGGGGCTGTATAAACCCCAGCGAAGCTGAAGATCTGCTCTGGGCTCAACCAGAGTGGCTCAAGAAGCAGCACAGCTCAGGACTTGGCTCCTGTCTGCATGGAAGCAGACACAAACAGTTGAATCTTTTGTAATACCAAAGATATTGAGAAATCTGGTTTTTTACACTGAAGGGTTTAGCAGGATCCATTTTGGCTGGAAGGAAAGATCTACCTGGAAGGAAAGATCTACCTCTCCTTGCTAACTTCTTGTTATACAGGCAATCTGACCTGACATGAGGAGGCTCCATTTCCTGGAGCACGTGTGAACTACCAAAATAAGTCCCAAAATAAGACTCCTCTGTGGTGACCCTCACAGACCCCACTGTACAGAAGGTCTCCCTGTGTCTCAGCACAGGTGCTGGAGGAGAAAGTGGGTGCAGGAGCAGCTGAAACATTGTCTGACCCTAGCTGGGGGAAGGGACAGGACAACTCCCTGGGGATTGTGGAGACAAGGGTGCACACTGGGGCCAACAAGTGCAGACTGGGGCTAAGGCAGCCCATACAGCACAGAGCAGAGAGGGCACTGGCATCACAGTTTTATCATATTACCAGCATCTAATAATTTTGAAGTGTTCTGTACTGTGAATCATGTTTCTACCATATGGTGATACCACCACTCTGCTTGAGGCTGAAAGTATCTGTTAGCAACAAATTCCTTATGATAAATCTCCCTGAAGGACTGGATCCAGTAGTACTCTGTGTCACATAGGTGCACATG
The DNA here is from genome assembly GCA_013396995.1 of Dicaeum eximium. Taxonomy (NCBI): domain Eukaryota; kingdom Metazoa; phylum Chordata; class Aves; order Passeriformes; family Dicaeidae; genus Dicaeum; species Dicaeum eximium. Next base: position 1,547,608 of record VWZP01006994.1, read on the forward strand.
AATGCACCAGGTCTTCTTGGATTCTTCACAAAAGAAAGTCATAGCTTCTGTTTTCTTTGGAGGGGGGTGAATGAGGACAGATTAATGGTCATGTCAGAGCCCAGTAAGCAGCTCCTTCACAGTGGGTATGGAAGGTGAAATGTCATTTTCTTTCTTCAGGTTCAAGGTCGTTCTTTGCTTCAGAGAATCCAATTTCAATTGGATTCTCACTCTTTGATCTGCAGCTTTCTGGTAGAGATTGGTTAGAGGAGAATCAATGTGATGAGGTACACCTTATGGGCTTAAAAGGAAAGACTACATTTCCTTACTTCTCCAGAAGAAGGAGAGTCAACTCCTACTTTCCCAAATCCTATTTGGAAAGTTGAAGTCTGTGTCTCAGCCTTGCAGTACCCATGTTCCCTGCATGGCTCTGAATGTCCTTGTACAGGTCCAGGTGACTCACATTTCTCAACATGTTTTGTGCAAATGTGCAGAACTCCTTAATCTCTGTGTGCCAAACAACGGAGTTTATGAAGCCAGAAAGTAAAAGTAATTTATAAATCTCATTTCAGATCTCAGAGGAATAATGTAAGACAAAATAGAGAGCTTATCTATCTCCTTTTCTTGTACCTTTACTGGTTACCATGTAAACAAACTAAGGGGAGCTACTTTTAAGTAAAACTCAGCATTTTATATAGTTTGTCTCCTTTGTCTAAAAGAGCTTTTAAAAGAATCCATTTGTCCTGTTTTTCTTCCTGTTCCTTTTCTTTCCTTCTCCCCCTTGAATACCACAAGTCTTATTTCTGACTTACAAGGATGGTCATCTGCTCTCCTCATTCTCACGTGGTCTCCCTGGATAGCAGAGAAATGATGAACCTTGCATTCCTTCACTGTCTTAGTCCCAGGGGAAATAACTGTAGCCACAGATATAGAGCAGAAAAAATGAGTGAGCTGGGCTTTTCCACTATCCTTTATTTACACTTTTCATGGTTTCTTTTCCCTCAATATTGGTTATGTGTTAATGTTCATCCAGCAGCCCAGCAGGGATCAGTCTTTACTCTCACTAGTGGAATATCTTGTCACAGCAAGAAAAAGGTATAACAGCCCAGGTCAGAGAAATAGCACCCAAATTTTTATAACTTGCAATACCATTTTGTATTGCAAAGTATCAGAATCAGTGCTAAAATTATGATACAAAAGACTGGTTTTTGAATGAATATGGAGTAATCCCACCAGTCTCAGAGCAACTCTAAATGTACAGGCTTTTGTTCTCCACTAGTAGCAGAACTCCCTTTATAAAGTAGCACACCCAAAGTGAAGGTGGCTGTGATACAGTGCACTAGAGGCTTTGTACTTTGCAAAATAGAGCTATATAAAAGGAGTATAGCGGGGAAAAAATTGGTGTGCAGCAATTTTATAGCATAAACTCTGATAAAATATTGGCAGAGATTAGGAACATTTGCCTGGTTTCAGGTTTCTTTACAAAATTCAGATATTACATGAGATTTAGCAGGATCTTTCTACACAAAAGCAAAGGACTTTTTTTTTAGTAAATCTTGTGAGCAACAGACAAAACAAATATCTTCCTGACTTTATTTGTCATTTATAATTCTTTTTGGTTGCCTGAGACTGCACCATGCACCCAGAAACACTAATCTAGGAAGTTAGGGTGAAGTCAGAAGGAAAGGGTAAAAGAGAGGAGTATGTTTATGCTGACTTCATGTTTTTTATTGATTCACTAGCCAGCCCAGTGGGGCCATCATGAAACACCTTGCTGATATGCACCAGCTGAAAAAGGGAACAATTGCAAGGTAACAGTAATTAGGAACCAAGTAGGATAGAAAAATTACAACATGGTTCTAGAAGCTTCCTTAGAAGATACTTCAACTTTACAAATAAAATTTTTCAAAATATGTTGTTTTTACCAAATATCTTAAACTGATTAGCCTAGCAGAGGTTGAGCTGGAATAAAATTACACTGCACAGTTCTTCCAGGTAAGTAGCTGCAGGAGAGAAGAGCCCATGAGCAGGGTAAGCACTGTGGCTGCTCACAGAGCAGCAAGAGGACTCATCCCACTTCACACATTTTACTCAAGACCCTGGGGTTTGTGTTTTCACCTGGCACCAGGGAAAACCATTTTGAGATGATCTCTCTGTTGGAGGGAGCCTGAATCCACATTCTCTGCCTCCCCAGTCTGTCCTTATGCTTTCCCTTGCTCTCAGTTTGGATCCACTCCAGAGATCACAAACTCTGTTCTCAGATGAGCATTATCACCAGTATGCTCTCGGGTAAATAAATTAATAATCTCTTATTTCAGTTTTGCATCCAAGAGCTTTCATGGGGATGGATTTTATGACAAAGTATCGGTTTGTGGGTCCTGGTGTCATAGATTTCCACTCAGTATTCAGTTATATGGTAATTCCCACATCACTCCAGTTGGTGGCTTCTGCTTGCTGCAAGAAATGCATGAAACTGTACCCAAAAAAACCCAGTAACTCCTCCATGCACCATTCATTCACCAAACTCAGTGAATGACAGTTGGATGCTTTGATGAAGACTTTCACTGAGCCAAAGTCTTTGACGAGGCTGTCACCTTACCTCCTGCAAAAACTCAGTAGTCACCTTGTGACTCCACAGAAAGAGAAGACTTCTCAACAACCACTTGTGGGGCTACTTAGAGGAATCTGCAGCCAGTTTCTTCAAGAGGATCTGATGGAGCTGTGGAAGCAAAACTGAGCACAGGTGTGATTCTGTGTTACCTTAACTTGGTCCTGCAAAGAGATGAAAGGAAAAGTGATGGAGTAAATTCAAAGGCACTTCCTTAAATATAGTCAAGGTTTCACTTAGATTTTCTTTTTAATAAGAAACAAAAATATTAAAAGAGTTACATAGAGACAAAAAAATCATAAGCATCTTAATGGACTTCAATGCCATGAGTATCAGGGGATAACCTGACAAACTGCAGTAAAGATGTATTTTGTGGGGAAATACAGCATCTCCAATTTATTATTTAATGTAGAAATAGGATGTAGTACCATGAGCCCCTGATGTATCTCATGGGGAATTTGCAGGAGATCTCCTTTAATTAACTTGAGTCACTAGTGAATGCAGGTAAATAAATCAATGCAATCTTGATCTTCTCAGAATTAAGTGTGTAGAGGGTTCCTTCATTACCTTGGGAGTTTCTCTCATGATTTGTTTCTTAGTTATGCAGATTGATTTGGCTGTTCAGCACGGAGGTCCAAGTTTCCCTACTCATGCTGAGGTGTTGTCAGTGGGCAGAAGAAAGTAGGAGATGGACTTCCCTGGAGCTAGCACCAGGATTCAGTGGTGCTGAACTGACATTGCAGTTACTGCAAGTTCATTACACCTCCTGTTCCTTGAAGCCTGCTCCTTTCCTCCTCTCTCCTGTTTTGGTAGAAACACCATAGAAAGTTTGTACCAGGACCTCCATGAGCTTTCAGGGAGTCAGGAAAGTCTGCTGAGGCAGATAAATGACTGTCAGAACAATGCTCCTATTCCCAAGGCAGGGTTTCTGTTATGCCATTATCTGACTATGGAAGGAGAGAGGAAAGGAGAGCAGAAGGAACAAGTGTCAAGAACTGACTTTATTTAGGGCTCTACACACTGTTATCAGTTTGTGGCTGAGCAGGTAAAGCATATTTCACAATATTGTTTTGAGATCCTCGAGTGAGCCTGCTCCAAAGCCCACCCAAATTTTCAGGCAGAAGGCTGCCTAGCTGTTTTCTTATCCTTTTACAGCAAATTACTAAGTTGGATTTGAAGCCATTTCCATACTGGACACAGTCAAAATAAATTGAATGACTGCGAAGTAATTCTATAGCTTTGTGCTTCAAATTCACATTCCTGGCTGAGTTTCCTGACTAAAGACAAAAAAATCATCTTTTATTACACATCAAGGGTTAGCATAGCTTTTAAAAGACAAACCAATTTCAAATATCAGGGAACATAAAAAAGTTTAAACCATAGGAGCAATTTGTTACTTTTACATTGCATTGGTAGCTGCACAGCAGAGGAGAGCTGCAAAGTCTCCTCAGTTTCTATTGCCATAAGCTGAGGCTCAGATTCCCACTGCAAGCATTACTCAGTTTCAAGACTTTTATCCTTCCTGGGAGGAAACAAGGATCCAACCTCTGCCTGAACTTGGGTCCTGTGGAGAAAAAAATTCCCCAGTTAAAAAAATAGAGGTTTCTGAGCTTCTTATACATCTGTTAGCTTCCCAACAGGCAGCGTGTGCATGTGCCTGGGTAGTGTTCCTGAGTCATCTCCTCTAATTAACCTCTCAGAGAAGGTTGACAGCTAATTTGCTGACCAACCCCAAAAAAGAAAAAAAAAAAAAAAAAGACGAAAAAATGCCAGGCTGTGGTTTTGAGCATGATTCTTGAATTAACTTCACCAGATAAAGTAAAAAAATAGCTCTGTCTGCTGTGCAATAACCCCATTCCTGCATCTGCTTCTAACACTGCTCCTTCTTCACTCCCAAACTTTTTGACTGGGAACTTTCCTGATGTAATTAAGTCATTATTGGTTTCCTTGGGTAGAAATAATAGAGATCTCCCAAGCACAGGGAGCTGTGAATATAGACTAAAATTAAATTCACAGAGCTTCTAAAAAAACATATATGTATATAAACCAACAACCTGAGTTACTCTTTTGAGTTCCTGATGAAAACTGTGGCTATCAAAGGAGTGTTCTGGCTATTGCTGAGCAAGGCTTGCATAATCAAAGGACCTTTCTGCTTCTCATGCTGCCCTACCAGTGAGGAGGCTGTGGGTGCACAAGGAGTTGGGATGGGACAGAGCTGGGACAGCTGACCCCAGCTGACCATTCCACACCACATGGTATTTTGCTCAGTGTTGAAATGGGTGGGGAAAGAAGGCTGGCCAGGGCTGCCACTGCTCAGGGATTGACTGGGCATCTTTTATTTGGTGGTGAGTAGTTGGTTTTCTTCTGCATCAATTGTTTTTAGACTTTTACCCTTCTGATTCTCCTCTCCAAATGGGGAGTGAACCAGTGGATCTGTGGTGCTTAGCTGCCTGCTGGGATTAAACCATGAGAGACTTGAAAACCTTCCACAGATTTGCTGAAACCAACACGTGAGGCTGCATGGGTTTCTTGCACAAAGTGGTAAACCAGTATATACTGTCCCACCTGACAATTTTACTCCTAAAAGCTTCCAAATACCTCCACTCTTTTCTCACTGTATTTGGGTTTACTTCTCTTTCTGCTCATGTTTTCACCTGATGCCTTCTCATTCCCACCAGCTACAAACCAAACTTGAACCTCCTGTCTCCTACCCCTGTCTCCATCTGCTTTCCTTCCTCTGCTTGCCTTTCTTCCTCCTTGCTGCTCCTGTGGGCAGGTCTCAAGGGCTGAAAGCACATCAGTTTGTCACTGTCCTTGCCTTGCTGCAACCCCATCACTCTCTGCATGCTGCCCCAGTCACAGCATGACCAGCTGTGGCACAGCTGTGTGGGACACCCTTGGAGGATCCCTCCTTCTCCCTAGCTCATCTGACTGACCTCATGCTGAGGTTTGATTCTCTTTTTTCACTATCCTGTTTTTTTCCACTCTTCCTCACTCCTTCCTTCTTGCCACTTTGGGATAAATTCTCTCTCATGCAAAGGAAAGGGGGTAGAATACCTAAGAATAAGTACAGCCATAAGTAAACTGGCTGTTCTTCTGCTTGTTCTCTGTATAATGAGGCATAGAAGTGGAAGATTACCAGGTACATAAAACAGGCAAAGGTGTTGAAAAATTGAGGGACACTTGGTGTTTTTCTTTATGAGCTTGAATGCTGGTCACAATTTGGATTTGTGTGTGTTTGAGTTGACCAGTTCATGAAGACAATTGCATGGCTTGGCTTGCTTGTGCCGATTAGAGTGTTTTTTCACTGACCAGGATCTTTTCATGTCTCTAATTTGCTCTCTTGTAGGAAAGGATAAGGTAAAGGTATAACAGTTGGTTTAGGAAAATAGATTTTTGTTGTTTTACATAGTCTGGCTTAATTACTATCAAATTAGCTGTGGTTGAAACTAATATCTTGGACTGTAAATTGCATTGCCCCACAATGCCTATGTACCCCCTTCAGGATGCCTACATCTTAAAGTGGGTCAAAAAGCTGGTAGGTTTGCTTGAAGTGTTTCCATCTGACCTGAACACTGCTGCAGGAGTAAGAAACAGGTGGTGGCTGTGCAACAGTTAAAGTCATGGATGGTAATAGTAGGATATGATAGGAAAGCTCTCAGTCTGGGATGGGGAGCTGGACCACACCCACAGCACTACAGAAGGGACTTCTGGCAGTGACAGTGACTCCTCATCCTCACCGTGGTTTGTTCTTGATTGAAGGAGTCAAGCTCCTGCCTTAACCAGCTGAGCACATTGTGCATTTCTGTCTTTTGGGCAGGGATACCTCAATCTTTCTACCATGCCCTGTAACCTGGAATGCGACAAAAAGATTTATGTGACCACCGTTCCACAGAAGTTATGAGTGTTTGACTAACTGGTGCAGTGTTCAACATCTCAGAACAGACACAGCAGCTCAGAAGCTGAGGAGTGGCCCTTCCTTGAACAGCTGGGAGTGGAGTACACACCACAGAAAGCAATTCCCTTCTTCAGAGCAGCAGGGGGTCATATAACGCTCCTGTCCCTAGAATGACAATCTGGCAGGAATCCCTTAGCACACCAGAAGTTTCACTGGGTTTTTAGATCTGTGACCTAATTACTCTCAATCCCATTGTGGGTACTGGTCCATCTTTCCCCAGCAATGACTATTAAAATGAAAATACTGCATCATCATAAAACAGTATTTTTCATTGCTTAATCATCTTCTATCTTCCTGGAAAAAGTCAGGTTATATTAATATATAGCAAACAGGAGTTTGCTATCTATTCTGGTTACTTGCATAATGCTTCTAGACATAATCAAATTCATTTCTCTGCTTCTTACTTGAGGGCAGATTTTCTTTTGTGCCACCAAAGGACTGTTAGAGTTATTTATAAATGTTTGTCAGATCATTTGCCTGTACAAATTACAGCCTGAGTATTATCTGTGAACTGTGTATTTCCATTATTCATCCCAGTCTCCATTCCTGATTGGATGCCTGAAACTTTATGAATAGAGAAAAAAGTGAATGATGAATAGTGAATCATGAATAATAAACAGAAGATGAGTAGACTTTTTCAAACTCCTATTCCTCCATGAATATGTGTACCCCTCTATATCAGTTGCCTTCACCAACATTCATATGCAGAAAAAACAGATTGAAACAAGACTAACAAAAAAGGGCAGGAATGCAGCTGAATCAAATCAGGAACTAGCATTTTTTTGTGCATAGTTGTGAATGGACTACTCAGCAGTTATTCAACTCCAGTAAAATCCAACTGTTCTGGGGATGAACTTAGCTGCACAGGCAAGAGCAGGGCTTTTCTCCACCCTGCCTTCCCCCAGACCTTTCCAGGAAGGTGGATATGTCACAGTGCTTCTGCTTCCTTCTTCCTCAGCTGTAAAATAGAAATAATTATGCCCTTCATTCTCCTTGTAGCACCCTCAGACCTCTGAATAAATCATGCTAAGTGAGAAAGAAACATTTTTAAAGACTCCTCAGTAGCTAGCATAAATCATGTCAACCTTTAGATTCTTAGCTGTTTAGGTAACTTACAGATATGTACAGTGCAAATATTGCTAAGAGATTATTCTTAAATTATTTTTTTCCCACAACAGATAATTGATAGCTTCTGTGTGCCTGACTTGCCAAATCATGTTTTGATTAAAAAAGAAAAATATAATTTAAAAAAAAAAAGTTTTCCTGTGCTATGTCCAAAACTTAATAATTATTGTTTTCCTAAATTACAACTGTTTTCCTTCCTAAGCCTTTAAAAAATATTCTAATGTACACCTATTGAAACTTCTTGGCAGTGAATGTAGGCAATTGCAATCATTCTTGTTCTAATTTATACAACTATAGAAATACATTTTTTCTTAGCTGTGGGCCCCAGCTGCCTAAAGCTGCTGACCATGATTGAAGATGTGAGCATACTTTTTTTAAAAAAGGAGATTTTGTTTAAATTGTGAGATTTGTACTTCTCTTTTTCATGTTTGTACAGATGGATCTGAAGAAATTACACGTGCACTTCTAACTTCTTTCTGTTTAGGGAATCTACATGACTCTTGAGCTTTGTATGAAGAGGCAACAGGATTTTCATCTTTAGAAGGTAAAATCCAAATCCCTAGGATCTCACCTGTAAATGAAAAAATAAATAACCCAGAGCCTTCTGTATGTGATCTAACAGTTTGTCGCTAGTTATTATCAAGCTGTTTTGAACATTTTGAAATTCAGAAAAGAAATGTGCATAGCTTGAATAAAAACAGCCAAGCCTTTCAGGAACTGCTGGAGGGTACTCAGCCAAAAGCATCCATTAGTCACCCAGAATTACCCCTCTAAATCAAACAGAAGAGGGACTCAAATCTGCTTTTCTCAGAGAATGAGTGTCTCAACCTGCTTCCAAAGAGCCTTTTGCCAGCTGGGACCCAAGATGGTTATGCTGAAACCAGCACTCTTAAAATAGTTTTGGTTTTGACTTTGGCTTTCTAAGTGACAAAAGTAATTTGCATCCAAAAATTCACAGTATGCTTTAACCACTCTAAACCAGTATTGCATTGAGTGAAATACCTCCAGATATGCATTAAATAGACCTGTACAGCTCTGCTCTTTAACACTTTACTGAAGTGAAATGACAAAAATTTCTGTATTTATGGAATACCAGGATTTAAAGATTTTTCTGGAAGAACTTTTCAAGCAAAAAATGTTTTTAACAATATTTTATGCTATTAAAGTACATAAGTGTTTTTAAAAGTACTGGATGCACTTTCTTCAATCACAGTGGTGTGTCTGTTTAGATTTTAGTCCTGACTTTCTAAAAAACTATAATCAGGAAGATCAAAGTACCAGTCTAGCCTAAAACTCAGTTAATGGAAGTTTTGTGACCATATTTTTGCCACTTTAAAAAAGTAATAATACAGCTTTGCTGATGTCTCCTTTAGTGTTCCAATTAACTGTAAATTAGGGTTACACTTTTAGCGTCCTTTTGAATTATCATATTATAAATGCATTTCATCTGTCTCAAGGCATCACAGCAAAAAATTACAAGATGACCTTTAAAAATGGCTTGTAAAGTACTCTTGCTTACTTTTTTCTAGATCTCATCTCAGACAATCTCTTGTCTTTGTCACTTTCAGAGATAAATTGTTTTTTCCACTGTGCCTACACCTGTAATAGCAGCTGTCTTTTCACCACTTTTCTACCCCCTCTTCATTCTTGCTTTTATCTCTTTCTGCCTACACTACAGTTCTCAATTTCTCCCAAGGAAAAATTATATATTTAATATATAAATACAGAACACAGTGTACCCTGACCTTACCTTCCTTTTTCTTTCATAATGCAGGCAGCTCTTCTATGCCTTTTCTTCTTACTCCTTAGCTGTTCCAGTATTCCCACCTTATCAACCATATCCTTCTCCTTAGCTTCTCAGTATACTCTGACTCTTTTTCCATAACAATACAAGCAGGTTAGCTCTTGTCCAGCTCACACCAACCTGCCTCTCCAGCCCCTGCCCATTTTTCCTCTGTTCCCCTCCAAGCTCCAACTGCAGTGTGGAATTTCACTTCTCCCTCGTGATAGTCTGGTGCCTCGGACTTGAACACAAATGAGCCCATACTTTTGAAAATCTTATCCTTTTTTTTAGCTTAAGTATGGCTTCTCTTTTTTTTTTTTTCATTTTCTTTCTGTCTACCTAACTGCTTGATCTGGAAGTCTTCTGGAAGATTTTCTTGCTGTCCTCCCTACTGGGAAGAGCAGAGTGCTCTTGGCAAGGCCTTGTTTTTTATAATAATTTTGATTTTATTCTTCTCACTTTCTCACTTTTTTGTTGTGTGTTGTCTGTGAAACAACCAACGTGTCTGAGACAAAAATCTATGTCATTACTCCATGTCTATTTCCCTATGTCTAAATGAAAACCTTTTAATGTCTCTTAAAACTCAACAACCAGGCCAAGAGAAACACAGCTAAAACACACCTCTTAGCCTCTCTGTCTTGGAAACTTGTTCCTCAAACTCCACAACTGCTTTTCACTGGCACAATATTGCTATGCTGCTCTCAAATGGATGCAATTTTCTGTTGAGATATTTGTAGTTCCCCACTCCATGTCATCATTCATTCATGCAAAGTCTTTTTGAACTTCTCTAAGATACATTTCTTACCTACCCCATCATCTAAGGCTCTCATACAGATCCCATAATTTTATTTCTTAATGAGAACACTAACCTTTCTCAGAGTTATGATAATGAATGGCTCCCCAAAGCACCCACTGAGCCACTTTAAGGTAGAGATTTTTTTTTGTTTCTGTAAAACCCACTCAGCTAGCACTATATTGAAGCCATCACCATCTTGCTGATCACTATGTCTGTGTGTGTGGTTTATATCTGAGCAGATGCAGGTATCTCTAGATGTAGGTATCTATGAAACAGCTCATTTCAAGTTGCTCTATGGAAGGTAGAAAGAAACAAAGCAATGCCAGGCCAGATCCAATGATTTGATATGGAGTGTGCCTATTTCCCTTCAATAGTTGCAAAGGAAATTGAGGAACCCTAGCTCACGTGTCAATAGTGGAACTATCTGGAACTATTGAGAAGAAAACCACTTTTTTGTGGATTTGAAGTATTTGATCTTAGTTTTTAAATTATTTGCAGTTGGGAGCAGTTTTGTATCCATACCTGGATCTGTGCAAAGCCTTCTACAATGGGATTTGAGGCCATGAATATGTTCCTATGGTGCCACTGTAATGATTAGACTTCAAATTACCAATAGCATCCAAATGCTGTTCAAAAAGAGAAGAAAACCTCTTGCAAAGGTTAGAGGAGGCAGAGTGAGTGATGTATAGCAAGAATATGGAGGCATTCAGGAGCAGTTAATTGATAGCTTGTGTGGCTGTTATTCACAGCACTGCAATCCCAGTGACTCTAAACATATGGCAAAAAAAATGCTGGAAAAAAACAATGGCATTTAATCAATTGCACTATATAGCACTTATTTTTTTACTTATTGCTAAGAGTGTTATGTAAAACTTTTCTTGCTTCTCCTTGGAGAAGGTTTTAAAATTAAGATCCAAGCTACTTGGAGAAGGCATGAAGTCAGATAATCATTAAATTGTTTCAGTTGGAAAAGATTTTTGGGATCATTGAGTCCAACCATTAAGTGAACCCTGCCAATCCAGTATTAAACCACATCTACAATTTTTAAAAATGCCTTCAGCAATATTCACACTTCCATAACTATGGGTAATATTTAGTAATAATTTTGTCTTTGTTTTGCTGCATGATTTTCTTTTAGCAGTAAGGGAAATTCCAGCACTTGTGCTAACACTGTAGTGAGGCCACTCACATTCATCTTTGAAAGGTGGTAGAGATCAGGAGAGGTGCCTGAGGAAGGCAGCAAATGTTGCCCCAGTCTTCAAAAGGGCAAGGAGGAAGACGCAGGGGACTAGTGGTCAGTCAGTCTCACCTCAGTCCCTGGAAAGGTGATGGAGCACTTCATTCTGGAGGCCATCACTATCCACATGGGTGACAAGAAGGTGATCAGGAGTAGTCAGCCTGGATTCACTGAAGGTAAATCATGCTTGACCAGTCTGATGGCCTTCTATGATGAAACAACTGCCTGGAGGGATAGGGGAGAGCAGTGGACATTGTCTACCTCGAGTTCAGCAATGCTTTCAATGCTGTCTTTCACAGCATCCTCATAGGCAAACTCAGGAAGTGTGGACTGGGTGAGTGGACAGAGAGGTGGTTTGAGAACTGGCTGAGCAGCAGATCCCAGAGGGTTGCACAAGGTCTAGTGAGAGGCTTGTCACTGGTGGTGTCCCCCAAGGATGAGTACTGGGCCCAGCATTTTTGAACTTTTCATCACTAACTTGGACGAAGGGGCAGAGGCCTCCTGACAACACAAAGCTGGGAGGAGTGGCCAATACCCCAGAGTGCTACACAGCCCTTCAGAAGGACCTCAACAGGCTGGAGAGGTGGGCAGAAAAGAACAATCTGAAATTCAGCAAAGGTGAATGCAGGGTCCTGCACCTGGGGAGGAATAACCTGCACCAGTACAGGATGGGGGTGATCTGCTGGAAGCAGCTCTGTGGAGAAGGATTTGGGGGTTCTGGTGGGCAACAAGTTGTCTATGATCCAGCAGTGTGCCCTTGTGGCCAAGAAAGCCAGTGGTATCCTGGGGAGCATTAGAAAGAGCTTTGCCAGCAGGTCAAGGGAGATGATCCTGCCCCTCTACTGAGCCCTAGTGAGGCTTCATTTTATATAAGTATCTGAAGGGAAGGTGCCAAAAGGATGGAGCCAGGCTCTTCTCAGTGGTGCAGAGTGATGGGACAAGAGGCAATGGGCAGAAACTGATGCACAGGAATTTCCACCTGAATATGAGAAAGAACTTGTTATGTGGGTGACCGTGCACTAGAACAGGCTGCTGTATAAAGTCTCCCTCACCGGAAATATTCAAGAACTGTCTGGACACAATCCTGTGATATGTGCTTTAGGATGACCCTGCATGAAAGGGAGGTTGGACCAGCTGACCCCCAAGTGTCCCTTCCAGCCTTGATAGATCCTGTGATTCTTCTCATGTCTTTGATTTTGCAAACTACAACGACCTTGTTTAGGAACATGAAGACTTAACAGGGATATGACTGGCATACATAAAATTACAAGTAATATGGTGATGAAGAATGAAGAATGTTTATGGAATATTTCCCAAAATATTCTTATTTTTTTTCAAAGAGTATAAAATAAAATTGCCAGGCAGCAGATTTAAAGCAATTAAATTAAATACTTCTCCCTACATGCCGCAGAATTTGCCTGTGAAATTTGTTACCATATTGGAAGGAAAATACCTTTTCCTAAAATATTTTCCAGAATTTGTTATGGCATGGAGACTCGCATAAAATTGGTGGATTAAGGGGAACTCTGAAGGAAACAAATTGGCATGCAAAGAACAAAGAACAGGGCAGAGATAGTTGGTTCCAAATCTGTTCGTTTCAATTCCCAATTTACCCAACACACCTGGATTTTTTACTATTTAAAAAACGTGTACTCTTAAGAGAGCTTCACTTTTCAGATACAAATTCTTTTTGGTCCTTCTGGAGAGTTTCTTAAAGGAAAATATATTAGCAGATATCTGATGTTTGGCTTTTGAGATTATGTCACATCCTTGAAAAATAAAGTATTTAGTTTCTATGGTCATTGGAGAGTGACAGTTAAAATCAGGAAATAACTCATACCTAACTTAAGAGACAAATGACCCTTTGGAGGCAACTTTTTCTCCAACTTTTTCTGGTTTAAACAAGACATTTGATTTTAAGGTGTCTACATTAATAGACTAAAAGATTCATGTAATTTTGTTGTTCTTGTTGTTATAAGTTCTTGCTATTACAACCACCCAACCTGTGCCCACATGAGTGAACTGGTGGATGCAGTACCATATGATAGCTCAGCAGTAACCCTTGCAAGAGCCATATCTCTAAAGAAGCACCATGGAAGCACAAAATGCCCTGTTTACATTCAGATGCATAACAAATTAGTCCAATCTTTTATTTCAATCACTCTTCCAAAAGTGGCATTGGCTTTTCTGACAGGAGAGAGTGCTCCATCATCTCCAAGAACATCTTTTGACAGTAGGCTAACACGCTCAGAATGTGATCTGAAGTTGTGAAACAATTGCTTTGATGGCCTTCTTCAGCTTGGTTACAAGAACTCTTGCTTGACAATTCATTTTGAACATCTGGTCTATTATTATTGAGCATCTATTTATAAAGCTGTCCTCAACAAAATTCTCATAGAAGTGTCTGTCTTCAATCAGTTTGTGTGTGTCTTGTGGCAACAGAATATTTTACAGACATTAGTTCCTAATTGTCCAGGGTTTTCTTATACAAATCAGCATTCCTTTCTGAAGCTACTTTATTTATATATGGTTTTTATTAACAGAGCCGTTTCTGTATACAACATAAATGAAAACAACTCTATTAGAGAAGCTGTGAGTCATCACCATGATTTTATTAAATATATTATTTCAAGATCTCAGACAAGGCATGAAAAGTCTTTAACAAACAGCTAACAATGGCTTAAAATACATACAAATGCCTTTTTTTCTGCATTTGTATTAAATTAATTTTAAAATCCTCTGGTTGTACCAAAGGTAGATAAGTAATTGCAAGCACATTTGGAGGTGTTAAACGGTATCTGAGAGGAGGGAAGAAAAACAAAACATGATTCTCATTCAAGAAAAAAGATGGGGCAGTTTGATTACTACTGTTAATACATGGAGATATCAAATCTCAAGTGAAGGCATATTGGGGAGTGATTACAGTTCTGTGTCTGTCATGATTTCCTCATCATAATATCTTCATAGAATAGTTTGGGTTGGAAATTATCTTAAACAGCACCTGGTTCCATCCCCCTCCACAGGCAGGGACATGTCCAGCTTTGTATCCACCAGCATCCCCAAGTCCTTTTTTGGCAGTGCTGCTCTCAACCTCTGCATCCCGAGCCTGAATCTCTGCGTCTTGATCCCACTCTCTATGTCCTTGAAGAGCATGTCAAACATTACCAGTCCCAGCAGAGAACCACGTGGAACACCACTCATCACTGAGCTCCATCTGGACATTGAGTCCTTGACCATCTGGATGTAACTGTCCAACCAGTTCTTCATCTACCAAACAGTTAATGCATCAAACACCTATCTCTCCAATTTAGAAAGAAGGATCTTGTGGAGGATCATGCCACAAGCCCTATATAAGTCCATATAGAGGACATCCATATTTCTTCCCTTGCTGATGATGTAGTTAATCCATCAACAAAGGCCACTACGTTGATCAGGTAACATAACTTCATGAAATTTCTACTACAATAATGACAGCAGATTAAAACATAAAAAAGTAATCCTCTCTTTTGCTTTTTTTACAGTCCCAGTGTCAATTACCAATAGATGACTATTATGCTCAAATAAATTCAAAACAACTCAGTTAAACTTGTAGCCAGAACTTAGGGGAAAAAATATGCAAGATTTTCCTTGGCTTCAATGGTACAAAAATATCTTTCTAAGTTCTTCCTTATTAAAACCCCCCTTTTCCTAGTTTGCATTCTCTAGATGGTGCAAGGACAACATGTATTGCATGGTTTCAGTGAAATACAAATATCCAGTCTGGATGATGGATATAATGAATGATGATGGGTTTTGTCACATGTAGCAAAGGAAGAAAATGTTCCTAAAGAGAGGCATCCTTCTGACTCAACAGGATCAAACTTCAGTGATCTCTGGAAAAATAATAAGAGGAACTGGCAAAGGTTGCCCAAAGAAATGCTAGATGTCACATCCCTGGACATGTTCAGGCTGAGGTTGGATAGGGCTTTGAGAAACCTGATCTAGTTGAAGGTGTCCTTGCTTATTGCAAGGGGGGTTGTACTAGATGACATTTAAAGGTCCCTTCCAACCCAAACTATTCTATGGTTCTGTGATACTATGTGACATCAAATTATATACACATCTGTAATAATTTGGGAGCCTTGGTTTTGGATGATCCCTAGAAGTGCCTTAAAATTGAGACAGCTAAGTGATCCATAGAGATGCAGGATACCCTGCTGTCAAGAAAATGTTTTGAGCAACCTTTTACACATGCTTTAACTATATTAAGCTAGGAATTACTTTTAGAGTATGAATTACTTCCATATTCATTAGCTTGTAATCTTTTGCATATACATAGATATATTTATATACACATAAAGAAACAAAAAGAAAAATCAAAATGCTGCTCCTATAGGAGCAATACACTGCTATTGATATAATGTAGCTTTAAGGTACTGTATTGACTGGAAAGCATTTTTAGCAGAGTGTGGTATTTCTGCATGAAATTCATTGTCTGCAAGTGGGCCTCTATAATTATGCTACATATTGCTCTGACCATCATTAGTCTCATAAGGAGTAAGAAAGATAAAATAAGGAGAGTAATTCAGTATTACACTTCCAGGTGTGTAACAGCTGGTCAAGGCTGAGGGACATTGGTACTAAGGGCTATAAATTCTACTGGAACTCGGGCCATTTTCCATCATTCTGGCTTTCTCACATTAATAATCTCTGCAATTGAAGCTGTGGGAGCTCAGATGTGCACTGTCACTCTCCCTGAGATCATCCCTGCACATTGACCTGTCCTGGAGTCTCACTGGGGCCTTGAGTGGTAGTGACAGGCAGAAAGCTGTGATTTATACAGTGCTGTGCTAATTAAGGCAGTGCTGCCAGAGCTTGGGCCATGTCTGTGTAGTGGGTTGACACTGGCTGGATTCCAGACACCCACCAAAGCCTCTCTATCATTCCCCTCAGCAGCTGGACTGGGGAGAGAAAGTATAAAGGGTTCATGAGCTGAGATAAGGACTGGGAGAGATCACTCACCAAATACCAGCACAGGCAAAACAGGCTGGAATTAGACATATTAATTGAATTTATTACTAAAAAAATCAGAGCAGGATAAAGACAAGTAAAATAAGACCTTAAAAACATCTTCCTCCCACCCCTCCCTCCTTCCCAGCTCTGTTTCCTCCCACTTCAGCACCACAGGGAGACAGGGAATGGGGGTTAGGGTCAATTGATCACACGTTGTTTCTGCTGATGCTCAGGGAAAGGAGCCCTTCCTCTGTTCCACCATGGGGTCTCTCCCATGGGAAACAGTTCTCCATGAACTTCCCCAATATGAGTCCAGGCAATAGATCTCCACAAATGGCTGCAACGTGAGTCACTCTTCCACAGGATGCAGTCCTTCAGGCACAGCCTGCTCCAATGTCCCCTGTGGGGTCACAAGTCCTGCCAGGAAATCTGCTCCAGCGTGGATTCCACTCTCTATGGGTCTGCAGGTTCCTGCCAGGAGCCTGCTCCAGCTCTGGCCTCTCACAGGCTCACAGCCTCCTCTCAGGCATCCATCTGCTCTGGTGTGGGTCTTCTCCTTGGGTTGCAGGTGGATCTGTTCCTCCCCGTAGTTCTCCATGGGCCGCAGGGGCACAGCTTCACCATGGTTTTCCCCATGGTCTGTAAGGGAATCCCAGCTCCAGTGGCTGGAGCATGCCCTCCCCCTCCTACTTCACTGACCTTGGTGTCTGCAGAGTTGTTCCTCTCACATGTTCTCACAGGCTCTTCTCTGGCCTCAATTATAACTGTGCAATAACTTCTTTTTCTTCTTCTTGAATATGTTATCACAGAGGTGTTACCACCATTTCTGATTGGCCCAGCCTTGGCCAGTGGCACATCAGTCCTGGAGCCAGCTGGCATTGGCTCTGCTGGACATGGAAGAGGCTTCTGGCAGCTTCTCCGAGAAGCCGCCCCTGTAGCCCCCCACTACCAAAACTGGGCCATGCAAACCCAATACTCTCTGTGTTTCCAGCAGAAATCTTTATGTTTAACAGTTTAAAAATGTGGCCATTAAATGCCACTCCAGGCTACAAATTTTCATACAAGTTGTCAGTGCCAGGGGAAATCTTACAATGAAATACAAAATGTGTTTGGTACTTTTGAAGTAACTTGGGTACACACTCATGTACACACACAAGCATCTGCCCATCAGAACGAGTTTGGAACAGGAAATGTGTACCATATGTTATACACATTGTTCTACCATAAGTTTCATAAAGGCAGTCCTCTTCTCCTGACTGATCCTCAAGGCTTCAAGGATAACAACAAAACTCCTCTTTGCTTTGTAGCTTTCACACCACTACCAGGAGAAATATCACCAGCTTTACTCTGCAAGAGCTGAAGTGGGGGTCCCTTCCATTTCTGGTGCCCACTCAGCCTTCTTTAGGCTCACTTTGAGATCTGGTGGAGACCTCTCTGTTAGAGACTTGTCGTGGGGTCAGGAGCAGACTGAGGTGTTCTTGTGCTCAGCTGACCTGATCTCAACAGCACTGGTCTCAACTGGCTCTTCCTGGTCCACACCCCATGTTTGTCCCATTCCTGGGCTAGAACCATGCTCAATCCTGTCCCCCAGCCCTTCTCCCTGGTCACATCTGAAACTGTGCAGGGCCTGGGGCTGCTGGAGGATCATCTGTCACAGAGTGGTTGGTTGGGGTGATGCCTTAAGCTTTCACATTATCCAGATTCTGTACTGCATTAGTATATAACTCTGAACTTCATATAAAGTGCTAGCAAGTTCTCTTCACAGTTTAGTTGGACAAAACAATCCTTTTCCAGCCTGAAAACCAAGGACACTCTTGCAGCTTCAGGCCCAAAACGTATAAACAGCGAATTGAGAAGAGCAATCTGGGAGGATGGGACTTCATAACCTGAATCTGTAATTGGACAATTAACCCCAATGTGTAAATGGACCAAAACTTATAAAAGTGTGAAAACTCGTGAGCTGGTGTCCATCTTGGGTGGAGCCATGGCCAGGCTCTTGTACTGGCAAGGTGTATCCTTTGAAGGCCTTTTAAAAAATACCTACTTTATTCCTTTAACACTGTCTAGCCTCTGTTCTAGGTAGCCTGTCAAGGCATCAGGGGCTAAGGGCAAAGTTCCTAATCTTTGTACCAAAGTACATTGTTTCCTCAATGCAGGGATGAATGCACACCTTCATCTCAGGGCTGCTGAAATCCCAGTGATGAGTGCCACAGATGTGCCTGTAAATAACTGCATAGATCTAATGCATGAATGAAAAAATTCATTGAGTATTTCAAGAAAGCAAACTGAAAAAGTAAGGAAGGAGTAAGCAAATTCATGCTTTTGAATCACACTAGTTTTTGGTAACATTTGCTGTGTTCCTAGTATACCACGTAACAAACCCACCTGAGTCACAAGCATAGAATAATAAATGAAGTGTATGCAACTTTTGAGAATAATAACCTCCAGACTTTAAGCAGCTTGCATACTAATTACTTCTGGAAAACTTGCTTCCTTCTATAAGCTTCCCTCCCTCCCTAAGTTTGGGCAAATATCCAGTTGATGTATCTGTAAAGAAAGGAGTGCAGGAGCCAATAGATCAAAAAATGTGAGGTATGAAGAAGTGCACATTTCAATCAAACTGTCAGCACGAGCATTCTTATTTATGATATGTTATAAAAGGTTTATTGCCTGTTTTACAACTCTAGCTGCCCAAAGTTTGATTTAATCAGAAAACATGCCAGCAATGTGCATCGATGCCAGGCCTAGCTTTTCATGTCCTGGAAGTTGTGATGACTTAGCCCAGGCTTTTCCCAAACTATTTGCTAGTTGACATGAATCCATCAGGTATTTAGGAGAAAGTCTGCACCTGTAAATCTCTCAGGAGCTGAGGACAAAATCTGCACCCTAAATATCTACTGGTGAATAGAAACACCACTCATGTTGTTATTAACTGGATATGTCCCTTTTTTTTTTTAGTGCCCAATACTAAAACCATGATCTAAATTGCTTGGTAGTTTCTAAGTCATCACTGGTGTGTTTTGCCACTAGAAGAAGTGAAGTCTCACCTGAATCAGTGTGGGACCCTGGCTATGGGGAACATTGTTTCCTTCACAGGAAGAAACCACACACTGCTGGAGGGTTTCCCTTTCTCTCTGCCTTACTTTGCCTCAAGCTATGGTAGAAATATTCCTAAAGAATAGAAGGAGGAAGAAAACAGATCTCTCCTTCTCCCAAAGTAGGGCTGAGGATAGAACTTGCTTTCCTGGGCTTTTTTCACCTTTTGCAAGTGTCCTGGCACGGAGGGAGGTCGCTGGATGTTTGCTGCTGTATCCCTCCCTGGCACAGTGGGATTTGCCGAGTGTTGCCTTCGATTTGCTGTGGCACCAGTAATGACCTGCACCAACATGAGACATGTTTTTCCTCATTTGGGCCAGAGTGGGTGTGCAGGTGGGACACTTCACTGGATGGTGTTGGCTCTGATCTGGATTTAGATAAGCAAAGGCCATTTTTTATATTGGGAAACTAAAGATAAAAATGAGCTCCTTGTGACTTGGACAGTGGGCTGAAAGAAAACAGAAATAAGAAAGGTAGCATTGCACCAACAGATTTAGAGATTTCTCACCTGTCTCTGTTTTGTTCCCCCAAAGGGGACAGAGAAGATATGGCAGCAAGTTGTAGGCAGTCATCTTTCTTTATTTACTATGCTGGGTAGTAATTTACTATGCTGGGTAGTACCATATAGCTGCTTGTCAAGTTCCTTCAAATGCACAGTTGTGGGAAGGAGGAGGAAGTCTAGAGAGGCAGCTAATACTCTCAGTTAATGAAATTTAATTAACTTTCTTCAACTACTTAAAATTCCATGTAAGCTTTTAATACGCATATATGCCCTGATCAGCCTTCTGATTTTGGTCACATGGTTGCATGTGCAACAATTCAGCCGTGTCCTGCAGACATCAAAGCTTCGTGCTGGTCTCAGAGGAGGACACAGGTGAAATGCTGCATCAGAGACGGAGCCTCCCTGCACTTCATCTGAATTACCCCCAATTCAAAACTCCTGCTGAGCCAGGGTAACATGGGGACACAGCAGCAACACAAACACACAAACACAATCAAACAGCAATCAGTGCAGAGGGCCTGGCCAGCAACTGGTTGTCCCAAGTTCCTGGAGAGATTAACTACTGCAGAAGCATCAACACACAAGAGTGCCTTTCATATCCTAATTATTTTATAGTATACAAAGCAATATTTTGTGCTATTAAGCTATTTGTTTACCGAGCATCAGAAGTTGCTGGCTGCAGAAAAGCCATGCTGGCATATTGTGTATGGATTTTAAGCCAAGATGCCTTATGGCACTGAACTGCTGAATTATATGAGCTTTCTGCATTCAGTGGTGTTGCATGAGGATAAAAGACCTCAAACTTTGGTCCTGTACCTTCTAGTGGATGGATTTGTGTTCAATGTCAAAAAAAAAAAAAAAAAAAAAAAAAAAAGTAATGAAAAAAGTGTAATGCAGTTCATTTATTTCTGTGTTCTTTCCTTCCTTTGTTTTTCAAATTCATTGGGGAAAAAAAAAAAGCTATGAAAAGTGAGCCTAATCTTGAAAATAGAATATGTTTAACTTCACCTGCTCAATAGATGAAGGTTTTATCACTTTGAAAATCTTTAGGATTACTAGGAGGGAAGTGTTGTATTTGTATTTTGAGAAAATACAAAGCCAAGACTTGATAAACAAGAATGTAAATCATTCTCAGTTCAGACAGTGCTCAGCTCAAGAATGCATCAGTTTCAGAAAAGATTAATAAACCAATATTTCTTTCTTGTGCTCTTCTTTGGAGAAAACAGTTGGATTTGATTACATAAATGAAGATCAAAAGAACAGAGACAGAAATGTATTGAATACCTGATCAAGGCTAGGTGTAAAAGTTAAAAGAGAAAGTTGAATCCTCCATGTCTTTAGTTGTGGGATGGATATTTTTATTAAGCATATAGCATTATTTATAGTGGTTCCATATGGTAGGGATCGAAAGCACGTTTAAATTAAAGACTTGATAACTGGTCTAGAAAGACCATCTGTGTATAATAGAAATACAAGTGTATAAGGTGATGGATGTAGTAAATTACTCCAAAGGCAGGGTACCAGTGGACACACAGTTTAGGGAACTGGAAAGCCAGATAATGTCCTTTGTCTTGCCAATGTGTTTTAAACCTTGAGAGTGAAAAATGGGGTGGAGCTACAGCACAAGAAATGTAGCTTGCGCTTTATGCTGTGGTCAATGAGGTTTGAAACACAAGCAGAGGCACAGTAGGTGACAAGTACGACAGAAAGATTGACTTTAACAAGCCATAAAAAATTTATGACAGGAACTATCAACCTCAGAAAAGCCAGGCTATTCCCATGTAGCATGTTTGGGAAGTTTATTTTTATTTAATACAGATATTCTTTTTAAGATGCAGTCTTACACAGTGATGAAAGACTGCCTGTCCATACTTACATCAACATTTTAGGTTATTTTTCATGAACAGCTGATGACTTTTTTTGTCTCAGTAACCCCACTCACTTGCAAGTACTATTGCTGGTGACTTCGCTTGTCCCCCTGATTTTGGATAATGAACCTTCATAGGAGACATGCTGTTCTTTGGATGACACAAAATGTTCTCACCATTTAACAGATCTTTCCATTGTAAGCTTGGCTCACAAGATCAGGGGTAAATGAGCTGCTGAAGAATATTATGCCATCTACTTGTGACTCACCTGCCACATTTTATTTTTAAAATCATGTCAAATAAATTAGGGGACAAATGACACAAGGCAGAAATCTCAAGTTTTGAGCTACAGGGAGAGAAAAGGAAACCTGAAGTACATCCATTTTTTTATCTTTGGTTTAATTTAATTCTCCATTTCCTAGGTCTAAAATGAATCCTGTAAACTTTTCTGTGCCTCTGCAATTCAGCTGCAGGGATAGTTGAAGTAAATTAAAAGAAAGTAACCACATGATTTATTTTAAACCCAAGATTAATAAGGTGGAGGCCTCTGTAAGGCCCATAAAAAAAAAAAAAAAAAANAAAAAAAAAAAAAAAAAAAAAAGAAAAAAAAAGAATGGTATTGCTACAAAAAGCATATGAGCTCAAGCTAAGGACCTGAAATTTTTTGTTCTCTAAGCAGTTTTTTGTTCTCTAACAGGAAATGTGGGAACTGCTGGATTACTGGCTTACTTCAAAAAATATGGAAAATGTAATCTGTAGTGATGGAAGGAGTGCAATGCTATCATATGATTAATTTTTACCAGATTGAGACTTAGCCCCAAATCCAAAATTTTCTCAGAATTCAGACAATCAGATCCACCAATACTTCTAAAAATCCACTTCAAAAGCCTTTCTGATCACACCCACTAGAAATCAGGAAAACTGTTTGAGTCTAAACCTCATGCTGTAAACCTATCCCAAAAAACTTCACAATTACACAAAGTGGGTGGAGTCATGGGATCAGGAATATATTTGAAAGGAAGGACTGGGCTCTTGGGATGCACTGTGTGCCAGGCTGAGCTAATGCTTGGGGGTTGCACAGGAAGAAATGGCTTTTTTCTAATTTGCATTGCTGAAGTTACAGAAGTTCTACTTATGGTCCAATATCCCACCGAACTTTAGGAACATTTAGGAAAAAAATCTTGGGCTGTGGGACAGCTTTTGAAAAGCTAGTGCTCTTCTCATGCATCACAGCAAGAGCTGAGCTGATTCTAGCCAGGCTCCTTCAGAGAATGGGTCATTTGAGGCAGCCCTGAACTTGATGGAGGATGTTTCAACCACATGAAAAATATCTTTGAACCAACCCAAATTTTAAAACTAAGCAAAAAAAGCACTAACATGAATATTATATGAACATATTAAAGACAGCACTGGAACATGGCTGATTCTGCTCTGCAGCCTTAATTTAAATCAGATATAATTTTTAATTTAAATTAATGATGAAGTTTCTTTTAACCTTAATGGATGGGAAAAATTATATTTTTTTAAATAGTTGGACATAATATACCTGGTTAACATTTCAAATAAGCCTAATTTTTTCTGTGTGATCAGTATGGATCAATATCAGGAAATGTGGGAATCCAGGACACAGGGAGTGTGTCCCTGCCTGTTTTGGGAGGTTCTGGCCCTCAGCAGAGCACTGCTTTTAACCTTCGTCCCTGGCAAAGGCTGCCAAGGCTTTGGGATGAGTTAGAACATAAAGTGTGAAATAGATGATAGTGATAGTAATAGTGATTATTAGACAAAAGGTTTAGGATTTTTAGGATTTAATATGAGAATGAAAGGGACCCAAAATGGAGATTTTGGGTGTGGTTTCATCTTCTTCTTCTTCTTCTTCCACTCCATGTTCTGTAGCATAGGTGGCAGATAGTTATTGGTTTAGAATAATAGTGACATGGAGGCTACGTATGTAGATTAGAAGAAGTTATTGGTAATAAAGTAAAAACAATATACATGTGAAGAGACAATTGGATATTATATCTTTAAAAGGCCTTGGTTTGAGATTCTTGGGGCCATTTTTGCTCCTCTTGTAGCTTGCTTCTCGTATGTTAAGTCTGGTCCTCAGACAAACATAAGATAAGATAAGAATAAACCAGAGACCGAAGACAGAAACTTTGAGTCGTGCCTGTGTCTCACAGCTTGCTCAAGAAGTCACAAGGGAATTACCCCCAAAAGGGCCCTGGGGGGTCGGTTCCCTGCCTATGGTGGTACCCACAGAACCACCGCAAGGAAATGCACATTTCTCCTTTGCAGTATTACCAATACAGTTGTGTAACATGACATGAGTTCTGATTTCTTTGAGTTCATATTGTTTCTCATACCTCACATGCTTTCAAATTAAGTTTTCTAATAAAATGCCAAGGATTTTTTTTTCTGCAAAAAGAAAGATAGATATCCAGATCTAAAAATGATCACTGGTTACAGTGTCAGTTGCCCAAATGAGTTAATATTTAGTGTTAAAAGAGACTGACTCAGTTTAGCTTTAAGAATAAGGTCCTGGAGGAGCAAAACCCAGCAGTGGCAACTGTGTGTTTGTGTGTAAGGGATTTGTACTGTTAACTTCTGATTTACACAAGTTTTAATATCCAAAGGTTTGCCTCCTTTATAATTAGGCATAGAAGTTTGGGGCCAAAATAAACACACTCAATGTAAGGACATTTGAGAAAACATCCTCAGAGATATCCTTGTTTACATGAGAAGCTTCCTAATTCCTTCAGCAGCTCAGAGCACAGGTGCCATAAAGCCAGTCTTGTTCTTCCTCTTGTGTGGTGCTTCCTGAAGGACAAGATTAAATCATTTCCATACGTAGTAAATCAGAATGCCTGTGTGTATAGGACCAATTTCACAAAATCATCCTGAAGTTCACCAATAAAATGTGTTATCTAACACAGAGATTAATATGTAGTATTTCTCTGTGTAAAAAACTTTCTTCAATCCCTGGATTTATCCTCAGAGATTTTCATCTAGAAACTAACCTGTATTGACCAGTCTAAGTCTTTGTGAGTCCATCCTGTGGTAGTACAAATTTGGACCAAGAGCAAGATTTGTTCCCCAGTAGATTTTTTTTTCTTTCCCCCCCCAGACATAAAAAGCATTTCTTTATTGATCTGTGTGAGTGCTATGGTTTTAACAGGAGGAAGGCACTGGGTGACATTAGCAACCAACAAATCTTCAGTGGGTACATTAAAATTTATGCTGTTATGGGGGTGGAGTCTGAGAAGTATTTTAATAGAAAGCTCATTCCATTTGCTTTAGTCCATTTTTCCAAGCAATGACTCACTTCAGAAACCAGGGAAGATGGACTTCTTTGAGTAGTTTTTACCAAGAACTGTACATTGTGACTGGGCTGTGGATGCCAAGGTTTCATCAGGTGTTGAGTGTAGAGGGAGCACAAGACTAGCTGGTTCTGTGAAGGCTGAATCAGATGCTGTGTCTTTTCTAGCTGTTGTGATTATCATGATGCATGGAGTAGGTAAATCCAAAACCTGCAATTGGCAATATCAGGGATAACTGAT
This sequence comes from Dicaeum eximium, assembly GCA_013396995.1. Taxonomy (NCBI): domain Eukaryota; kingdom Metazoa; phylum Chordata; class Aves; order Passeriformes; family Dicaeidae; genus Dicaeum; species Dicaeum eximium. The sequence continues at coordinate 1,573,106 of VWZP01006994.1, forward strand.
TGAGATTTAGAATTGCTTGGGTTGGAAGGAACCTTAAAGATCCTCTATTTCCAACCTTCCTGCTAGGAGCACAACACCTTTCACTAGGCCAGGCTGCTCAGAGCCTCATCCAACCTGGCCTTGAACATTTCCAAGGTCAGGGCATCCACAACCTCTCTGGGCAACCCCATGCCTGTGTCTTACTACTCTCACAGTTAAGAATTTCTTCTAAATATTTAATTTAAGTCTAGAGTCTCTCAGTTTAAAGCCATTAAAACCACCTCTTCATGATTCTACCTTCAGCACAAAGTAGATAACATCCTGGGCAATCCTAGGATGTAAATGTTCTGGTTTTTTGCCCATTCCTCCTGTCAAAACTTCCTTGGGTGATTACTTAATTTTCTGTTAATGATTTTATGGAAGAAGCTGGTACACCAAGTCAGGAACAGAAGTACCACACAGATTTTTCATGTGCCATTACTCTTTCTCCAAGCAGCCTTGATGAGCATTGGACAGGATGGGAGCTGATGGGAGCCCTCTGCTACACCATTTCTGTGATTACCACTGCTCAATGGCTGCTGCAACATCATAAAGTGATTGCTATGATAAAGCAATGCTTCACATGCACGCTGATCAATGGTTGAAAACACTTCCATGTGGCTTGGTGAGGTCCATGCTACCTTTGGAGCACCTGCATTCAGTCCCTGCCAGGCCAGAGCATCACTGAAGCCACAGAAGGTCCCATCGTGGGCTAAATTTTTGATATTGTTTTGTTTCATTGTATTTTGGGAGGGGATTTGTTTGGGTTGTTTGGTGGAAACAAATTCATTTGGATGTGTATTTGTTCCATCCTGTAAAATCTTCTCTGAAGACACTGCGTGGGATGGATTCATCCTTCCTGTTCCTGAGTCCTCTTTTGAAGGATTATTTAGGACAGTGTTTTGCCACCTTCAAACACAGTGCACGTCTCCTGGAGAAGTGCCAGAGAAGCTAAGAAGAGTGCTGCATCACAGGGATGTTTAAAACCAGAGTACTTGACAGCATGTAGAGCCAGACATGGACACAGGGCCCAGACAGAGCAGCCTGGCAACTTTCCCGCACTTCTCAGTGAGACACATGGGTCTATCACAAATCCAAAACACATTCTGCTCCAAAGAAGTCTTTGATTTCATACACTTGGTAAAAAATAAAACAGTACACTGCTGCACAGGATGGCTCATGCAGCACACACAAACAGTGCTCCCTGAAGGCTCTGTGATGGCTGGGGATCATGCAGGTTGAGACAAGATTAATAAAACAACAGGAAAGGTAATAAAAATTATTTTCTTCAACTATTTCAATTAGTCTTCGTGTGTACAAGTGCAAAGATTCATGTGGACTCCTGTTCAAAAATGACAGACTATTTATTCGATCTCATGCTTCAGATTTAGAACAATGTCCTCACTGCAAGGGGATTTGAAGTAGCTCCTGTTTGAAACTCTGCAGACAGCACCTCTGAAAATCTCCCCCATTCACAAAAATGCTACAGTGACAGCTAAGATTGTCTGCAAGTCCTTTCCCAATCACAGATGCTGTATGCAATTTTTCAAAACTGTATCTCCAATCCTGGGTCATGAAATAACCTGCACATTCCAAATCCAGACAAATATCTATCTCCTCTCTGGCAAATCTCTTCAATGCAAGCGACCAATTAAAAAGACTGTATTTTAGATACTTTCTGTTTAGCCACTGAAAAAAAAAAACAAACCAAAAAAAACCCAACCAAACTGAAATAAAATTTATAAACAAGGTCTAAAAAAATTTATCCCTTGTTTTAATTCTTCCTAAGGCATGACAGCCTTCAGTAATTCTGAGATTTTTTACATGGTGATTTGGGTAGCCACAGTATTTGGGAGAAGCTGGATTTTGTGTGTGTTTGCCTGAATAATAAAGGAGGCAGTGGCAAGAATCCCTACAGAATCCTGGCATAGCAATAGAGCAAAATGAATGATAAAACAGGACTGAGAAAAAAATTGTGCTAGGTCTGCTAACACGTTCTTGGGAATCCAGCAGGTGTAACCCAGGTCAACTTTTCAAAAACCAAACAAGAAATTCAACTTTCTCTCAATGTGGATTTCTCCAGCAATAGGCTAGAAACTTTTTCTGACACAGGAGTAAGATGGAAAGTTTTGTTATTTCTTTAGAAACTTTACCTCTCCTAACACCCTTAACCCTTAACCCCTTAACCCTTCCTTACTCTTCCCAATTGCATTTTGAGCCATATCAGATAGGAAAATTTTAAGCCAATTAAAAAGTGGCAACTATTGGAGGTTTTGTCTGTGTTCTTAATTGAAAATTGGCACAGTAACACCAAAAAGATAAATGCACTTTAAAGGTGATATATTTAGAGCAGTTGGGTAATCTTGTTTTAAAATAACTGATGAATTAGTTATGGTTGCAGGGTTTTTAATCTATGCTGAGTTATTCTAGTAATATCATTTATTAACCAAGTCCCAAACATATGTCATTTTTGTTTGGAAATGACATCAAATTAAGAAAACATATTTGCTTTTATTTACTTCTTTTTGTTCTCTCTTTTTCTTATAGCTCAGCAACTTTCTTCCATTACTTGGGTCTTGTATTTCAAATATACTGAAAAACACGCTCAATGATTCCTAGACTAACTCATCTAAATGCTAGTATGCAAATGGATTGTGTTTGTCACTGTTGAAAAATCTACCTTTAATAACTGCTGTTTAATATTTTCTTTTTTTTTATATATTTTCATTGGAATACAAGTCATTTTACTGTCAGCATGTAATTTGACTACTTCTTCTAGAAACTACAGGACAGAATTATACCCATTATGCTTCAATACTGGGATTTTCCCTATTTCCAACAGCTTTTGTGCATTTTTTCCCGATCCTAATGTATTGTAATGCTGTTATATCATCTTATCAACTGACCCTAGACAACTGCTTTTATTCTTTTGTCTGCCTTATCCTTTTTTTATTATTCATAGCTTCTACTTTACATTAATCATTATGAACATCCTCCTTTTTTTTGAACAGTTTTATATTGTTGTTCAATTAATTACTGAGGTTTTCAATCCCTCTAAGTCAAGCTGGTTGGTTTTGGGGTTTTTTTCTGCCCATGTGATTCTTTCCTAAAATTGAAAGATTGTGACCAGACAATATTTTAAAATCAGTTTGCAGTTTGCATTTGCAATTTTTTGTTTAAATTCTTATATTTCATCTGATCTGATTCAGCTCTTTTGAGGTGCCAGTAACTGGGAAGCAAGTTTTGCCATACAGAGCCTTTCTTTTCCTCATTTGTCCATTTTGCCTAAATAGGTTAAAACCTCATTTTTTAACATTTCCATTGTACAAATTTTCCTATAGGAATACCACTGAAGTGTATTTTCCTCTTCTAAACGAGATGTTCTGCATTAAAACAAGAGCAGATGCTCTCTCTCCTTCATTTCAGCTAACAAAAGGTTTGGGTCTACCATTTACAGCTGCCCATTCACTGCCAAAACTTGTTGCTGAATCAAAACTCCGTGGAAGCACAGCCACAATTGTGGTGACCTCCAGTGCTGCCCAGGTGGAAATTCACCATCACCATATCGTTCCCCTTCCCATTTGGTATGTGGAAACACAGGCCAATTTCTTAAACCTGGATGCCAGCTCAACTTAGTAAATACAAATTTCGTCAGCAGGAGCAAAGCTAACTCTAAATTAAGTCTTGTGAATCATTAGAAATATTTGAATATGCTTCTGCCAATGTCAGAATTTCAGTTCTTATTCCTGCAAGTATAGAACCACCTTCAACAGCCAGCTGTTAGCTAATGGTAGGTTTGAATTATCTTCATGAGGGTCTGCATACCTACTGGAAAATATTTAAGAACTTGAAAATCAAAGGCAGTTGAAAATGATAGCCATGATAATATGTGAGTGCTCCAAAGTATTTAGAAATAACTGTTTCTATCTATTCCTTTCTTGTGGATTGTATAAGATAAACAACTTGATTAGCTCTAGCTTGACTGTGTGAAGAGTATATTTATTATTGAAAAAAGCTTCATTTGAAGAAAGGAATTTTAGCTTCAATTTTGAAAGGTCATTTTAAATGCTCATTATAGTTGTGCTGAATTCACCTGAGACATTTTGAGATCTATTCCCTTTCAGCCATGGTAGGTGTTTCAAAAGACACAAGAGATTTTGGGTATTGATTGCTGAACAATGAGAATTTGTCATAGAAATGACAAAAAATATCTGCTGTTCCCCAGTAGGGCAATTTATCTGAGCTGACAATAATCTCCACAGAGCATCTCCCATCCTGGCTCCAGGATCTGCTCTACTGCATCCTCTGCCTCCCATTCTCTCCACCCTTGCACTTGACCCAAGCAAACAGTTCTTTCACTTTTCTTTATTTGGTCAGTAGCTGTTTTTTTTTCTTAGCCACTGAAATTTCTTTAACAAGCTCTGTATCACTTGCCAGAGAAAGTTTGCTGTTTCAATTTATTTTCCTCCATCTCATAAAGGAATGATGTAGTATTGCTCTTCTCAAATTGGAAATGGCATTTCTTTTGTTTAGCCTAATGTCCCTTCTGTATTTTGGGCCGCTCAAGAGCAGAGTATTTTTCCATTTTTGTGGATTTCTGAGCACTATTTTGTTATTAAAATTTTCTAAAAATTTACTTCTGCTTTTAAAACAGAACCCTTCGAGTGACATTTTGTCGTGTAACTGCACCGATCATCAATGTTTAATTAAAACCTGTCTTGGAGAGGTGATGTTCTTCCTTAGGAATGAATTTACTTTAGCAGTGAAAGTCTAGAGGGGCAGTTCTTTTGCTGTCACAGATCGACTTAAAAGAGCAGAGAGACATGCAGGAAGACAACTAACAGTTCTGTGCATATTTATGGACTTGTTGTGCATGTGGTAAGTACTCTCCTGACAGCTAGTGTTAAATCCAATCAATCATCACTTAAATACATCACTGTGTATATTCACCTCACTCCTTCATTAGCATTCATTAGCAATTAATCAACACAGCAGTAGTCTCTGGAAAGATCAACAATCCATAAGGTACATTTACATTAAAGATGAGCAAGTGAACATTTGTTCCACTTCAGCTAAGTCTTGTGTATTGTCATTTCTTCAAGGAGTGAAAGACATTGATCAAGCAAACGACTGATTGATTGATAGATAGAACATGCCATCTATTGCCTCTGAAGACCATTTTTCTTCAAACCAGAGGAGAGTAGTTTTGTTCAGAAAAAAACTTTCAGTCTTCAGTTTCACTGTATGTTTTACCATACTGGTTGAAAATGTCTTCCTTCCTTAAATCAACCAGCTTTGGAGACAAACTCTGTTGTTGAATCTTTTTCAGCTTCTAAAATAAGACCACATTCTAGGGTACAGAGGTCCAGACATATCCTTTTAGCATTAGACATGGAATTACATTTGTTTTGCTGGTTTATTTCTTCAGCCAAAACAAAACAATTAATTAGCAGCATTTCCGAGGCAAAGTGGAAGAAAAAAAAATATATTCAGGCATATAAAAAATACAGCCCTTATTTTTTGTTCTATTACATTAATAATAAATCTTAGTACTTTGAGAAACCTTTACTACCCTGTGGAAAATTAGCTAAACTAAGATTAATTGGAGTAGTTGTTCAGCTCCACTTATTGCATAAATATATACTGATAATGATATCTTTAGTGTTTATCTTAAGTACTCTTCAGACTTTAAAGCAGTGAAATTATACAATCAGATTTTAATTTGATTGGGGTTTTTTGTGTTAGAAAATATGTATTTCAAAATAAAGATTTTTCTAACCTTAGATGCCAAAATTAAGTTAAAAGAGAATTTATCACCTTATATTCAACGAAATTGAAATATTTGCATTAATAAAAATATTAAGTCATTGAGACACTAAGTAAACATATATTTCTTCTCTAATTCTTTTGCTTTCATGGAGATGCATTGAGCTTCTATCATTGTGTTGTTAATGTGATAAAGTACCCAGCAGCTAATAAACATTCAGTTCTTTGTGAGTATTGAAAGCTTCCTTTTTAATGCACCAATTATAGATTTGGATTGCTATTTTATCTGCTTCAATGTGTCTTGTTACTTGTTTCATGATTTCTTTTTAATTACCTTCACATACAAATGTTATCTCTTTCTTATCTATGACTTGATGTACCTTTGGACAGATATAACTGGGTGTATGACCTGACTGTGTCATACCTCAGAATTACTGAGCCATTTCACAGGACAACTCACCTCTAACTCTCTCTGTGGCCACTCTGTTCCTTCTACACATTTTTGGGTTTTTTTGTTTGTTCATTTGTTTTAACATGAATCTTTGTATGAATCTTCTTCCTTGTACCAATATTTCAGTGCAAAGGTTTGTTAAGACTGGGATAATCCCAAAGTGAAATACTGTGAATGTGCTTAAATAGCAATTTATATCTTCCAGGTGAAGTGTGGTGGTGGGAAGAGGAGCTGTTTTCCATATTGCCAAAATAGAGGAAGTTGCATGGTCATTCCATTTAATGAAAGACTTTGACATCCTGTTTCACTATGATATGGGATGGACCCTTCCCTGTTTGAAAGTTTTCACCTCCTTGGTAGGACTGTTTAGACCTGTAGACCCTGAGAGGTCACATTAGGGAAAATGTGTTATGGGAAATCTGGTAGGTCATACCTGGTACCTAGAGACCTGCACAACCCTGACAGAAATAAAGGCTTCTCTGCAAAAACACGTTCACATGGTCAAAATTCTTCAGCATTTAAACACAATAAAATATTGAGCAGAATTATTCCAAGGAATTTAAAGTATAGCTAAAACTACTCACCCCATCCTTCCTCTCTGTTTGATTAGCTATTCAGAGATGGCTTGGCAGGATTCACAGAGGTCGGGGCACCAGCAACCTTGGCTAGAGAGATAGTAAACAAAACAATAGTGTGGATTCCATTATGAGTTTATCTGCCCACCCCTGTGCTACCATCCTTATCAAAAAGCTTTGACCTAGCACAAAGATAAGCTTTGCTCCTCTCTTCCCCCAAGCAGCCTGTCTTCTGTGCAGGAAAGGCAACATTTTACCTTTACATTCACAAAATGGTTCTTTAGACTTCATTTTTTGGTAGGACTTTGATTTAAAGTTTTCTCCCATTTAAGAACAGTCCCTGAAATGCACATCTTATTTTACACATAAGCACTGAAGTTTGTTAAATTTAATCTTTATTTTGCAGAGGGAAACCCAACAGTGATTTTTACTTTTTAAACTCCTTTTCTATTTCTAGGAAACTTCAATGAAGCATTTTATGGTATGATGATAGTGCAATGGGAAGAACCTTTATTCAAGACGATTAGACAGCCACTAACATAAGGCACTACTGAATTTCTCAACCCTACGGGCAACAGAAATGGCAGAGCAGATTTTAGGGAAATTTTACACGTTAGTACATAAACAGTCTGTCAAGAAATCACACCCTTCAGATGTCTGCCTCTGACAGTCTTCAAGACATTAAAAAAAAATTGTAAATGTGATTTGCAATAGAGACATTTACTAGCCTTAATATACAGAGAATGTCATCACTAGACAAATCCAGGAATGTCAAGTGAAGATTATTAGAGTCTGAAATACCCATACAGCAGAATGGCACGTGTGGATGTATGTTACCCAAAAAGTCATGAACTTCTCTGCTCAATGAACTGTTTGATCTGTAGCCCACAATCCCTTCTAGTATGGCCCTACATGCTTGACAATGTGTAGACATAACTGTAAAAAGGAAAAGCAGGGGTCTGTGAAAAGGGTCAATAAAACAAGAAAACTGGAGCTTTGTGGAATTTAACATGAGATACTAAAAGGAAGGAAACATTGGCGTGGAAAAGAAACTGAATTGAAAGAAGGGGTGAGGGAAGGAGAGAAACATGACCACAGTGAAAGATCTGCAGATGAATAAAGAGTCTGAATCACGTTTGGAAAGAAAATAGAGTTTATCTTCACTGCATTCTTTGACTGATATGAGATTGCACAGCTTGTTTTATTTGGGTCAGTGTGTCCAGGCAGTAGATACCAAAATGTATGCAGAGGTTTGGTGAGCTGACAGTCTCAGTCCAAATGTCTGCAGACAGACATTTGAATTACAAGAGTTCCAGGGTAAAACAAAAAACACCCTGGAGATGGAGCCTAAATCACACTCCCAGATGTTGAGATGCTCTGTCTTTTGGCTATGCAGCTGCACTGACTGCCTTGGAATCAGCATATCTGGGGCTGACTCTAAGGTCTCAGGAGCCAGTGTTATCAAACTGGTACCTTTCAGGTCATTACAGTCAATAATTCCTTTTCAACTATCAAAAAGAAAAGAAAACAAAGTAAGATGATTAAAAAGCCAATTAGCAGATCAAAGTATGAGAAGCTAAGTCCTGGAGGGGGAAAAGAATGCATGTATGTTAATTTAGGCAGTAAGGAAGATAATTAGAGCAGGGTAGTGATAATGGGATAAACTGGGGATCAAAAACTGTAGAGTTGATTGGGAAAAAAAAAAAGAAGAAAATTAAGGGAAATTTTAATGGCTCTTAAAACAATTAACCATATAAATATTAGAATGAAAGCTTTTCTAGAAAGCACTCTGACCCCTTTGTAAATGGGACAGTGATCCACGATTCTCAAAAAAATATAATTTTAATTCTTCTCCCTGAGAAGTATTTCAATGTCTCCGATGCAAATATCTTCTGGGGTAGTGAGCTGGATATGGAAGACATAAGTGGAGCAGCCAATAGAAATTAGAGACATAAAGGCAGACTTCCCCATCTCATCCTTCCTCCTTATCTTTTCCATAATTTTAACTCCGTTTTTCAGCAAAGACATCAGAGTTTTGGTGTTAAAGTCCCAATTCACTTTCTAAACTTTGTGTCACTTGACTTCCTTCCAAATTCTTTTTTTGTCTACAGTTCTCACAGCTTTAGCTTTCTGATGAGGTTTGTTCTTGGCCAAACTTTCTGTCAGCCTTTTCTCTCCGTGTTGTGAGCACACATCCCCCTCCTCGGCCCTGTGCCTGCCTGAACTCCTGATCTTATCCCTGCTGTTGTCCATTTGATCAAAACATGCTGCTCAGGAACTTACTGCAGATGGGGCAAAGAATGAGGAGAAAGAGAAAACCTTCTTTTTTGTGAGGTTTCCAAAGACCACCCTTGAGCTTTGGCTCTAAATGCCTCACAGCATTGTGAGTCCACAGATTCCTGTGTTCTCCTTCACAAAGTCCTGTGAGTCTTTAAACAGAAAGGCCCCTAACAGTTTGCACCCCATGGTTCTGTCAAAGCAACAACATGCTTACATAAATATTGTTTGGCTCTAACCCTTTCCATGTGGCTCATACCACAGGAAGTTCACTTTCTTCTGAAGAGCCTGAACATGAGTGGGGGTAAGGATGAGTTTCAGTCTGTGAAGTATGAATTAGACTTTTAGAGACAGCTGGGACTCAAGAGAGAATCAAGGGTTTGCAACTTAACAAGGAAGAACAGGAAGGAACAGAGCTGTGAAGAAAAAGAAATAAATCAGAGGCATAAGTAGAAAAATAAACATCTCCTTTATATAACATAAGGAGCTTCTGAAGTAATTTCAGCAAAGGAATATTACAGTCACAGGACAAAGAACATGGTCATTGATGTCAGCACTGTATCTTGTCAACAATAGGGAAAAAGAAAGGATCTTCTCTGAAGAGTACCTGGTAACGATTAAAAACCATTCAACAGGAGATTCCCCCAAGTGAATAATGTCAAACAGTACAACTCTTGAATGTTCACCTACTGCTTTGGTGATAAACAGAGATAAAAGATGAAGATGCTATAGCTCTGTGACCTGAGGAAGCTCTAGGTAGCAACTCCCTATTTCCTTGCAAGTAAAGAGCATGAAGAAAAGAGACTACAAAGTAATACTTGCAATTTATTTAGAGTATCTAGTTCTCTGATCAGTAACTCACTTCAGGGAATGGAAAGATGCAGTTGGACCAGAAGGTGATAAATGCCCAGATTCAGGTCAAATTCTTCCTGCTTTCTCAAGCCACAGGAGCTGTACTTGAGAAGACTGTGTCACTGTGACACATATTTTTCTTTTCTTTCTGGAGGCAACTCTCTTGTCAGCTTTTCTCCTTGTGGAGCGGAGAAGAAACATATTCCTAATAGCAAGGCAGAAAAGAAAATAAAGAAATGATCATGTGTACCCTTCTTCACAACCTTCCCATTTACTCCAGTCTAAAACCCACTGTACTGCTCTTAAATAGTGATTAATGGTAATTCTGAGTCAGTCTATTGCAATGATGACTCTGGAAAATGACATTAAGAGAACTCGCAAATACTAGAGGTGAGAGCTTTGGAGGTGGAAAGTGGAAGAAGGAAGGAGGATATGCTTCAGGATTTTGTGTTGCCCTGTGTCCTAGGTTGACTCCTAAACCAGGACACCCTGTTAAATATTTCTGTAGAAGATATGTGGTTTCAGACCTTGGACTTCATTCTTGTTTTACAGTCCAATAAATGTGAGACATTCTGCCACTACATGACACCACATGCCCCATAACAAATTTGTTTAACATGTATTAGGGTTGCTTATAAGACTTAACAGTATTTTTCTTCTTTTCCAATTAGTCAGGATTTATCTCAGCTTTAGCCATCTTTAATATTTAGTCTAACACACTTATCTAGCCCCTTTTTACAATGAGAGAAGAGAGCAAAGTACGTCCAAGGGTGATTCATCCTGCCTATCTTACATATCTGTCTTCCCAGAAGTAGTTGTATGGAAAATCATGTACTTGGTACTTGTATTCTATAGCACTGAGGTTTTTGGGGAATGGAAGAAAGTATGGAAACAACATGACAGTTTTCTATTTCATGAAAACAACTTCTTGCCAGTGTTTTTCTTGGGCAAATTTACACTTGATCTTTAGCCTTTTCTTTGGTCTGTATTTTTCACAAGTGACCAAATCTCAAAATTATTCTCTGTGATATTTATATTTTTGGTCTTTGCTTTTCTGTCTTTATCTTCAGCTCTATTTTCTCCTTATCTAAAATTTTGTTTTACATTAGCATGGATTTCTACTGTATTCTGGAAACTCAGTTGTAGTTAGTACCCCAGAAGTTTCTCACCCTTTAAAAATATTTTCTTTCCTGAAAAAATTACCACCTTTGTTTCACCTTTACATTGATTTAGGTGCATTTAGGTGCTCTTCCTTCACTTGGGCATGTGGAAAACTACAACAGATTTTTGCCCCTGTGAGATCAATATGAGCAGAATTTCTCTAGCTTTCTCAATATGGTCCATGAAGAAAAAATTGGGATCTTCCTCTCACAGCTGCAATTAATCAAATAGAGCTTCCTTTTGGCAATTTGCAATGCTAACTTTCTTGCTTAAAATTTTCTTTTGAAAAATCTTGAAACCCACTAATAATGCATAAAAACTACCAGATCTTTTCCAGAAAGTTCTGGTGGTTTGACTCATCCCCTCCATAAGATTGTATTTCCTTCATGGGATTCTGCAATCCTGAGTCATTCCCTCTCAAAACTCCCAGAGAAAAGGAGTTGTGGTGGCTGTTGACTCTCCTCCACTCTTGTTTGTCTAACACAGCAGTTTGCAAGTATTCATTGAAAAGCAGAGAACTCCAGCACTCAAAAACAGGAGATACAGAGTTAAGCTGAATGCCTGACTTCAAGATTTTTTCCTGCTGTGAAAGGGCTTTATTTCATTACGTTGTTTGTTTGTGCATTTATTTTTGGAGAATGATGAGCTCTCCATTGTTTTATGAAAACTGAACTATTGTGAGGGACCCTGGAGTGTGGGATGGGCTCTTATTTGGTTTCCTAAAAGAAAACAAAATTAATTAAACTATAACTCTTTCTCCTTGGTTTATGGCTTAAAAAGATAGTGCCTTTTTATTGTTATGCATTCTCTAGTAATCATTACCTCTTGTAGTATACTGCAGACTAGAAACCATGCCTTTAATAGAGCAGAGATGTTCAGCTCACATCCCTCAGTTATATCTTTCTATTGCAGTGATGCTGTGATCTAAGTGCCCCTGGCATAATTGACAAACACATCACAAAGAATGCCTTAGAAGTGGAAGAGCATAATTCAGCTTTGCTCAGCAGCAGCAGGACACACACGAGCGCGTTGCTCCATTTTGCAGCCTTAGATGCATTAGGATGTGTTAAAATCCACATTGTCCAGATGAACCCAGCTCACCAACTGCTCTGGGCCAGCCTCTACATCTGATTACTGAGTTGGAAGATCCTGTGGAAACTGTGTTAGGGGCTGAGAAAAAGCATTAAATTTTCTTTATTGGGCCTGATGGCCTAGGAAATGATTGATTTTCCTGGGACCTTTTGGGCTGGGGTACTGGAAATCACAGCTGCCAGGGCTGGCCCTGGCTCTGCCCACCAGTATGGTTCAGTCAGACGCACCTTGGTTTTGTTTCTGAAGGGCTTAATATTAACCTGGCTCAGGTTTTCATCTCAATTTCATCTAGTACAGTTTTTCTGTGCAGTTATTCTTAGTTCTTAAGTCTTGTAGAGAAACATACTGAGAACAACTCCTTATGCAAAGTCCTTAAATTTGTACTTGAAAATCTGATTGAGCAGATTTAACATCAAAAGACAAAACCTGCCTGCACTTAGAATTGCACAAGTTTAGATTTAATCTCAAAAGTAAGGAATTGCCAAATGGGCGTTGAACAACTTGAAGCTACGTATTTGTTCAGATCATCCCTGGGCTCAGGAGAATGATGATACAATACAGAATGGGCTTCTCAAGTGTGAAGCTATACAGATTAATAGATTAATTCTCTTTATTCTGTCCACTGCCAGCAAGACAGAAAAAAAAAGAAAAAAAAANAAAAAAAAAAAAAAAAAAAAAAAAAAAAAAAAAAAGAAAAAAGGCTTTGGGTCAAAGAACAGCTGGAAGAAAAAGATACTGCCTTTCAAAAATAAATTTGTTGTAACTTTGAGATAAAAGTACATAAATAATTAGGCAAATAATTTGCAATTTTAATGTTACAACTGCATGTGTATTTGAAGGCAATTGCAGATGAAAGTGAAATAGTCTTATTAAATGCAGCCAACCCTGAGAGAGATACAAAACCTTAAAATTTATGATTCAGGCCCTGTACTCACTGTGAAATTACTAAAATTTATATGAGATCAAATTCATTGCTTCTATATCTAATATTACTCCTGTGAGCTGTAATATAGAAAGGCATGCAACTGCTTGTATACTGAAACACATTATACTTTTTTGTAAAATCAGTTCTTAGGAAAGATTTCATTCATTCATTAATTTGTTTAAAAGTTAAAATAATGCAAGTATGTACAATTTTACTATTGTTAAAATGTCTTTGTATTGGGAATTTTTTTTAAAGAATTGTTATTACATTACTAAATTTTTATTATTAAACTCCTAGTTTAATATGGAATTTTCCTTATTTTTTGACCAGATGATCAATATCTGCTGTTTTTCTTTACTTTTCTTGAGTATATTGCTTTTGTCTTCACAGAGTAAAAAATATTCTCATTTCAAATATGAAATAGATGTTTAAAATGTCATGTAAGATTTAGATTTGCTTACACTTTTCAAATTACTCTTCAAAGGTCTAATAATTGTCAGATAACATGAGAAGCATGTTGTTATTACAGTTAAGTGTGTTAAAAATTCTTATTTTGGACATATCTTTATAAAATTATCTTTCAGAAGAAAAAAAAGTCTTAGTAGACTTATTCTAGCAGATTTACCAAAGCTACATAAATGATTTAATTGTTTTGGTGAAGATAGCAGACATTGAGTTACTGGCAAGTCCACAAATACAAATTTAAAGTGCAAAAATCAATCTAAAGATGTGTAGAGCTTTACTTTTCTCTGAACAGATAGCATGGACACCACCCATGACTTAGTAGATGGGGTTTCATAATAATTTTTATTAACTTTGCTTTTTGATGGAAAAGAATGATATTTCCTTAATTCTGGGCTGTCACTGAAGAATGTCCATGGGTGTTCTATGAAAGTCTTTCATGATGTGTTTTGAGGGGGGCAGTCTTTGGTGATTTGGGTGTCTGAAGCTATTTCTTAATGCTTCAGTTAGCTGATTCTGCAAAATTCATGGGAGCTGCACTGGATTGCTCAAAGGCTCCAGCAACTTTTTATCAGGATTGTGCATGACATCATACATAGAAGACTCTATATTTTACTGAAAAAAATCTGTTAAAATTACAGTGCCAAGTTTGTTTCATAAAGATGTTAAATTTGCAGCAGTCATAAGCACCCTTTTTTTTTTTTTTTTTTTTTTAACCTTGAAAGAGGGATTTTTAAATGTCTGATGTCTTTTTACATTTCTTAATGTTTTGCCATACTCTTCTGTGCAGTTATGGCTGACCTCTGTATTTCTGAGAAATCTCTTAGAATTTCTTTGTTTTACTCTATAGCCTTTTTACAAGTTAAAGCAACTTAATTGCTAAAAACTTGTTCTAAATTACACTTGATTTATGCCATTTAGTCTTCCAGTCTTCTGATATTTTTGCTTTATTATCAAAGCATTACCTGTTTCATCTAGTCTCATTCTAAATACCTTTACATATTTTCTCAGGTAAAGACAAAGCCCCCTCCTTGTATTGAAATGTATCTGCATTTAGAACACACTTTAATGGCCTTCCTGCTAATTTTATGACTTGCTTCTTTAAGAAGAGAATTGAGATGTTATTATTGATGTTTTCATTTTTTTCCCCTCTGAAAAATTGATTTTAATGTGGAGTCCCTACTTAAAAATCAATTACACAACCTGACTCAGGGTTTGACACTTAAAATCTATACTATTCTCAGTGGACTTGAGTTTCATAAGCCTGGAATCTGAAGACATTTAATACAAAAGGCAAGAATTCTCCTCTGGGGTAAAATGTCTGCTGAGACATCATGCATCTTAACAAAGCATTCTAATTGCCCCTTTTCCAATACACAAGGAACTTATATCCAGGTAAAAAATGTTTGGGTGTGTGTGTACATGTTTGAAAATAATATCTATGAAATCCCCCTGAAGTTAGGTTATGGGTGGCTTCTATACTTGTTTACACTTTGGAATCAATTTATCTGTGACATATCACTCCCTATCATTGTCTTGTGGTGATACTGGAAATATTTGGAAGTTCACAAAAGCAGTCAGATAAGCTATGATTAATTAAAAATAGGATTTAATTAAGAATATAGAGAAGATTGAATAGGTGGCCTGATATGGAAATTTCAAGGACAGGTTTTCTCAGTTCCATGAGATCCCGGATCCATCTTCAGATAGGATTAGCTGGAGTAGGGAAGAAGGAGAAAAAGGGATATAACCTAACAATGTTTATTATGAACTTCAAGCATTTTATGGAAAATATAATGTGTTAACTCTGAAAGTTCCTTTTCATTTTACATTTCCATATCTCCCCCCTGAGTTCTGCACAAAACCAATGTCATTTAAAGGTATCTCAGTGATATTTAAAGGTATGAAATTCAAAAGCAATAGAAGCTAATATTTTTTCTATCTTGTGCATGTTTGGCTTCAAGGAACTGCTGCCAAAATTTTGCCAAAAGGAAGTTTTATGCTAAAAATGTAGTTGCTCTGGAACAGAAGTTGGCTGTTGGGATTAATTGCAAAATTTTTCTTACATCTTGGAGCAGATACTACACTTTGCTTGTCAGCGTTTATATCAGTATTGTGTTTTTTATAGTTTCTTTGAGGTATCTTCGTTAAGACCATCCCCAAAATAAAGTATTTGACTGCAATGATTTTGGGTGTTACCCACAGTGGCCAGGCCTTCTTAGCTAAGAAACAATTGTTCACAGTTCATACAGTCTTGTTGGAAAGCCTCACAGGTCTGTGAGTAGTCCTGGTCTCTCACTAAATTATCAATTAAAAGTACAATTCAGGTCACATCAGGGTGACTTTTACAATTTGCTCTTCTTATAAAGTAGGATAACTTTTTACTTTCTTTCATCAACAAGAATTTTGAGATCGAATCAAATTATGCTCGTGAAGTGATTTGTAATATTCAAGTGAAAGTTATAACATCATGATCCATGACATACTTAAGCAAGAGGTGATAAATAGACATCAAGTCAAAAATAACACTCTGCTAATATTTTTTTTTCATGAGTGTTTTGAAAATGTTTTTAAAATATTTATGGGATACAAGAAATGTCATTCTCTGGGAGAAAAAAGGAAAAAAAAAGAAGACTATGAAAATTTAGTACAAATGGCAGAACTATGATGACAAATGAGGAAAAATACAAGTAGTTACAGAAAACCATCATTTATGAGTTAACAGGAGAATGAATCACTATAGTGCATATAAATATGGTGCAACAATGATTTTGATTACTCTTTTTCACAGCTCTGTGATACAAAGTATGAAATAAAATAAAAAAGGACAGGGAACCAAAGATAAACTAGTCTATATTATGCTATTAATGAAGAATAAGGAACAGCGTGGAAATTGATATATCTTGCAGGATAGGAAAATGACAACTTTGGGCTCATCTATAATAACCTGAAGGATTTATCACTCTCTTTCTCTCCTGAAGCTGTAGGCAATTTTTCTGTTGTCTGTCTGGTACCTCAAGTTATTATACAAAGAAAAGGTATCATATATGCAGCAAAGACAGAACTAAGGAGGAGAATGAAGATGAAATATCCCAGAGGTGACCCCTGTGACCATGTTGCTTCTAATACACCAGTCTTAATATTTGTGGCATTTCTTTAACCAAAGACTGTTTGGACTTGACTATACTAGACACTTGGATTTTCAAACATTCATAATAGGTATGTTCCCTCAAGAAAAACTCATTCTCAAGAGAGAGTCTGGTAGCACATTTTTCTGGTGAATAATGGACAGGGCATTCCTTGTTACTGTACAAGGCAGTACCCATTTTCATCAGTTTCAGCAGTGATTTGGATGATGTGACTAAGGCTGGATATGCAAACACAAATCACTGTCACGGGAGCATTTCTCCAAAGTGTGTCTAGTGGAGTGTCTTATTTAATTTCTTTCATGACCTTTGTCTTTTCTTTTTTTTTTTTT
>VWZP01006994.1:1590194-1632694 GCA_013396995.1 Dicaeum eximium
TTTTTAATTTCCTTGTGATGATCACCTGAAGGGGATCAGTAGTTAGCTGCCATGAAGGACAAAATTTACTCAAAATGACAACACTCTTTTTCCTAATCTCTTCTGCCATTTCAGCTCTCTCTACTACCAGTCTCAGCACAGATTTTTACTCTATGTATCCATTAGAAAAAAAAAAAAATTTTTTCCTCAAATTTCTGTTTCCTTGGTTTAATCTACCATCCTTCTAATTTTTTTTTCTACCCAAGAGTTCAAAATTCTTATGGAGGCTTTTAGACAGACATCTCCAGGTCCAGAATAGGCACTTGATTGCACCTTTCAGATCACCTTCCTTAACTGTGAATTTCATAGAGTGTGTGCCCACCTATGGACACCGTGCTCACAGTTCCAAACATCTTCTCTCATGGATTGTTCCTTTTTACTTTGAAGTTAGTTCTGCTGTCTATGCCAACATATGAGTGCACATACAATGTCCACAGATGTCCAGAAACACAGCAGGTGCTCAAAATTAGTCTTCAGATTCCAGTCTACAATTTCTGAGGCACATTCCCAGATGCAATATGAAGAAAAAACTAGAACATATAGAATGATGTATTATCCTGACACCACAGCAATCTTCACACATTACTTCAAATTTGGAAGGTCTACAGAATAAAAAGGTGCTGAATCCCTGACCCAACCATCCAGATGTTTAGCCATCAGAATGCTGAATAAATGGGATTATGTGACCAGAGGATCGTCGATAGTTTCTATCACTTGGTGTAAATATCTGTTGAAACAAAACCTTTTGAACTTCTGGAGGAATTGGTGTGTCTCAATGCAGGTAGAAGATCCTCATGCCCACAGGACTGTGTGGTACTGAGGTTCCATTTACCGTCTCTGAATTGGGAAATTCTTCAATTAGACAGGGTTATAGAGAAGACAGTGCTAGAGAGAAGGTAAATATGGACTGGCTGCCCAGGAAGTCTGAGAAATCCCTGTTACTGGAGAAGTTAAACTATGACTGAACAAGGCCCTGGGCAATCAGATGCAGCCATGATGCCAGCACTGCTATGAGCAGGAGATTGGACATGGTAACCTCCAGAAGTGGCCACAGATTTTCTGTTCTTCTGAATACTGGTAACCAGCTGCTCCCACTGCTGCCTCTGTGACCAGCTGTGACCATCCTACAAATGCTGGGGCACTGTTTTTTGTCACATTAGCAGGGTCCCACCCTGTCTTCTTGCAGAGATCAATCACTGACCCATCCACACAACACGGGAAGCATGAAGTTGTGCAGAAATCTAGTGCCAGAACAGAAAACAACACTGAATCACTATTTTTGTCTCCCACTGGAAGAAAATCTGAGCTGTTCTAATGAATTTGCTCGTGATGGGAACTCCTACTGAGATGGAATGATTTGGGGCCCAGCTAAACATCTGGTTTCAGTCCCTGTCTGCAGAGCTGAAGAGACCTAAAGACTTCCAGAATAGACAGAGATTAAAGGTTATTAGATGTCTCCTTTCTGATATGCTTCCTCAGTAATCCATGAAGAGAGGTTTGTGGGGGTCACTACAAGAATAATTGGATTTTATAAGGTTTCTCACTTTAAAAAACCCTCATGCTACTTAGTGAAGATCCTCCTTTGCACAGCTTACCTACTGCAATTTGTGTTTCCACAGATGGCATAAAGGTGCTCATATTCAATGTATCCTCCCATTCTCATCCACCCCTTCCCTTGCTCTGCTACTCCCTTTTTTAAAAATGCTGGCAGAATCATTTCCTTTATTCTAAGATAAAATTATTTATAATCAATTAATAAGCATTGCTGAGGCTTTTGTTTGCCTGAAGTATCATTTCCTATTCAGTTTTTGCATCTGAGCTATTCAGCATTGCCTTTTGGTTCTCTCTGAAAATACTCTTGAGAAGCCAGGCTTATCAGCCAAGAAGCATCCAACAGCAAAGCATGTGCATTTATAAAAAGACTATCACTTTTGTGCTAACTTTGATTGCCAGTTTCTACACTTAAAATGAAAATGAAGCTGGTGGTAAAGCCACATATCTGAATTCATTACACTGAATTATATGTATTTCCTTTCTTTCCTTCAATTCCCTCAAGTGGCATAGATTAATTTATAGAGTGTATGTGTTTTTAACATCTGCAAAATTCTCATGTGGATTGATGTACTGAGAATAAAACTTAAAGCAGCCATTTTGAGGGTAATACAAACATTATTCCTCTTAATGATTTCTGCAGACCTGTATTTTTGAATGTCATTTTGGGAAGTGGGAGTGGTATAAGGGTAATTAAAGAAGTCACTTTACTGACACAGTAGGAGACATATAATTGCACAGGCCACAAAGCGTAAGAAGCCACATTGAATGCGAGGACTGATTTTCCAAAGAGATTTTGAATCCACAAAATTTGCCCTCCACAATAAATGACTCCAAACACTTCTTTCTCTGAGCACCTGATTTCCATTAGCAACTGGTTACTTAGAGCCACAAGCACTGTGATTTGTGTCCAAAAGCTGGTTTTGTACACAGATTTTCCTCATTAAAATGGGAATTACTTGTTTTGAAATTTTTGTCCTGAAATGCCCATAACTAAAACCCAGTGTTTTTCAAAACAAATTTAATACATCCCAATCTGGTCACTCCATCCTTTCTTTGTGTCTTTGAACAAACTGGGAGCAAGGTAATAGTTTGTTCTTTTCCTTCTTTGATCACCTGTCAAAATGACAGCAACACCAAACTGTCTAATGATTTCTGGCTATCACCAAGTTAACCAGAAGCAAACACCATACCCTGTAGATCACATTGTGATTTAACTTCACATTCTTTAAATTCCTTGATCTATTTTTCAGATGGTTAGAATTAGAGAGAAAGAGCTTGCTCTTCATAGAAGATATTTCTGTAGACTTCAAAGAGAAGCATTTAAAAAATTGATAGTGAATCATAGTTCAGTTCAGATTGGAAGAGACCTCTGAAGGTCACTTTGTCCCATCTCCTCAAAGCAGGGCTGACATCAAAGTTGGGTCAGGTTGCTTGGGATACTTTCCAGTCAATTTGAAAATCTCCAAGGATATCTCCACCACCTCTCTAGGCAGCCTGTTACTTTGCTTAACCACTGTTATAATGGAAAACCATTTTTTTTTAAAATGTAATTTCTCTGCCAAAAATGCAACTGTTGCTTCCTGCCTTTCACTGTGCACCCCTGAGAAAAGGCTGACTTCATCTTCTCTGCAAACACCCATTAGGTGGTGGAAGATGATAATTAGATCCATCCTTCTCCTTGTCTTTCCTAGACTAAACAAATCCTCATTGTCTCCTCATACACTGTGTGCTCCAGCCCCTGGACATCTTAGTGCCGCTCTGCTTGCCTCACTTCAGCTTGCTTGTGGTTCTTGCACTGAGAAGTTCAAAACTGACACCGTGCTTCTTGCAAGAGTTGAGCAGAGCAGAATGATCATTCCTCTGGCACCAGAAAGGAGTACTAATGCAGCCCTGGATGCCCCTGTCTCAAGGGCTCATTGCTGACTTAGTACTCAGCCTGCTGCCCCACAAGACCAGCAAAGCTGATGCCTGACGTTGCATCAGCCAAAGTGGAGTGCTGCATGGAGTTATTCCATCCTAGGAGGATGGCTTTGCCTTTGGCTTTGTTGAAGCTGGAGTCCCCATCACCCACTGCCTCCGTGTATTTTTAACTCTTGCCCAGTTTGAGATCATCCACAAACTTGGTTGATATCTTACAAAGAACAGGAAAAGGTATTAAAGCAATGTCAGCTCCTATATCAAATTCCATTGCAAATGTTTGCATGTCTGGCT
The DNA here is from genome assembly GCA_013396995.1 of Dicaeum eximium. NCBI lineage: Eukaryota > Metazoa > Chordata > Aves > Passeriformes > Dicaeidae > Dicaeum > Dicaeum eximium. The sequence continues at coordinate 1,593,999 of VWZP01006994.1, forward strand.
CCAAGCTGTTGGCAAAAAAATTCTTGACTGACTTTTCACATATCTTCCCCTCAATCTTTGTCCCTTGAAGAGAGTTTGTTGGAAAGATAAGGTAAAGTCCTGCTGTGACACCTGTAGTGCAGCCAGGTGCTGATCCGTAGATTCCTTTTATTCCGGCTCAAGTATTTCCTGTTGACTGACATGACTGTTCAGGTCCTTGTTCCTGCTCCTTTCTCTTTTCTAGAGATCTGTGGTCAAAAAGAGTGTTTCCCTTGACAGTTCTGAATCCCTTAGATCCTATAATTTCAATCTCACTGAAAAATCAGACACTCGAGCTTATATCAGATTTTAACAATGACAGGAAAACACACATAACCTCTAATGTTTATCCCATTAACAATAGTATTTTTAACACACAGAAGCTTTCTTAAGAGAAGCCTATTAAGTGTAATATTTGCTGTGCAGCTCAATAAGGTGCAAAATATATGTTATTTTATTGAGGCTCAGTAGTCTTTTCTGTTAGTTCTGACTACTCTGTCTTTTACCCATAGTTCAGTAATATCAGTAGTAACTTGAATGAGTAATTAGATAAAAGAACATTTCATTAGAACTATAAAATGAAACAAATTTATTTTTGTGATCAGAAGTCTCATGTGAAAAAGAAACCACTGGGCTGTAGGGTAGGCTCCTTTGTTTAAAACCAGACAGGCCCTGATTGCTCTGCTGGGCTGAGGAGCACACCCAAAGGACAAGCCCTGCCCTAAGAGAAGAAACGGACCTTTGCTGATATGTGCATTCCTCTTTGTTGCTGTGGGATTATTTATGGATAAAGTAGATCCCTCAGATATATTCCACCTGTAAATTCACAAAGTCACAAAACACACATTTAGTTTTGGGAAAAGCACTTTGCATATCACTAAATTGGCCAAGTGCTGCAAAATTTGCCTATATCTCTGCTCTTCCTGAAAGAATTGAGAGCAAACTCTAGCAGTCGAGTTTGACGAGACTTATCCAGGCTGTGGTGGTTCAGGAAAGATCCTTGTCAAATGTCCCATCCTTTCTGCAACACAGATGCACAGGGACCCCGTGCTGCATGTGGTAGTTTGATGTCCCAAGGTGTCACTCCTTGCCCCAGGGGAGCCAAGGGCTGAGGCTGGTGCTGGAGGGGAGACACTGGCTCTGAAATGCTGCCTGTTGTGCCACACTGTGGGAGGGTGCTCTGTGTCTCTGCCTTTCCTCCTGCTCAGGGATTTTCACAGGAAAAATTGCTTTTCCTCAAATGCAATGGAAATTCTTGTGGGGAAATGTTTTATTTTTAATCAGACTTGGTCCTTCCTTCCCAACTCATTAGAGGGACCATCAGCTACCTACACCTGTACCGAGGCAGATTAAAAGAATACGATTTTAATCTAATAGCACTTTTTCAATTACTTTCTGTAGCTGTAAATGACAGTGAGACTACAGCATATTCCTCTCTAGGGATCTGACTTAAATTACATTCATATATCATATATCATCTCTTCAGTTTAGCTAGAGATTCAGAAAATACATCAGTAATCATGTCATGTAACCAAATCAAATTATCTTCCCTTGATTTGGAGAAAGAGACATTTTTAAAGTTATGCAAAATGGAAAACAAAGCAAAAAAAAATTAGGCTTCAGATTTGGCTCTGTATAAAATAAATTTCCTATACAATTTCAATAAATATGTCACTAAGCTTGTATACTCTGAACAAGTATACAAAAAGCTATGCTCCTGTACTCAGGAGCTGAACTTATCTCATCATTCAGAATCTAGGCCTTCTTAATGAGTTTTTAGAGACTGTTCTCTTACAAATATTTTTTGCTCTTTCAAAGTCATCTGGCCTTCCCTTTTTTCTGTTTTATCTCGATTTAATATACCACAACAATTCTGCTCTTAATCTTTCAACTATCAGTATGTATCAAATAACTGTCTGAGAGCATTCATGCTGCCTTTAAAAATACTCATCCTTCCCATCTGTTACCAAGTAGTTTAATAACATTTTCCCTTGTTGTGGCTATTGCAATCCTTGCCAGTGTGTTTCATGGTACATGGATATGGTTGGGCATGGGGTAATTCTGATGATGAGTTGGAATTGATGTAATTACTCCTGTTACTTCTTTTACAAATACAAGCAGTGAAACAATAGAAAACTTGTATATGCATATATATCTCCTGTGTGAGGAGATATCTAGGCTGAGATAGGTTGCTGTGGTACCATAAGGGATCTTGCCACAAAGCAGTGAACAGGGAATAACCGGAACTCAACAGGATGAATTTTATTGTGCAGTCATATTGCACTGCTCTGAAACCAAAAAAATGTCATTTAAGTCTATTTAGGGCCTTTTTTGTGTTGTACTGGCATGCCTTTGAACCATGAAAAAATTGGAGTGACAAAAGCTTAGCATTGTTGCTTTTTCTTGGCCCTCACAGAGATTCTACTTCCAAAACCCTCTACTTAAAAAGCTGTAGTGAAATTAAAAAAATATGTATATGTGGCAGTTGGATCCTGTTACAAGGGATGGGTCCCCAGGATTGGTCTGTACCTTCAGAGAGCAGAATGAAGACAGCTCATCACTGCAGTCCATCACATTATCTAACCACTACCTCCTCCTGCAGCAGAAACTGCTGTAGGACAGACAGAAGAGTTTCAAACAGGTTATGCTACCTTAGGGGAAGCCAGGTGTCATTATTGTGTGTAGAAAAATAATATAGAGGGCAAAGGACAAAAAAGCTGAAACACTAGTTTTTTGCACAGTGAGTGAAACCCTGGTTTCTCTGTCCTTTTCCCTTTCATGGGAGTGCCTATGCAGCAGACCCAAAAATACCCCACGTCTCTCTTTTGCTTTTTCCCCAACCCACTGAACTTTTCTTTACTTCCTGAGAAGTAGGAGGGGTGGTGTGTGTTGCCATCCACCACTGAACATCATCAATGATGCTCATGTCGAGGCTGAAGTCTCTCCTCTGTGCTCTCAGTTGAAGCCTTAAACAAATGGGAAGGAAAGGGATAACCTTCCACCAAGGTGGCTGAGAGTCATATCTGCTGAGCACCCCTTGAGGATGGCCCATTTCTACATCCAGTGGAAGCAGAACAGGGAGGAAGGTGTGTGAGATGTGTGGCTACTCAGTACCATGTGTGGCTACTCAGTACCATTGAGGGTCAAGAGCTCCAGCTTCTCTTGGGACAAGTTCAGACAAATTCAATGACAAACCACAGACTTCACAGGGGTTTTAGTCTTCCCAGGAATGAGAAGAAGCTGGACAAAGGATTTGAGGACCATTTTTATGCTATTTAGGGGGTTAAATATGACACGGTACTGTGACCTTCAAGGATCTAACTCCAGGTCCTTCTAGACAGGGTCTAAACCAACAGTAAACCCACGCAGTAAAAGAAATTAATTTTTGGAAAGGAAAACTATCCTGTGTATTCCTACAGTTAAAAGGACTCCCAACACTCCGTTTTGGCTTTTCTGTCATAATAAAAAGCTCTCATTATGCCATAACAAGGTGGAACAGTTTCAGTATGAGGAGCTGAGACCTCATGTACCACAGGATGGTGCTGGACTAATCTAGACCAGTGCTCTTAGATAGCTGCACTTAAGTAGAAGCTGCTGATCCTGGTCTTTGCTTTTATTCATAGAGACAACTGCAATGAAGAACAGATAGTAAAAAGCAGTGATTCATTCAAGCTAGACCAGGGATGTACATCTTTAGTGTTTCCTCATCTACACTGCTTTATGGGCTGTACATTTTCTGCCTTTCTCTTTCCACATTTGGTCTCCCACCATTTACATGCCACTGTAGGCAATGTGCCAGATTGCCACTTAAAACATGAAAAATCAGAAAAGAGGAAAGAGAGGCACAAATAAAAGGTAGGCCTGCAGCACTCAGATCTCTGTGTCCTTTCCTGACAAGCAGCACTTCCATTTGTGTTGGGGTGCCGGTTTTATCAAACTTCTGACTTGTATCAATTTTTAGCAGCATGGATAATTTATTGCATCTAGGATGATAGAAAACCAGCTTTATACATCATTCAGCTTGCAAAAGATGTGTAGCTTCAGTTCCTTAATGGTGTCATTTTGGCTGAATGCTATTAACAGATTACCCCTGCCTAGGGCAGTGGAGCATGTGCAGCAGAAAGATAACCTTGTGTTCGTAATTTAATATTAACTGTTTTCTCCATAGTACCTCTTTCCAGTACATTAACAACAAACCAATATGGCCTTGTCCCCTGCGGTCGTATTCTTCAGCAAAAAAATGGATTACATGATAGCAAGTTCCTGAAGATTTCCAATGAAGTATTACAAATCACTCAACGTCTGCTCTGCAGAAATAAAAAATAAACAGGCTTAGATTCAATCAAATTTAATTCCTCCAATTTAGCTTTACTGCACTTCAAAGGGTGCTCTTATTAATGTCTTGGTGAAAAAATGTAACAGTAATTTTTCCTTCTTCTTATACTGAAAGCCTCCAGTTGTGTTCAACATACAGTAAGATCAAGAAAATGTGTGGGGTTTTTTTTTTTTTTTTGTGAATACTCTGACACAGTTTGATATAAAAGTGTAAGCCATTTACAGAAAACTCTTTATGGAATTTTTATCCTATTCCATTCCCGGGAGCTAAATTTATATCCTGCATTAGCTATCATAGCACTGGAGTATTAGTCTTCTTGCAAGCAGTTCAGGGCAGTCTGAGGGCCCTATCACTCTCTACCACTCACATACACAGGCATTATGGGTTTATCTCATCTTCTGCAGCAAGTACTAGGCCCAATTCATTCCTTTAGGCTACTTTACTAATAACTTATTCCTTATCAGGGCCTCTCCACCTCAGCTTGTGATCAAAGACCCAATTAATGGAATGGAGAAAGGTGAAGCATTCAAATAATGGAGACAGCTGTTTTTCTCTGTTAGAGAAAATCCATTTGTATTGTTATCACAAGCTCCAAGTTCTGCAGCTTCTGTTTAATTCAGTCTCCCCCTATTTCTGCTGATGATAAAAAGTCACAATGAACTCAGAAGAGAATGGCAGAAATATCACTGTGTTTCAACTCAGCCTGGGTGTTATCAACTTGAAAGTGAAAATACAAGCAGATAAGGAGAGGAAATGTCCAACAAAGACCATATCAAATTTTCAAAAATTGTACTTTCACGCAGCATTCTTCAGTCACCTTTCTGAATGTTTTTGAGATCCCAATATATGCTCCCTATGTTGGCTGCCTGAATCAGAGGAGCAGAGAGTGATAATATCATGGGTCCCACCTCGATTGAAAAGTAATTAAAGAGGAAGAGGAATCATAATTGGCTGGCATGAACATTATCAGTGACCTGCAGTTTGTTCTGAGCCTTGGTGTCCAGGACCCCACAGATGAGCTGGGTGTTTATGTCACCATCCCTGGTGAATGAGGTTAGATTTTATGTGATAGTAAAGGGCCATGCCGTGCCACGCTCAGGCCTGGTGCTAAACTCTCTCCTTAAGAGTCTCCTAGGTGCAAATCTGCCCAGACTATCACCAATGAACCTACACACTCTGTGTTACAGCAGTTCGTATCATAGTCGTGTAAAGGCCCCATTACCATTCTCTTGCTCACCCCTTTGTAATCATGTTGTCACACTGTCACATACAGGGCAGAGCACTGTGATTACACTTAATTGAATGACAGAAGACTTGCAAGTTTAAAGCACAATGGTGAATACCAATTATGCATCCTTAAAAATGACACTGTGCAAAAGGAAGTTGGAGGATGCACCTACTCAATACGCTCTTGCTCCATTCCATAGGAGCTGTTATTGCTTTTCTTATATGCAAACCAAATGTTATTTAGAGATTGCTAGGCTATTCACATGCTGGGGGGGATGGTCTGAGGTTTTTTTTTTTTTTTTGGTTATTTGGAAAACCTTGGGTTTGGTGCTTCAGAAATGAGGACTAAAAAATGCTACGTTTCAGTTCTCCTCGGAGTGTGGACAATGAGCACAATAAACAGGCAAAAGCTGCAGTGTGTGGTGAGTTAAGACAGCAAAGCTCTTCCCAGGCTGATTGTTGACAGGGGATCACAGGATCTGTGTTAGGCTGAATAAGGAAAAATGCATCATGCATTTGCATGTATGATGAACATTTAAAAAAGGACTGTGTGGAAACAAAGAATGATTCGTAATAAACATGGAATACCCAGCTGTAGTTTTTGAATCTCCATAGACACATAACATTACCATTTCAACATGGAAGTTTCACATTTGATAACCAGTAGGCCAGCTGAATAACATTAGGGGTTTCCTTATACTCCCACCCTGTTATTAAACCTATATCCAACAAATAAAGAAAATAAAAAGCTGCACTTGAAACAATATAATGTATAAAATCTACAACTATCAATAATTTCCAATTGGAATAGTAAAACGTATGGATACAAATATCACTTTATGTATGTCTGTGAAATGGAAAACATAAAGAATGATTAAAACTGACATTAGGGTCTTTCATCAGGAATAAATTTGTAATTCTGCTCCACCTGTAAACATTGCTGTTATAATATACCAAAAGGGAGTGCAGCTATGAAGTCTCTTTTTTTCCCCATACTTCAGCAGCCTCTGTACAATGAAACCAGTCTTGAGGAATTATTCAAGGGTCTGAGAAAAATCTCAATGAAAGTATATTTCTCATAAAGGCAAACCAGAATCACATGTATTGGGCAACCTTAGGGTGGTCTTGTAAGATGTGAAATAACTTAAGGGTGGTCTCTTGCATTAGGCTATCTGGATAATAAAACACTAATGACAACCCATGGCACTAAATAGAACAATTGTAAATGAAAATTATGCAACCTGCTTCTAGGTCCCAACCCAACTCCTGAAACTAAACAAGCAATAAGTCTGCTAAAGGAGCAGTCCTAGCAAGAAAGGTTTAGGGGAACGAATGACCTGAAAATTTTCCCAATAGCTCACTATACCTGATTCTGAGGGGAGTGAGAGGGATGATCTTATTCTAACCAAATTTTAGAAGAAAAGCAAGTAAACACTCCTCCACTCTCAGATATAGCACTGCACCTGTTGACTTCTGAAAGAATTTTTCTCATGATTAGTAGAGTAGATGAGCTTCCAGGGTGAAATGTTCTCTCTATGTTGAAAACCTACAAATATTTATTACCCTTAATACAGTTTTTCTGGTTCAGTCAAAAGATTATACTATCTAGCCAATTTCTTTAAAGACATTTTAAGAGAGAAGAATAATTACATTTTTTGCTAGCTAGTGAATCCTCATGTACCCATTATTATGCAGTGAAACATTCTTTTTTTTTTTGTCTGCGCTGCTACAGCGTAGCTTGGCAGTGAATTGTGGCTCAGGTTTGCCCCACTTAGGAGGGGGTCCAGTCTCCTCCTCCAGCATTGCTCAGTCAGGCTGAGCTGAAGGATTGCTACTCTCAGATGAACCAGATAAACAAAGATTTCTCTCTCCTCCAAGGGCATCTGGAAATAGCGCAGTCAAGTTAATGGAGTTACACTAATATACAACTAATAGCAAGAAAAGATATAAGCCTGGGGTTATACGCTCAGATTGGGCAACCTATCAGCCAAAGTAAAGCCTTCATGAAAACTTGTGATGGGAATTTATTTTCCAAATGCCCATTTGCAATTTTATAGCAACAACTTTGGCTGGCTTCTGCACTCATTTCCATTCCCGCGGCTGCAGCAGCCTCGGTGTATTTACAGCAGAGAGCACAATGTGACCTTTGTCTTTCCCAGAGTTTGGCCGAGAAGTTTGTGCAGCTGCACATGGATCCAGGTGCTGAGGCTGGCAGCCAGGAGCGGCTGGGACATCTCTGCAAGTGGCAGCCTTCACACCTGGTCACCTGAGCTCTCAGGCAAAGCGCACATACACTGCCCCACCCTGCACCCCCCTCCCACCTCTCTGCTCAGCACTCCCAAGGGGTGTTTTTTCCTAGAATTGCCCTTCTCTTTGATTTTGCAAATTACTTTCAGTGACTTCTATGTGGAGAGTTAAAGCATGAAGAGCTTGAGTAGAGCACTTGTTGAAGGATACTCTCCAGTAGCTTTGATGTTATAAGCTCCTGTTGGTCTCAAATCCAACTTTACTGTACTATTAGGAGAATCCTAGTCTGTAAATTGTAAAACACAGTAGCTACCACAATAAAATCCTAACATTTGATAAACAATGAAATTTATCATTGGGTAGCTGGTACCACTATATTTGTTCCTCTGCAAGCAGCAAATTATTCAAGTGTATGATACTTGGATAATACTCTGAAGTTTTGAGCCCCCTTGTAATTCAACAAATTAAATTAAATCCCCAAATCCATCTCTGAAAAAAAAAAAGCATATCCATAATATATGAACTTCTCTGTGAACTTATGAACCATGCTGAGCTTTTTCTTTGGATTTCAAGAAGATGTAATCAAAAAACCAAGACTGAGCAAAAAGGTCTGTTATTGGAGAGTTATAGGTGTATTGAGACATTTTAATAGGAATGTTGGGACTGCAATAAGAATTATAGGCATGGGCCTGATAAATGAAGAGTGCTCAGGGGTTTACAGCTGGATTTTTTCCTCTTTCTTTGCACTGGTGTTTACACCTAGTCCACGAGGAATAAAAGTAAGGCAGATTAAGAAAATAAATATCAGCTTAAAATATCAAGTCTTGAAATAATATTTCGTTCTGCTCTAGATCTTCACAGACTAATTCCATACTTCAAAAATGCTAAAAGTCTTTATGGTTGGATGTACAATTGTGAAAATTCAGGTATTTGGGTGTTTGTTTGCTAAGTTTTGTAGTAAAATATCATCTGTTCTTCTTAACTTCACGTAAAGACTCACTCCTGAAAGGCAGAAATCATCCTGGGGGAAGCAAGTGGACTTAGCTCCAGTTTAAGCAATTACAGTGGAGGGCTGGATAGTCTCACACACTTCTCCACTAAGACCTTTGCCAAAATCTCTAGAAATCCCACATTTTGTCCAGTGCCACTGTCCTCCTGTAATCATAGTCCAAGAGCTGGCTTGTCCCTTAAGAACCCAGGTTTATGGGTTTTCCTTGGGCTCAAAGCGCCAGAAGCCTGAAGAGATTTTTACTTCCTGTCCACAAATGACAGACAAATGAGGTTAAACAGGAGCAAGACTCTGCCAGTCCAAGTGCTACTTTCATATTCTTCCTCCTCCACAAGGGATTGAAAAGATGGAGTCCAAGGATGGGAACGGACTGTACCTGAGACAAGGGTTATACAGTGGGAATTCTGTAGCCTTTATAAAACACCTGGCATGCAAAATTGATAATGTTTCAGTCTGGTGCTTAACTCCATCCCTATGCCTGTCTTCATTCATCAGCACCTCCTCATCAAGAAGTTTTATGAAATATTCCATTTTTTCCTTCTTTGGGTAATCTTTTTGACTTGTGCTTTTAATATTTAATAATTACCCACACATGATTTAACCCTGCTACAAATGAGATTTCAAGTCAGCATCTGCTCCAACTTCATGTTACTCAGAGACTTCAAGTTACTGATGACATACATATGTGACTTGTTTTGCCAAGTCTGCATACTCCAACAGCACAGCTTCAGAAGTAACTTCCACTCCCTCCCTCCTCTCTCCTTCTCACGTGTTTGTTCACAACATATTCAGTCCTTTCCCTAATTTTTTTCTTGTTCAGGCACCAAAAATAGCTTTTATAGCCTGATAACAAATTTTATATCCAGGCTAACAGTTTTGAGATAGATGATGCTGCTTTTTAAAAATTATTATTATTATTATTATTTGTTGTTGTTGTTGTTGTCTTAAGACCTGAAGATAAAATGGATGTTACATTCACGGAAAATACTGAATAAAATTCTGCTCCCATTGAAATTACCAGAGTTTTCAGCACTGACTTCAGTTAGGACAGGCTTTCCTCACCATCTTTGTCATAGGCTGGACAATAATAAATCCTGGTTTTCTGAAACTAACTTTTTGCATTTCCTTGTTTTCTCTTAATCAAAGCAGAATATTAAAACAATTAACCAGGGAGCCCCCAGTCACAGGGACAAAGAAAGGTGAATCTATTTTAAGTGGTAAGAGGAATTTCCCTGATGTTGTCCATTAACTACACACAAAGGACAAGCCTTAGGTGAATCATCTTTTCCAGTACTTTGTTTGACTGGTGATACAGGTCATAAAATCAAATGAACTGAGATAATCTGGGGGGGAAATCCTCTTTTCTATCTTCCACAGAAAGGAAAAGCAAACTTGAGACTAAAAATTGGTATTGCTCTCCAGTTTTCCAAAAATATCTCCCAAAACACAAGACTTGTCAAGTGGTTAATACCTTTTGAACTTTCCTTTGAGCTTTCCTCTGTGGTTAGGGCCCTCTGAGCCTGTGACACAACAGCTGACAGTGATTAAGTTTCTGTATGCACACACAGTTCCAACTGCACTTAGAAAAGCCACATTTGGTCATTGTTTACTTAAGTTTGCAGCAACAAATACAGATGCGTGGATTTGAATGTACACCTGGCATTAATCAGCTGCTGCTATTTCACAGCTGCCTCCAAGCAAGGCAAAATGCTGGAGTGGAAATACAGTTTCAGGATAACCAGAAATCTTTAAGTGATTCACATGGAGGAGGGGGAGCCTCCCTTACAACATTTGCTTCCAGCTTGTTTCAGCCTTCACAGTTGGGGTTTCTTTCTGAGTAAAATCCCTCCTTATATGAAGAGATCTACAGTTTTTCAGCTGAACCATATGGATATATATGTATGTATGTGCATATACATGCTTCAAGAATCTGCACAAACCCTGTCTAAAACCAAAAAGGGCCCATACTTGCTATAACACGGGCCAAGGAGACCTGAAAAGGCAAAGAGCAGTAATACTGAAGTGGTGCCCATCTTTTCTAATGCATTTTGGGAAATTTTCAGTGCTGGAGGTGTAATACCACCTTCATCATTCAACCCTAGATATAACAGATCAGAGAGGGTTAAAAAAAATGTTCTAATTCCTATTATGATATAATTTGAATTCAATCTCATTTCTTCCTGTTGATGAGGAAGGACAGCTGATTCTGAGGACAAGGTTGCTGGGAGAGCCAGTGCCAGCTGCTGCAGGGAGACAAGCAGGTGCCCCTACAGCCTAGGTGAGGCCATCCATCCATCCATCCATCCATCCATCCATCCATCCATCCATCCATCCATCCTTCCTTCCTTCCTTCCACCCATCCATCCATCCGCTATCCACCCATCCATCCATCCATCCATCCATCCATCCATCCATCCATCCATCCATCTCCATCCATCCATCCATCCATCCATCCATCCATCCATCCATCCATCCATCCATCCCCCATCCACCCATCCATCCATCCATCCATCCATCCATCCATCCATCCATCCATCCATCCTTCCATCCATCCATCCATCCATCCATCCATCCATCCCCTATCCACCCACCCATCCATCCATCCATCCCCTATCCACCCATCCATCCATCCATCCCCCATCCTGCGGCACCGTGGCACAGCGGGTTGCAGACTAAGTGGGTCACTTGTTGCAGGCACGTGCTACCTGGGCTTGCAGCATCTTCTCAGCCTGTCTGCCAGTGCCAGATGGAGTTTAGGATGTTTGGCTCTCAGCTGTAAGCCCCAGTGGGGACTTCCCACCTTTGCAATGTCTTTCTCTCTCAGCCATGAAATATTCCTGCGCTGAGTTCAGCAGAAGCACTCAGGCTAAGAATGTCCTTCCTCCAGGACAGACCCTTCCTTCTGGAAAATCATTTTCTTTGGGTATAAAGCAGCCAGTTTGTTTGGTTTTTAAGTTTGCAAAGGTGTTGCAGCACCAGGCATATCGGAGGGGGCAGTGCTGAAGGTTTCAGGCTCATTAGGCAGCAGCAGTTGTTGATCATCAGCTGTGTAAGGTACTGGTAGCATGTAAGGGAGGGAAAACAGGCATTCATCAGTGACAGTTCACTAACCAGGTCTGACATTTACATTTATCTGTTCTCTGGTTAGATGGTGAACAGTGTGTGAGTTTTGACAAATTTACAATATTTCTGACAAGTAGCTAGGAAATGAAAACTGAATTTACGAAGACAGTAAAAACAAGAAACACAATTCAGTTCCTGAAGACCTTCAATCTGAGGTTGAAGAGGATAAATGCAAGTCAAGCCAGTTATATATATATATAAATTACTGGGCATATTTATCTCATCCAAGAATACAGATAAATTATCCAATTCTCTCCATCTGGATTATAATCTGGATAGATTATATCTGCTAAAACATAAAAATAGATGCTGCTTCTTTGTCTTTCATTTTATGATTATTTTATACTTTAATTCTTTATTTTTTGTGTGCTAGAAAAACCTACAATTTTCAGAAAAGAGAGCAATATGTAATTACTGCGTAGATAATTTAACACAAGGGAAAATCTTCCATTCCTCTTTACCTCTCAGAGAGTGCCTGCACTGCAAGCACCAAATGGACTGCAACACGGGTATAGAAATGCAAATTCACAGAATCATGGAATCACAGAGTGGGTCAGGTTGGAAGGGACCACAGTGGCTCTCTGGTCCAACCCCTCTGCTCAGCCTCCCAGGGCAGATGGGACAGAATTGCATGCAGATAGTTCTTGAATGTCTCCAGAGATAGAGACTGCACAACCTCTCTGGGCAGCCTGTTCCTGTGCTCCACCACTTGCACAGTAAAGAAGTTCTTCTTCATGTTCAGGTGGAACTTCCTGTGCATCAGTTTCTCCCCTTTCCTCTTGTCCTCTTGTTGGCACCACTGAGCAGAGCCTGGCTCCATCCTCTTGATGTCCTCTCTTCAGATACTGACAGACATTGATGGGATCCCCTCTCAGTCATCTCTTCTCTAGGCTGAACAGACCCAGATCCCTCAGCCTGTCCTCGTAGGAGAGATGCTCCAATCCCTTAAACGTCTTTGTTATGCTCATTTTAACCCATTCCAGAAGCCCCACCCATTTAATACAGAATAACTTGTATGTTTTCAGATAGCAGACAATTGAACCATTTCTCTGCCATTTTCCCATTACCAACACAAAGAGAAATGTATGTGTCTGTGCATATATTTAATCTCTTTATGCTGGACTAAGACAGAGATAATGAGCACAGACTAAGAGAGGACTATTGGTATGAGGAGAACCCAGTTCCATATGATGCTGTGGGATGCTGCTTGTCTTATGACCTACATTTTGGAAAGATAAATATGCAACAGATATGTGGCTATTTATCTTCACAAATACCTCTTTTCTGCAAGGTCTTTTCTGTATGAGTGGATGTGGGATTTTGCGTTGCCTAAGAAAACCCCATCTTTGCATCTAAACCTAAGACATTTAAATTTAAGACATCTCTAAACCTAAGACATTTAGTAATGTTTTAGGATGTTTTAATTACTCTTTTCTTACCAAAAGACATCTTCTTCCCTGTTTCATGGAGATAGAGGGTATCCATCACAAAGAGGCTAAATTTCTGTCTGAGGGTCAGTGAAATGTGCTTTACAGCTAAGTCCTTCTCTTCCATAGCTTTATAAATCATAATCTATGTTCATCCATGTGTTGAAATGCTAGTTGGGATTTAAAGCTTGTTCAACATGTTAAGGGCCAATTGAAGTTCACTAATTTGAAAATCTATTAATTATTAGTATTTGTGACATTGGAATTTCCAGTCAAAACCAGATAAAACCTCCACAATCCTTTGCAAGCACAAAGGGAAACTCAGTGTTCATGTTCGTGAATACTTATTGATCTAGGCATCACTATTCTATTCAGATGGGATATTTGTATCAATATTCAGAAGTTTTACAATAATGGAAGCAGAGTTGCAAAAAATAGATAACTTTAAGCATGAACTTACAGTTTGCCAGTTATCATAAATCATGGAACAAATTATTGTCTCATGTTGAAAAAAAATAAAATGCAAATGAGGGAAGAAAATTAATCATATCAGTTAACTTCTGATATCTGGAACACAAGTACCTCCATCTGACCTAGTCACACTTTATAGCTAAGAGCCCTTTATAGGGCCCTTTATAGCTAAAAGAGGGAAGGTTGGCCTTTTGAATTTAGCAATTTCTCTGATTTTCTTTACACATTTACTAATGTGTCTTAGAAATGTATCTTTCTCGCTGCAGGCCATAAAAGTCTAGACAATCAGCTCAAATGTTGGCATTTCCACTGCAAATGTCTCCTTTTGGCCAGAGAAATATTACCCTTGGAGTTTATACCAGTAGTTAGTGATCTAAAATGGTTGAGAGTGTAATGGATAAGAAAGCATCTCTCTGGTCCCTGACCATTTAGCTCTCTGTGCAGAAGCAAACTGGTAACAACATCTTTATAGCTGTTGATGCTTTTGTAAGTCACCTTTCCTGGTATAACTGTTAACATGCATTTGGAGTACATTATACCTTTGCCATCATTTTGAACTTTTTTTCACAGTGCTTGATGTTTATGCTTCATCTAAAGAATTTCAGGTTGTGAGAGGGTCAGGTTCTCAGCCAGGGTCAGCGGATGCAGCGGGTTTTTAATGCACAGACTCCGATCAGTGTACTTAAGAGCTCCAGTACATCGTTTTGCAATCACATATCTTAGAAATAATTTATACAATCAATTAAAGAGCATTATCAAGGGATGATTTGACAACTGTTGCCATGCCAACCAATGAAGCAGAAAGCTCCTCAGCGTTTAAAGGCTGCACCTGGTGATAGATATAGCAGATTTTGAGGACTCAGACAGAATCGCAGATGTCCAAAGGTGCGGAGGGAACATGATTTAAAGCTTGATGTTTTTCCATTTTTACTGGCGAAAGGGTGTTGATGGCATGTTGTTCACTTTCTCATTAAAATTCTGTCATTTTTCACAAAGTGTTCTGCATTCAGGGCTGAAAATTGAAGTGAGAATGCACTTTACAGACTGATAAAATATGATAGCAAAATGGATGATGTTCATTTGCAGGCTGAATTAATTAAAAAAAAAAAAAGAGTTTGTGTCAGTGCATTTATGAAAAGCCCGTTAATCAAACACAACTTTACCAGCCTTAATGGACACATCTTAAACACTCCTGCATTAATATTTAAAATTCCAGTTAGTAAATGGCTCCTAGTGCATTGAGCTAAAAACTAATTAGAATAGGTCATTACAAGAATAAAACAGTACAAGCTGAAAGTACATCTTCCTTGGCAACAACAGGTTAGTCATTGGCTGCTCAGTACTGGCATTTGTGCTTACATCTTTACCTATACAGTAGCTCCACTCTTAATCAGAAAATGAATTCTTCAAAAGGAAAATTTCCTCATGTCATCCTATGCCATTTACATATTCTCACAGCTGCAGGAATTATGGTTAAAACTTCTGGTCCATGTAAGTTTGGAGGCTGGAGCAGCCTCTTTTTCATACATTGTTATGGTTATATCTCAGAACAGCAGTTTTGGGTGTGCAGTAGGATACTGCAGATCAGGTTACTGTAAATTCTCTGAGACAATGTCTTATGATGAACTTCTTGTGGTCTTGAAACACTGGGGCACTTACTTTGGCTGAGGTCCTTTGAAATGCAAAGTAAATAATGTGTGTGCAGAGACATCAAGGAATAGTTTCTCATGAGAATGGAAAACTTGCATAATACCAAATTTCAGTGTAATTTTTTTTACATAGAGAGTCCAGAATTATCCCTGTTAACTACTTCTGGGATGTTCCTCTTGACCCTAATCTAATGAAAACTGCTAGAGAATGTTTTTGTGTCATAGGTAAACCTATTTCTTTGAATAGTTTTGCTGTATAAACTGCTAAATCTTGCTTTAAAATCTCTTTCACTCAACTGACTTGATAAAATAAATAATTTGCTTTGTTAATTATTGGTCTTTTTCTACTTTTCTCTCACTGACAAAATCCTCTATTGTCTCTATTTCTTCACTCTGTAAAGACATCAGTTTTGGAAAGTTAGCATCCTGCTTGCAAATCCAAACATGTAAAAAATGAGATTAAGAAAAACATTCACCTAAATATACAAATACAAACACGTGTGAAATAGAGCTCCTGGGTCCCAAGGTGTCTGCTGCTGTCATAGATATGTGCATCACCTGCCCCATTTCACAGAGCTGTGGCAGTCTAGCTTCCAGGCTATCTGAGAACCAAACTCCCTCTTTGACTTTAAAGAACTCTTAATTTCCCATCTCAATTTATTCACATGTATGTTGTGAGACAGGCCATTGCATTTTCATGGTCCATCTCCTGCCATCATTGAACCACGCCCCTCAAATTCTTTGATTTAAAAACTGACCATGAAAACATATTGCTTGGTGGAATACACCTGCAGGATTCTCACTTGGAAACAACATCAGGGACCCCAACCCTTACAACCTAAAAAGTATCCCTTTCTTCTTGTGTTTTTGTTTGGGTTTTTATTTTCTTATTTATTTTTCTTCTAATAGATACGAGTCAGTGCCTATTTTGTGTGTAAAGCTAATACAAAGCAATTTCACATACAAAAACAGAGTATCAAGAAGTAAAGAAAGTGTTTCTTTATCTCACAGTACAAGATATTATGAGGCTGTGACTCTTATGCAAGCCTGTGTACTTGCAATACACAGTTCAATATCTTAGTTCAAAAAAAAACCAAATGACCTGAGGACTTGGATAGGTGAGTAAATACATTTAGGTTGATTTGAGAATGTTTTAAACTGAAGCTATGAATCTAATTCTGGTTCCTTTTTCTGTGAATTGCACAAATGCCTGCTTGCCTAAGGCTTTCCATTGGCTTCTGTTATGTCTCTTTTCATGCTGTGCCAGAACAAGTCCTGGCATTTCAGAAACCCAAAAAAAAACCAAAAAAAAAAAAAAAACCCCAAAAAACCCCCAAACCAAAACAAAACAAAAACCCCAACACCCATTTTGTTCATGTTTTAATGCATTTGTTGAGGTTTCAGATCCTTACCTGCCTTCAACAATGATGGATGGCCCACAGTGCTATTAACAGATGTGGTATCCTGCTGCAGGTTGAAGGTGCAAGTTTCAGAGATGCTCCAGAGGTCTGGCCCAGCTGTAAGCAGGCACACAGTAATTTGGGATGTGGATGCAGAACTATGCATGTCCTTCCTCTCAGCAGGATTAACTATAGCTGCTTGTTTGTCTTACTCCAATAGGCCATGCTCCATGCATAAACAAAGGAGAGGAGGTATAAAGGCAAATTTGAGGAATAATTGTACAATTCTCTCCCATCTGCAAGGTCCCAGATCTGCCCCTTAGGTTTAGGCTTTCCTTAGAGTTACTCTAACAACAGTGGAAACCACAAAGAGAAAGCTTCCACATGGTCTTTGAGCAGCAGAGCCTCATTTTCCCTTTCTCTTTTTTTTGGGAGGAAAAAACACCCATCATCTCACCAAGAATTCAGCTGCAATGAGATCCTGTTGGATATGAGTGATTTCTGACTTTGTATGAGGATTTGAGCCTTAAGAGCAGGTTCCCAGCTCCCCCAGGCCATGCAGGTCTGCATAGGGAGGCTGGATGTCCCTGTCCCAGTGCAAGTGCCAGGATCCCCCACGCCCTTTGCCTGCTGAGTCCCCAGAAGTTCAGAGACAACCTTACCAGAACCAGACTGTGGCTTTATCTGGCTGTTGTGCACAAGAAGTAAAGCAGCTTGAGTATTTTAGCATGATTAACTTTGCTAGAAATGATTTCCAGTCTTCAGAGTTCGGTCTTTGGAGATGTTACAGGTTTTGTACAAGACTTTTTCCTGTGTTAGGCAGAGGAGTTGACTCAGACAGCTCCCTGGGGTGTAGTGAGTGGCTCTCTGAAGGTTGGAAGTATATCTAGGCATTTATACATCCATTTTTCATCTACATCATGTCTTTAAGTGGTGTTTACTGTCTTTGTTTCACAGCTTATACTTTTTTAAATATATACTTTTATTTGTCATTATTTTAAATTCCATTTCTGAACCTCAAATTAACATTCATTTAAAAATTTCACACCTCTCCTGCCTCAGGACAGAGATCTGAACAGTGGGCTGCAATCTCACTTTTTGTGTTTTCCTAATCCAGAGAAAGATGGATCATCTGCTGCAAGGTGACATGGCTTGAACATCAGCTGGAAAAAATTCCCCTTCAGCACCCTATGGCTTAAAGTTTGTGTTCTCCTCTCCAAGAGACAATGATAAGTTTGTTCTCATACAGGCACAAGAATAAAATGAAATATCTGCACTGTCATGAACGACTGTCCTACCTCCTTGGCTGTTCTAGAAAGACAAAGGGCTGGAAAGCCAGTGCACTGTGGTCCTAAAGTATAGCCACAATGTCTCCTGTGATTTTTATGGCATGAATTTGTTGCTGAATATGAGGCATACTGTAAGAACTCAGTTTCCTACTTGTGTCTGCCTTAGTGCCTTGCTCCTGGTGGCTTTGATGGGTCAAGGAAACAGCTGGCAGCTCTGACCTAACTTTTGGGAAATAATCTGTATGCAAGTGCCAAGTCCATATGGAGCTTCTGTGCCTATAGGATCAGCTAGCAGGCCAGCAGATCTTCTGGGTCCTAACTTTAACTTTTGGGCCTCCATATGTCCAATTTACATCCCTAGTGGCCTAAACCATGAGTGACTCTTGCTGGCAGAAACAGGCCTGGAGTCATCTGCAAACATTTTCCTGTTGTTTGATTGCAAGAGAACTGGGTAAACTAAACATAACATTCTTATTGTGAATCAGCACTTGAGTCTAAAAGATTCATCGACTTCCAGTTTTCTGAAGATCTTTCAGCTCATCTGTCTTGTTTTTGCATGATGGTATACGAAATGCATCCACATGCTCACATCTCAAATCAGGGGGTAACAGCTTACACCATTCCAAGTCTGCCACCTTATCTAGCCATACACCAGCATACTCCTTCCTCTTTTATAAGCTGCACTCTCAGAAACAAAATCTTTATCTAGTCCTCAGTTTCAAAAGGGCAGTGCTGTGTTTCCCCAGAATAATTGTTCAAGACACATGAAAAAAATTGCAGAAAATAATCTAAGAAACAGTGCTGTCTTGAGATGTACATACAGAGTCTATTGTTATTTATATTATGTGACAAATTAAGCAAAGTAAAATGATATTAATTAACCAAACACCTTCATTTCTGCAACCTAGCACAATATGCACAACAGCATATTTAAAAAAAGCTCCCATCTCGGGCTGGGTTTGTATTTAAAAGCAGCATATGAAAGGATTCAATTAACGTTCTTATATCTCATCAGTTTCTGATAATTAATATGAGCTGTAAGGGCTTTATGGATTGCTGGTTTGATAATTCAGTAGCAGCTAAAGTAATAGAGGATATGATGGAGAGATGGCCTTATAGCTGCCTTGTGGAGTGCACTAAATGATTGAACCCAAAGAATAATAGGGATGGAAATTGCTGTGCTCATTCACGGATAATATATGACAGGAGTAAGGCAAGCAGTAAGTTAGCAGATGACTCAGCCAAGCATCTATGACTGAACAAAGTGTGATTCTAACCTTCTGTCATTGAAAATATGTTTAATGGAAACATTATCATTCTGATATATTGCTTGCTAAGATAAGACATGTTTATAGTACAGTTGCCCTGTGATGTTACGATAGGACTAGATTTTGGCACACTTGATCTTGCTGAAATGTACTTTGTCCCAAAATAAATCTACTCCTCGTGGAGCAAGAGACTATTCAAAAAGAGCAAGTGAGCCAAAAGCTGGTCTAAAGTTGGCTGGAGCTAAACATCACCAGACAAACACAAAGAATCCTGTTCATTTTTAATATGCAGAGAAGCAGGTCTCTATAAACACTGAGAGCCACATGTAAGGCTCTTCTTTTGTAATAACTCTTTCAACCTATAAGTAGAATACTGGACAACATAATTTATTTTTTTAATTAACAAATATGAATGGCCACATGCCTCAGATGCAGATCAAAGAAGCAGGATGCTGAAGGGATGGCTTAAAGTTAGCTGCCTTTTCCCTGTGCCTAAAGAGCTCAGTTTGTAACATTTTTTTGATAGGAGCACCCAGGTGTTCAGCAGCAGAATAGAGTACAAAGTCTAGAGTGTTGCATTAAAGTAAAACTTGCTGAAGGTAGGGGGAGGAGGATAAAAATGAAGCATGGTAATCTCTAGAGCACATTATGCATGTATGCTGGTCAGGGATGGCTTGCAGCAACTCTGCAGTACTGTGCAGCAGTGCCCTGCTAACAGAATTCATGCTGAAAACATATGTTCTTCTGCTCAAACCAGCTTTCACTACATCTGGAAACCAAGAGTTAGAGGGGGAGGGAAAAATAAGGCAGCAGCATATGTAATTCTCTTCTAAGAGAAACCATTCATTTGTTCATGAAAGAAATCTTTCTGCTTTTATCACCAGCAGAAATTCTCACAAAGTTCTTGAATGGCTATTTTAAAGCTTGGTGGGAAAACAAACAAAAAGAAAAAAGGTAGTGTGAGGGGATGTAGGTAATGGCAGACATTTATGACTTTTTTCCTGAAGCAAAGTCATGTCTTGATTTCGAGAGAAATCTTATTAACAAAAAGTGGAAAACTTGGCAAAAGCATTGTTTAAAATGACTGCAAGACTTGCAAAACCCCCAGAATAACTCTGTTTTGCTGTCAGGAGCCTGGGAAACACAAAACAGATGTTCTGCCCAGCCTCTGTTACTCAGCCAGATCGCTCTTTGCTATGCAGGCAGCTGTACCACATGTCTCTTCTGAGAAAGAAACAGTGCTTTCCTTTGGCACTTCTGCCTCTTTCTCATGACCAGGCAGACACTGTCATCAGATGAAGACAGCTTCTGTCATCCTTCCTGCTACCTAAATCTGCAGAATCTCCCTGAGACTGAGCAGCTCTGTGCTTTGAAAAACAGAAGCATTAGGTACAAATTTTGGCAAGCCTTGGCTCCTCAGGCTGGGGCTCCTGGAAGTCAGAAGGCACTACTCACTCTAATGGGTGGTGGCAGCAGAGCTCTCTGTTTGCACCCTGAACAATGCACACATTATTAGAGCTAATGGCAGCTACATGGACACGTAATAATATAGCCTTGAGACTGCAGCCTGGGAATTCCACAGGAGGAGATTTGGGGTTTTTTGTTCATGGGAGAAAGTATGGTGAGTAAGAGGAAAATCACTTGAGCGGACACTGAACACTCCCTGCTGGGTTGTTTAAGAAGGGAGGGGTGAGGTCAGGGACTTCTGTCTCCAAATGATACTTGGGTGAATTTTAAGACATTATGTTGAACTCTGGATCCTCCATTTCAGAAAATCATAGAATCATGGAATTCTTGGGGTTGGAAGGGGACCTTGAAGATCATCTAGGTTCACCCCTCTGCTGTAAGCAGGGACACCTTCAGCTAGAGCAAGTTGCTCAGAATCCCATCCTACCTGGCCCTGAACACTTCCAGGAATGTGGCAACCACAACTTCCCTGAGTAACCTATTACAGTACCTCACCACCCTCACAGAAAAGAATTATTTCCTAATATTTAATCTACACCTACTCTCTTTCAATTTGAATCCTTTCCCCCTTGTCCTGTCACTAAATTCTCTTGTAAATAATCTCTCTTCATCTTTCCTGTGAATCTCTAGAAGGCCAAAACTGGGTCACCCTGAAGCCTTGTCTTTCCAGGATGAACAATCCCCATTCTCTCAGCCTTTCCTCATAGCAGAGGTGCTCCTTCTCTCCAGTCACCTTGGTGGCCTCCTCTGTACCTGTGACCTAACAGGTCAATGTCCTTCCTGTGCTGGGACCCCAGAGCTGATGCAGCACTGCAGGGGGGGTCTCACCAGGGCAGAGCAGAGCAGAGGGGCAGAATCCCCTCCCTGCTGCCCACGGTGCTCTGGATGCAGCCCAGGACACAATTGCTTCAGGGGGTTCAGCTTTCTCAGGCTGGGTGATGGGGTCACAAATCTGCATGGGCAGAAATGAATGCTTCACCCAGGATCCATCACCTCCCCTCCTCAGTCCTGTAACAAATGGCTGGTGGTGGCTGGACTCCTTATCCCCATCTTCCATGTGAGAGCGCTTGTTTAAGCATCTTGCTCTCGGCAAGCTGCGTCTGTGAATCCCCAGTGCTCCTCAGCATCTGGGATCTAGCATCCACTCTCTCTGGGGATACTTCCTTGGAAAAACACATGGTTATTTCATGTAGGCAGATTGCTGCCTCGCATCTGGATGTCTTCCCAGCCATAAACCTTAGTCAGAGGAGGGAAGTCTCAAAATCTGACCCTAAAATCTACAAAGAATAGTCTGATTCTCTAAAATTATCTGAATATTAATATAATTTATAAATCATTCTGAAAAGACAGGTATGGGGAAGAGAGAAGCTGTTGCATTACAAAGCCTCAGTTCCTAAATTCACTAGGAGGTAGAGGGATTTAGACCTCTGGCAGTCTCTTAAAATGATTAAGGAAGAAAAGGAGGCTCACTTTGTAGTGGAAAGGGAGCCTTCTAGTGGGGCTCATACTAACAAGACACTCTTACAAGGTCTTATTAGCAATCATATTAAAATAGAATTGGGAGTAATGGGCATTTTGACTATATGAAAGGGAAATAATATAGCAAAAGGGAGCTATTTTGTCACTCCTTGAAAGACAATTTTTGATAAGGAAAACAATAAAATCTTTTTCTCTTTATATCCTTGTGGAAAGATGTGTCAGCCAGGGGAGATAGGAAAGGATGCCTTACTGTTGAGCCAACAACAGTGCTGAAATCACTCTCCTTGGATAAACTTGGCTCATTATAACCTAACTGTAATATTAACTTACACCTCCATCCCAAAGTTACCTATGTCCAAGGTACAGCCACCCCTCACTAGGCATGTGCTCTATATTTTATTGACTGTATCATTAAGAGTGAGACACATCAATCAGTAACAAAGGTATTTACAACTAAAGCCACTCAAGCTCCACCTAAACATAAAGAAATAGTATTAAAGTAAATCAAGAATGGGGAAAAATTTAGGGAAGGCTCCATCACAACTGCTGGGAAGTCAACAGACTGAACCTCTCTTCTCCCCCAAAGGGATTCCTATTGGGTAAGAACCCTGCTCTGTGCATGCTGAATACTTTCATTGGTCATAAAGTGGGAAAACCCGCTGAGGGGGTGTCCCTTATGCTGTGGGTGTATTTCCCTGTATTTTCCCTTAGTAAGTCAGTGGAACTGTCCTACCCAGCAGGACTGCTCAGTGAAGGGTCCCACAGACTGCTGGAGCATGAGGGTTTCAGCTTTCCTGCAGTGCTGGCAGACAAATCAAACACTAAGGGTTGAGGAAATCTCCCCACATTAAGGGTCAAAGAAACCTCCCCTATTCACGTGACAATAGAGAAGGAGGTGTTGAGAATATAAAGGTAAAACACTATTTGTATGAGAGTGAACATGAAATGACAAAAGTTTAAGATCTTCATAAAGAAAATTTAAAAAATGAAATGCGAGATAGTAAACTTCAGTAACTGCAAAGTATTGATAGGTAAAGTCTGGCATAAGGAAAAGATGAAATGAGCTGTCAACTTCTCAAAGAATCAGAAGAAGAAATCAGCTATAGAAAGATACAAATTCAGATGCAAAATCATGAGCTCTTCATTGATCTCACACCCAAGAGGAAACTTAGGAAGTAAACAGTAGGTAAGATTACTAAAGGTAGGTATGAAAAAAGAAGCATGTAAGAACAGAGGCATCGAGGACAAGAGGAAATCATTATCATTTCTTGTAAGGAAAAGACCAGTGGATTGGGGAATGTAGAGATGAAGGTCATAGTGTTTAATGACTTTTTCTTTCATCTATCATCCCTATAGCAGTGATCAGGTGGTTAATGTCATTAATTCCAAGGACAAAAGGAAAGAGCAAACTAGAGAGAAATTAGGTAGGCTCACCTTTACAACTGGCTGAACTTCCTTGTCTGACACAAAAATATCTCTGACTTGTCAGCAGTTATCACTGAGGCCTTGCAAGAAGCAGCTGGGTTACCAAGAGTCTGGAAAACGTCAGGGGAAAGGAAGGGACAATGAAAAGACAGAGAAAGCAGAGACAGAGGATCACAGAGATGTCAGCTTAAATGCAGTCTCTGAAAAATACTTCACAAATAAGCAAACAAACTTCTTGGGAGGAACTAAAAGGTGAAAAGGTTAATATCCAGCTTGGCTCTACCAAGTACAAATCATTTGAAACAATGGGAGAAGCAGTGGATAGCAGCTATCTTTGCTTTAATTAGGTTTTGACAGTTTAACATCTCAAGTTTCACAAGAGAGCAGTCTAGTCTACATGCAAGCTCTTCTGGCACCTGTACCTGCAGGTGAGTTGGAAAGGTTTGCTCTCTAAGAGAGTGGATGCCTTGGACAGGATGATGTGGGATGCTAGACTCAGTTTTGCCCAGTGCTATCACTACCTGGATGACAGGAAAGGAGCCTTGCTGGATAAGTCAGCAGATGATTCTGCTGGGAGGAGCTGCAAGTACATTGCAGGACTGCTTTAGAATTCAAAGTGCCCTTGGGAAACCAGTGAAATGGCCTGGAAAACACACAAGATGAATTTCCACGGTGAAAATGCAAGGTGCTGCACTTTGACAGGATTAATCACAAATCTGAGGTTGGTGAGAACAAAATTAAACAAAGCTTGTCATGAAAAAAGGCAAACATTGTGTAGGGTGTATAAAAAGTAGAGCTGAAGAAAGATACTTAGAGAAATACTATGTATTTTTTTTTCTCGGCCATGGCTGTAATTTGAGATGTATGTGGACAAATTTGAGAATGGCCAAAAAAAAGCAACAAGAGGTCTAAAAAAGCATGACCTTGGAGGAAATAGTGAAGGAATTAGCTTGGTGTGGTCTCAAGAAAAACAGTCGGGGGAGGGGATGGTAACAGCTTTTTAGCACACAGAGGCTGCTGTGAGGGGAAAGGCGAAACCTGCCCTCTGCATCTGCAGGGGATAGGTCAAGAAGCACTGGAGTTCAGCTGCTGCAAAGGAAGTGTATAAAAATTTTCTGAGGCATTAGGGAAAACTTTCTAATGGTACAATTAGGGAAGTACTAGAATAGAATGCCTGGGGAAGAAGTGGAGTCTCCAGCACTGGCCGTCTCAGCAATTTAGGCTAACATCTGTCAGGAGCAACACACACATAACCAAACTGGCTGGGGGCCAGGGAAGTGACTACATGACCTCCTGAAGTCCCTTCCAGACCTGTTTTTCTCTGGTTCTAATCATTCAGGAGCCTCCCTCCCTGGCAATGCTCTGTACTTTTGGAATTAACCATTTGACATGCTGCTTGATTACTACCCTACTTTCTTTGCATTCCTCTACATTAAGCTGTGGGCTCATGGATAATTCCTAGTTTATCTGAAAGAGAAGTAATGTTTCACTGCAAGTTCCTCCAGCAAATGTTAGGGATGCCTCTTCAGTAGCATTGTGTATCCATGTTTTCAGAAGTTTAAGTTTAGGCACTGCTCAGGACAGCCCCAGATCCTAAAACCAGTGGCATGAGAGAGGAGAGCTGCAACACAAACCCCTGAAGGAGTAAAGAGCAGAGCTACAGCTTGGTGAGCTGCTGTGTGCCACACAGGGAGTGAGGCAGGCTGGGCTCTTACAACCTTCCTCCCCTGATGGACAGAAATCTGTAACTTCTCTCTGACAAGAAGGAATTGAAGGATCAAGACACAGTCCTGCCTTGTCTCCTTAGCCCACCCAGAGATGCCAGATGCTCAGAAATGCCACTGAGAGCAGGCAGTGGTCACCTGGCAATACCTGAGCACAGACTATGTCACTGAGACCTTCATGGCTGGATCTGCACCCTGCTTGGTTCCCCAGACCTAGAGAAATACTACCAAGAGAATCTGCTGAATAAAAACCAAAGTGTAGGAGTAGAGAAAGGGTAAAGATTTTTTATATTGACCCTGTGTTTTACATCATCCCAAATCTGGCTTACTGGACTTTCCAATATCCTCATAAGACATACCAAACAGCAACAACATTCTCAGAAATAATCAGCTTTTAAAGTGGTTAGGAAACACCTGACCTAAGAAAAGAGCACTGTTAAGTGGACCATTTACCTTAATGTGCTATTTTTAGCTGAGATGAAAGTATTCAGTTGAGGTGGACAGGGTCAGAAGCTGTCTCCATCATCACTCCTCTCCTGTGACACAGAGGGAGCATGCCCATTCTGATCTCTTCCCCAGAACCCTCAGCCCTGAGTTTGTCTTGTGTTTTGTCTTGTGTTGGCTGTACCACAGAAACACCTGCAGACAGAGGCAGCAGAGAGAAGGACTTCATTGTTCAAAGCTTGCATCTAAAGGAAGGAAGGAGTGATGTTCACCTATACATGAAGGAAGCCTAACTCAGACATCTTTGGAGAGCCTCAGTGAAGCCCATAAACCCAAGGGGAAAGAGAATGGGTGGCTGATAATGACCTCCCCCAAATGTTGTCAAACTGATCGCCTCTCCCAGGATTTTGCTCTTCCACTCTGTGTCTGTCCTCCTTTCATGTCAGCTTACATAGTTTGCCCTCAGTCAGTTCTTGTGGAAGCTCCAAAATCCTCATTCTTTATTCCTCATTCATCTCATAGGCTCTGTTTGCAGCAAGCGCTCACAGTTGCCAGATCACTGAAGAAAAATCTTGAGCTTTCTGGATTTCTTAGTGCCTTCAGAGCACAAAACTCCAAAATAATGTCATCTGACTTCTCAGGCAAACACTTTGGTAGAGAGAGACTGTGATAAATCAGATTTAAATGCAAGAATAAATCACCATTCACATCTGGCTCTGAACTGGCTTGGAGGTCAGGGCCATATGACTCCTGCTCCAGCAGAGCTTTCATTTGTTAAAGAGATGAGCAAATAAGTCAGAACAGAGTCATGGGCAACTAGTTCTAGGTGGCTCTGCCTCAGCAGGTGGGTTGGACCCAGTGACCTCCAGCTCAGCCTCAACCATAATGTGATTCTATGCCTCTTTAATTCCTGAGCCTGCATCTCCTGAAATAATCTGTTTCTTTCTGAACTGCTCTTTCAAGTGTTGCTCTCCAACCCTGTGCATTAGATAGGTCAAATAACAAACAACTGCCTGCCAATCCCAGTAAAATCATGTGTTCTACAATGAAGAGCTGAGAGAACTGAGATTATTTAGCCTGGGTAAAAAAGGAGGCTCGGGGGAGACCCTATTGCTCTGTACAACCATCTGAAAGGAGATTGTGGCAAGGTGGGGATCAGTCTCTTCTCCCAGATGACCACTGATAGGACAAGAGGACATGGCCTCAACCTGCACCAAGGGAGGTGCAGGTTGGACATCAGGAAGAATTTCTTCATGGAATGAGCTGCCCAGGTAGGGGGTGGAGTCACTACCCCTGGAGGTGTTCAAGAAACAACTGGATGTGTCACTTAGTGCTACAGTTTAGCTGACAACACAGGGCTTGGTCAAAGGTTGGTCTTTCAAAACCTAATGATCGATACTGTGATTCCAGGAAAACTGTGCAGCACCTGGAATGGTTTGCTTGGTTTGCCTCCTGAGGTTGCCACATGTAACTGCTCAGTCAAATCTCCCAAAATGCTGAACACCAGCCCTGCCCCACACCCATGTGAGGCACACCAATTTCTCAGTAAGAAAATGCATTTTAGGAAATGTAGAGCATTTAGAAGAGTAGACCTTTCAGCTGCAGGGTGTTTTCAGACTTGGTGACAGCAAAGCTGCCAGTCTTGCAGCCATCCCACACATGCAGCTATGCATTACAAAGACAAGAGCAGTCACACAGAAAATGGTGTCTGTGCCTTACTCAAAACCTGCTGTTCTCCTGGTGGCATCAATGCTTTATTTAGGTCACTTTATAAAAAGGACAAATTAAGCCTCAGGGCAGAATTGTATCCTTTGACTCTGTAGGCAGAATCTGTTCTCAAGCTGCGGTAAATGGTGATGGCTTCAGTTTGTTGAAGATAACAGATCTTGTTAAAATACACTTGAGTGTACTCCAGTGGAAAGCAGGACTTGATCTTTTAATAGAAAGAAATAATCAAAAATCTTCACATTGTTTCCTCAAGCTTCACTAGCTGAAAAAAAATCCAACAAAACAAAATATGAGCAGGAATAATTTTTTTTCCTCATTTCACTGGTCTGCCTTCAAGGATCTCTACTAGGTTCCATTGATTCCTCAATAAAGAAGGACTTCCATTTGCACCAAGGCCCTTTTTAGAAGGAATCTGTTGCAGAATTAAGTCTAATAGCACAAAATGCTTTCAGCAGCAAAAACTCCCTAGAGTGAAGAAGTTTGTTAGAAACTCAATCAACCAGAATACAGCTGAAGTTATGCCTAATTCTACCTATACAATACCAGTTAATTGAATATACAAATACAGCTATCCCTTCCCCCCACCCCCACCCCTTGTTTTGTTCATCTTTGCAATTTTAGAGGAATTTTATAACTTCTTTTGTTCCTTTTACAGTTTTTGATGGATTTGTTGACTACATCTCATCACTTCCGGACCCAGCAGCATCCCCCTGCCGCTCTCAGTGCTGGGCTGGGTTCTGCCTCCGGCTGAGCCTCGCCCCACAGCCCAGTCCCAAACCACGTTCCACATCACCTTTTATTGCAGTCAAGACAGCCACCATACAACTTCAGAAAGTTTCCTTATGTGTTTTCTGTGCAGCTCTGACTCTGCCCCTTGGAGCTCCAGGTTGTTTTTGTCGCTCCAGTGCTCGTGCAGCAGCGACTCAGCAAATCTCCCCTCGCACTCCTCGGGGGCCACGCTGCTGCTGCAGCACTGGCTGCTGCTGTGGCCGTGCCATTTGCTGCCTCCATCTCTGCTGCTCCATTTTGTGTCCCACTGCATGCTCTGCCATCCAGGGAGACCCTGGCCCTGTCCCAGTACCCTGCCAGACTGCGGCCATACCTTGGCAGGGGGCACAGGGCTTGCTCCACCACACCTGCAGGGAGCAGCAGGCAGCAGCACAAGTGAAAGTGGAGCTGGCACTCTCCCACATTTAGTGAAAAAGGTAGTTTGTATGTTAGCTCCCAAGCCATCTCCTTTCAAATAAACAAAGTGCATAGCCTCACTCTATTTCTTTTGTACCAGCATGTCCTTCTTCTTGGGGTTGGTGTCTCATAGCTTTTCCAGACTTCTAGACTCTCAGGTTCTTGGTCTGCATGGCTCCACCATCTTACTGCTCTTAGGTCTGCAGGCATCTGGCAGAATCACTTCTGGGTCACCATTATAGCAGAAGGCCAGTGGTGACACAACCAACACCAAAGAAGGCTTTCAGCTACTACTTCAAAAGGCTTCAAGCATCTCCTGTTTGTTGTTCCTCAGTACAACCTTTTAAACTCTTGATCTCACATGCATTCCACCTGTGTGTCCTCTCCACCCTTCTGTGACTGGTCAGTGCCCCTCAGCACTCCCTGTCCCATTCCCTTCAGTACCAGTCACCTGTCCCACACAGCTGTAGCCTTCAGGGATGAGGCTCAGCCACAGCCCCACTCCCAATTACCATGGGCTGTGTGCCTACAACAACTTCTGTGATTTTTTTATATAGTGAATAGTAGGTCACCAAACCTTAAATCTACCTGTAGGATAAATCTGGTTTTCTTCTGAGTCTCCTTTGAACAATGGCTTTAAGCTACAGTAACAGTAAGTGACTGCATCAGATCTTTCCAAAACAACACAGGTTGTCATTTTCAGATGACTGCAATTTCAAAAGTGCAACTGCTTTGTACTCTTAAAAGAGTTTAAAATTATAAATATCTAAAACAGAACCAAAAAAATTCTGAAATTATTGATTTTATTTTTTAATGATGATGGCCAGAAATTTAGTTTGGCCAGTGGTTTTGCAGTAAATGTTTGACATTTTAAAGTATTTTTGGCTTCAGTTCAAATGGGACAAAAAAACTTATGGATGACATATGAAGATGAAAGAGGACATTAACATGGAGACCTTGGTATATGCATACAATCATGTGTGCTTGTTTCACTATTTGCTGCTGAGAAGAAAGGGATAACTTATCCTTAGAGGCATGCATAAGAGAAAGATGAAAACCCTATTGATTTTTATTGTGCATTGTGTCTGTCATTCACAAAGGCCTCCCTTTTTTAGAAGGACATTTTCAATGCTAGAGCTTCCTTTAGTGAATTGCAGTAAGATATTTCCTCTTAACCACTCTAAGTTATTTGCGGGGGATTTTTTCTTAATCTTGAAATAAAGGAATTCACTTGCCTTTGAGAAACATATCCTGGATTTTTCACAGTAACACCTTTTTTTTTCAGTCAGTCTGGATCTGTGTCCTATGAGTGGGCTCTAGCAAGCCTGAGAGCAGATAGCTGCCTTTCTAACATGTCAGCAGCATATGTACATGTCAATCCATGTTACACAAGAAATAAACTGAAATCATCATTTTAGTGAGGAGTTCCTGCAATTTTCAGTTTCCCTATTAACAGGAAAAATAAGTTGGGAAGTTTATGGCCTGAAGAGTGACAAATACTTGCAGTGCACAAAGACATAGTTCCCAGATAGTATTTACTGCAGTACAGCTCTCCAGCCCACATGGCTTGCATCAGGAAAAGCAGGGCTAGCACTTGGTACAAGGAGGGAAAAATGACTGGAAAAAAAAAGGGATGAAAGCCTTCCCAAGCAGTCTGCTGAGTGAAAACCTCTGCCTTCTACTGAGGAAGAATTTCCAAATGGATGTCATCCAAGAATGACTTGGTTCCCCAGAGAGGCCTGTACCCTGGTTTCAAGGCACGAGCAGCATCCATGCCTGCTCACAGCTGTCCCCATGCCTGGCTCCATCTGCGAGCACTCTGAGCCCACTCCTGTGCTCCTGCCACACTTGGCAGCTCCTCCTTCACTTCAGCATGGCACAGTGGATGGCAGCACCTCATCCCACCTACTCCAAAGTTTGTTTAAAAATCTGCATGGCATCATCTCTAGATCAGTTTGCCATGCAGGAGCTTCTTCACTGCCTTAAGCCTCAAGAAGTTTCTTTACCCTCAAGCAGGTTGAGAGGGGACCTCACCAATGTCTCTCAGTCTCTGAAGGGAGGGTGCCAAGAGGATGGAGCCAGGCTCTGCTCAGTGGTGCCAAGCAATAGGACAAGGGGCAATGGGCAGAAACTGATGCACACGAAGTTCCACCTGAACATGAGGAAAAACTTTTTTACTGTGCAGGTGCACTGGAACAGGCAAGCAAGGACCCTCTGAATATTTTTATGCTATTCCTGTTAAAACAAAAATCTCTTCCAAAACTAACTAGCCAGTGATATTTTGTCTTGAATGGCTGAAAATTAGAAGTCAACTGCTACAAAGAAACCCCGCTGCCTTCCACAGTACCCATGGCCAAGATGAAGACAGGTGAGTGTAACCAGAGGCAGCCATCTGACAACTCATCTTACCTGAGGTTGTCCAGGGTATCATTCAGGGCTGAAATAAACTTTGAGGGACATGTATGGGGCTTCAGCTCACATATGGGGTTTCAGTAACATTGGTTTAGCTGTTCACAGAGAGGGGAGAGCTGCAAGGGGCTGCATTTGTGCCAAAATATACCTGCTGTTTTCACATCTCTGTTTTCTGGGCAGCTCTGAGGTGTCTCAGGAGGATTTTACCAGAGGTCTAACATCATATGAAATTATTACAAGTCTAGTTCATGTAGAGGAGGATCCTCCTGAAAGAGTCTGTGATTCTTTTCCTTGATGTTCCCCAGGACTCACTGGCTGCTCACAGAATGAAGGTGAGAACTGAGCAACTGAGAACATCCCAGATATTCTCTGTCTTACATTAAAGCACATATGTGTTGTCAGTTTATATTTATGTATTTCATAACATGAGTGCATGTGTTTCATTACGGTACAGAGTGTAATTTTAAGATATTAAGGCAAGTACACCCAGCACAAGTCACAAGCCTGCAGACGTGCCACCACAGTGTAGAACTTCATCTCCTGAGCCTGGGAGACCCGAGCAGGAGTTTGGGGACAGCTGTTCCATCGGGAGAGAGGCACCATCACTCTCTGGACCCGTCAGGAGAAAAACTGTCGAGGCCTCCAGACTCATGCAAGAGTCTTCACTTAGTGTCCATTTCCTGCATTTCAAAGAGTAATTATATTTACAAAACAACAGCTTTTTCTTTCTCTCTGTTTTTCTTCAATTCTCCTTAGCTGTGCTCTCTTTCTGGCTCATATTTTAAATGTGCCTTGGCAGCAAGAAGCCTCCTCAGCTTCTTTAATTTATTACCTCTGTTTATGGAATATGGATATTGGGCCAACTTTATTTCTTACATTAAGTGAATCAGTGCAAATGCAATCCCTTTTGGATATCCACTGTATAAAATAAGCATATTTAGATGATCAAATAAGTGTTCCCATATGCATGTTGGCTGGTATTTCGTGCTGGTATAGCACTTTTATTTTTCTTATGTGGTGTCCTTTGTCTTCTTTCCTTCCCTTTTTGACTGTGTTTGGTCAGTTATTCAGGAAAAAAAAATTACTTGTACCTTAAAAGAAATACTGTCTATTCAGCATATGGCATTTATAGATCTTTGGAAATTCTTTAAGGAGGCGTGCTTCAGATTAGTGGTCTCTGTCCTTCGGGGATGGTTTTAATTTGTTAGCACTTTAGATCTGTAGTCTTGAGGTAGCTCCATTTTCAGTCAATAAAATGGTTAGTGAAATGAGGGTAAAATATTATAATTGTGTTCTTCAAATCAGATTTTTATGTGGGTTTTTTTCCTCCTGGTATGTAAATCTGTCATTTGGAAAGGAATTTTTCCTGTTTTCTTTTAATCTTTGGCGCATGTGCCAAGAATGATGATTTTAAACATGAATTACCAGAGTGACTCCAAGTCAAACTGCTGGTAGGCCATTACCCTGGTTTGGGAAGGGAGCCAGGAGCAGCCTGGCTTTGACTCCAGCATTTCCGACCGCAGCCTGCCACCCTGTCTGGGGCCCTCACCTCTGCTCACAGCCCTTCTCCTCTTTGGGACTCCAGGTGCAAAATGCCAAACCGCTCCAAGGAAAGCCACTGGTAAAGGCAGAGATGAACTTGAACCACAAGGGCTGCTGGCTGCTGGCTCCTGGAAAGCAACAGCTCTGTTGGAGCCCAGCTGGCCCCACCACTGGCCCACCTTTACCCACCAGTGAGGTACAAGCAGAGCCCTCAGCTGGGATGCTTTGTGAGAGGAATGAAGGGATGTACAAATGCCACACAAACCCAACAGGGCCAACAGCAGCCAGCTGTGGCAACACCACCGAGGACGCAGCTGAAGAAGGAGTCAACAAAAGGTCTCTAATCTGCCATGGTTACAAACTAAAGTCTACTAAAGTCTATCCAGCAGACTTTTGAAAATGGCATTGCCTGTGTGGAGCAAATGAGAAGGGCAATGCAGGATAATGCTGACAGTTTGGTGCAGTAATCAGGTGTCCCTCAGGACTTTGGGACTCATCCAGCCCATCCCAGCCACAAGGCAAACTCCATATCTAGTCAGTCAGGCAGACATTTGTATAGCCTGACCATAATAACTCTCTTGGCACTTGGATTTCAAACCCTCCCAGGTAGTCCTTCCTTGGAGTCCAATATCCTATCCAGGAAAAAGTTCTTCCCAGTGTGCAACTTAAAGCATTGCTACAACTTCAGCTCATTGTTTTCCTTTCTTTGCTCATGCACACAGAGAGCAGATTATTCTCTTTGTTCTACAGCACCACAACCATGTTTTCCCATTAGCTTTTCCCTGCCTCACACTGAAATATGTGAGCACTGCCAGTGGTTGCCTTCCTTACTTCCTTACTATGGACTTGGACTTCCTCTTTGTGAAGAGCAGCCAGCACACAGAGTACACAGCTTGTGGGACAAACCACAGTGCAAAGCCATGGATGACCAAAGAGGCCACTGAAAGGCAGTCTAAGAAGCCATGGGTGTGCAACATGCCAGAACTGTTTCTGTCATAGAATTTGTGTGTGTGCCTGGATGGTGTGGGGCTGGGTGTTTTTGTTGTACAAGTGGTGAAGTAATTTCTGTCACTCCTTTAGATTTTTCAAATGGATATGCCCTTGTTTCTCAACAGTAAAGTATTGATGCAAATAAAACTGAGAATCATATTTTGCATCAGGCAGTAGATTCAGTGGTGAATTGCTTTGCACTTGGCTGTTGTGATGTAGAAATGAACAAACTTCTCAAAGTCCCAGGCCCCACTGGGAATGGTTGGCAGAAAACCAGCCTCAGACAAGACACAGAGGAAGATGCTTGTCTCTACTGGCACCTCCCCACAGGTAATCAGGGATGCATCCCAGAGCTGGAGCTTGTGATTCTGAGCTGAGCCTACTGCAAGAGGATGAATTGCAAAATATCTGATGTTTCACACTAGCAAAGTCAAAAGCATCATGCTGAGTAAATCATAAACATGCTTAAAAACACAACAGTGAGCAAAAACAAAAACACAAACTCAAGCAGTTTCCTCTCTGGAAAACCTATAGTGATCATGAGCTCCTTATGAAAGTGAAGCTATGATTTTGTCTAAGAAAAAAGGCTTCTGTTTGAAGTTAAAACAATTAGCTTTATTATTTAGGAAAAAAAAATCAAAAGCAAATCCAAAACTGGAGAGACACACAGCTGAATAGCATTTCATAATATATAGGAAGTTTCCCCATTACACTTGACAGGAACAGAATATGCTGGAATCAAAGGGGTATGTTAACAACTCAGCATATCTACCCCTTTGGAACTAGTATTAGTCTGTCATATCACCAAAAAATAATAAATCTTTGTAAAAGGCCGCAGTTGCTTTCATACTCAGGCAGCAAAACCCATCTGGCACTATTGGAAAAGTAAAAAAGGCAACATATCTAAATTACATTGTTAAAACACCTACAGCCTAGTTCATTTTCATGTGCTATCCATATGTAAGCCCTGAGCAATAGATAGCCACTTAAAAACTCCCTTGTTCTCTGTGTGTGTTTGTGTGTGTGTGTGTGTGTGTGTGTGTGGAGGCAGGGGGAGAGAAGAGAGAGACAGACAAGGTGAACATGGAGACCTCTGCTTTTATTCTGATGTTTTGAAGTGAAAAATATTGCAAACCCTAACTGGCATGAAAATAACTGCACTGGATAAATAAATGAATAAATATAATAGCAGGTTTTCACATATAAAAATTCCTGAAAAGTTTTTTAGCTTTATCAACCCCCTTCCACACCCACCAGAGCATATGGCCCACTGTTTGTGCAAATCAGCCGTCTTTGCCTAAAGTGGATGTTTCTATTAACACTGTGACTAATTACTGAAAACAAACATGTGTAAGTATGATCTCTGCTAACTGCCTCTGTCAACCCATCTTTTTCTTCTTGCTATTCAGTGGAAGGGATTAAGATTGCTTGCAAAAGTACAGTAGACCTCCACTTAGCCTGTTAACTGGCATGAATAAACAAAGCCCATCAACCACAACTGACGTCAGGCTTCAAAAAATGTTTTTTACATTAGTTAAAAAAAAAAAACAAAACAAAAACGTTTCAAGTGAAAAAAAATTCAGAGGACGTTAAAATACCAAATGTAAAGAGCTTGGACATGGGACCTAAGGGGCTGCTTTGGGAGGGGTATTGAGAGCAGAGCCATGCACCACAGTGCAGGAGCTCACATGGGTGGCAGAGGTTTTGTGCTCAGGGTGCAAGGCTGGACATACGTGCACACAAAAGGAGCATCTAGAGAAACTTTAGTGTCAGTCTTTCTTGTGGTTTTCTTCCATCCAGAAATAAAAACAACAACAACAACGACAACAAAAATACTTAAAGCATCCATTTGGTCTTTGTAAGATACAAAGAAGAAAAGATGCAAGCGGAGTTTTCTTCCAAGTGCCCTACAAAAGCTGCTACAACAGCATCACAGAGTGGGGGACAGGAAGCTCCATGGCTCCTTCTCTTGTTGCCTGGAGAGACCCAAGCTGCTTCAGAGCATGTTTTCCTTATTAGAGTAGAAATATAGGAGAAAAAAACATCTTTATGGTACAGCTTGAATGTGTGTGCTCCCCCCAGCCCCTGTTTCTGGGCTGGCTCTGGCCCTGTAGAAGCTGCTGGGCTCTGAGCAGCCGTGGCCAGTGGTAAAACCAGGTCTCAGCACATTTTGTTCTCACACACACTGGCTGCCCCTCAGAGGAGCCAGCTCTACAAGGAGAGAGAACTAGTAACCATCTTTACACAGCCATGCTGCCTGTCTAACATGAGCTGTGGGACAGGATCTCAGTGCATTTTACCTCAAGTTGTACATAATGTAAAAACAAATTACATGCTAGAAAATTGCACAAGTCTACATCTGCTGCTTTTTCCAAGCTCATAGTATGGTTAGGAGCCAATTCCCTGTCATTTCTCATCTCTTGCACTTTACACAGGGTGTTTCCTTTATAAAACAACTTGCCTTTGGGTTTAATGATTTCTAAGGAAACATAACTCTGTCAGTGTGCTCCGGTGCTTAATTCCTCCTTTGCTGTTAGTGTCTGCTTGGTGCAGCCCAGGGACACTGGTGTGCTCACTGAACTGTGCGTGCACTTCATGTGCTCTTGGGCTCACGCCCGTGCCTAGAAGCTGGTGTTTGATCTAGACTGAACAAGATGGCCCTAGCCTTCAAAGCCAGCATGTTCACATTCCTCTGCTCTATCTTGCCTCTTTTTTTCAAGTACCCTCAAGATAGGTGTCTTGCTGTTAGAATAAATACTTACCTTGGGCACTGCCCTTTTCTCTGGTGGCCTCAACATGCTTTTGCAGAGGTGGAAGCACTGTTACCTCCTTTTTATCATGTAAAAATGGCAGCACAGTGCTCAGACCTGCAGGACAAAGCAAGGGCAGAAGCAGAAAGGAAAAAAACACAGAAAAAAAAGCACAGAAGAAACCACAGTTCTCTCACACAGCTCAACGTGGCCCAGCCTGGTTCAGAGCCACTTCATGAGCCTTAGTACCTCAGCTTTCCTTCCAGCCACTCTCAGCTCATGGGCTCCTTCTCTCCCTCCCAAACCAAGCCTTGTGGTGCAGTGGGCTGGGGGAGGCAGAAAACAGGGACAGCAGAGCAATGGGAGTGCAGAAATAAAGTCCTTAACTATTCAACCCTTAACTGTTCACTGCAGTGCTACGTGGGTTGGAGCAACCAGAGCAGATGTGCTGATCTGAAGGTGACTGTGTCAGACAGCAAGGTCCTGTGAACCAGACTGGTGAAGAGAAGACATGGGAAGGAGTGGGGGGAAACCCTTCTGAGAGCAGGAAGTGAACAGGACCAGTGCTCAGCTGGCTCTGTCTTCCATCACAGGGCATTTCTTTGGCTGTAGGTGGGGACCAGCACAATTCACTGCCATTGGTGACCCATTCAGAAGTGGCCTCTCTGCCTGAGACAGCGGCTGCACGTCAGGGACAAGGGCTCTGGCTTGGGGCAATGGGGAGAGTGTCTCTGGTTCTTGAGCTCAGTACTGGTACTGACCTTGCATGCTAAGACTAAAGACATGTAAAGGAAAACCCAGGAATTCAGGGGTTACTGCTTGTTCCTACTGCCGTGCCCAATACACATGAGAAAATTCAGCTCCAAACATGGCACATACACCACATGAATCAACAAACAGTCTGAGAGCTGGAATAACTGATGTCGAAACAAGGGAACTACAGGAAGAGGAAAGCAGCTGCAGCAAGGTGTACAAACTCAAACCCTGAGCTTACTGCTCAGCTCTTCAGTCAGCTTGTCAGTGTGACCTAATCCTCCTCAGTACACCTCAGAGAGGGGAGTGGAAGCAGAAACACGTTACTTCCTGGCTTGAATCTTACCAGGTTTCCTTTCCTCCTGATAGACATTTTAAATTTGCCACCACTTCTCTGAAGATCCCAAAATATGAAGCAAATCACCCTGGTTTTGGCTGATGTCTCACACTAAGGCAGAGGAAAGCAGCTTTATCAGAGTTGACACCACTTCCTGAGTTTGCTCTGTTAACACAGGATCGGGTACTTACAGCCTATGGACTGGGGGGGAAATGAGTCAAAATGGTAAATTAGTTTACATTTTACATCTGCCTCAGCTCCCAAAGTCAGGCACTGCAGTTTAACACACAGAAAACAATCAATCTGAGGGCAGAACCTCTCACTCTCCAAAGTTAGCATTCCCCAATGCATGGTGTAGGCTGACAATTATTTTCTGCTCTCTGAAGCCTGTGGTTTGAAAACTGACAAGTCTGTGTTCAAATTCCCTTTCCACTCTTAATACCATTTAATGGCACTGTAACTGGAAGGGTCAAAAATCAACTCTCATTTGGCAGTGGCCCCTTCCAGAGCCAAAGCCACAGTCCCTGCTGAGGCACAGCAGAGCTTCCAACTTCCAGGTGGTCATTCACAAACACTGGGCTTGCTCAATAACAGCCTTCACAGAAACTCTGAACATCAAAATGCTTTCAAGAATACAGATTGTACTGGTGATAAGAGACATTAATCAAATTACTAGAAGCCTGGCAAGAACCTTAAAAGAGGGCTTAGTTCAGTGCTGGTGTTCTGACATGAAAAAAATAAAAATGCATTTCACATGTCTTCATGATGCATTTATTTATACTGCTGCATGTCCTCTTTACCTTACACCAACTTGCAAAATGAACAAAAAATACCTCCTCTCTGCTTAACAAGGTGAAGAGCTGATGCTTCATAGCAAGAGTCTTAGGGACACTTGGATATATCTATGATTCTGCTAAAAATGCAAACTGAAAAAAGATCATTCTAAAAAGTATTGACCCATTAAATAGGCTTTGCAATGCTCACACTTTCTCTTCC
>VWZP01006994.1:1637694-1675194 GCA_013396995.1 Dicaeum eximium
GCAAAAGAGGAGGGAGATGGGAGGAATTAGCTGGAGTCCTAAATTTTACAGTAAAAGCAGCTGGCAGGGAACTGCTGGTCAACCCTCTGCCTAAGGACAACTGAGGCATCCATCAGTAGGTGCTTGGGCATCTGAACCTGCTCCACAGGAGCTCCAGTCACCTGGAGGACTCTGTCTCAGAAGCTGGGCAAGAACAGAAGCAGCTCTTTGCTAGTACTAATGATGCAAACTCCAAGTATGCCCCACATCCAGCAACCAGCAGCATGCTGACTAACAGACAGTTTCTGTAAAACTTCTGCTAGCTCCTCTTACAAATTTATTAAAACAAATAATGAAACACACACAAAAAAGTGCTTCTCCAGAAGTGGAGAGGAACTAATGCAAGACAAGAAAGGGAAAAAATAACTTAACATGCAGGTAAAACTTGCTGACCTAGGAAAACCTAATTTTTTATCATCTGAGTAATACCATTTGACTCAGTGGCACTTCTGGCAGTGAACAGTTAAGCTAGAGTCTAAATCTTTGGCAGGATGGGGAAGCCACTGCAGAATATGTGTGCTATTCACTTTAACATACTCTACAGCTCCGCCAGCTGGATGCTGGAACAGAGCCAATCCTTAAGTGATATTCCTCAACTACTTAAAAAAAAAATCCTAATTCCAGAATGAAACAAAGACCTAAATCCAAAACAGTATTTTAAGGAAATTAGACTTTTAATCAGTATCAAGTGGCTTTAGAAAATATTCCTGCATTAGTTCCATATTCCCTCTTTTTGCTGGTTTTCATTGTTTTGGAGGGTTGGTTGCTTTTTTTTTTTTTTTTTTTTTTTTTGTTTTTTTTTTTGTGGGNTTTTTTGGTGGGGTTTTTTTTTGCCTTTTTTTGGGGGGGGGGCTTTTCTGGGGCTTTTTTTGCATAGGCATATATTGGCAAAGGGGGCAAGAGTGACTGTCCTGTGCCCAATTATTCTTTGAGATTGAAATCAAAGGTACATGGCATTCTCAATTCATACTGATTAAACACACAAACTAAACCAGGTAATTACAGATACATGTGTTGGGGACTTTTTTTATTTTTAATTCATAAAATTGTTCCCATCTTTAAAAACACTTAAAAAAAAAGGTGGAATTAACAACACAACACACAGAAACAGATGTTTCTGGTAGTTAAATGTCAGGAATTCAGACTCCTTGTCTGAACCAGGCACCACCTGGTTTTGATTCAGTAGTCATTGTTTCAGGTTCATTTGCTCATACTCTGTCCAGTGCCAGAGAGCTAAATCCACCTTTCGAAATGAATATCTATACTATTTGCAAACACCTTTTCTTTAAACAACCTTTTATCTCTTCAATGAAAAATAGCTGTAAGTCATTTAGACCACTGTATATGGACATGTACACACATAGACATATTTATGCATACACCAAAATGACATGACATTTTTGCATTAGCATTTTGTATTAGCATTTCATCCTGCTAACCAGAAAGATAACTAAATGTGATGTACATGGATTCTCCTTCTTTTGCTATACTAATATTTCCTTATTATAATATTTATTTATTATATATTATATTCATATATTTATATTTTGTATTTTATATGTATCTATATTTTATTTATTTATATTCTTCACGTATATTCTATTTCTATATCACAATATTTCTTTATTTCTTTCATAGTAATGAAAGTTTCATTTTGACAGCTTCACACTTGCTTGTACTGTGATCAGTAAACATGGTGTAATTCTGCTCCAGTTGTATTTGCCTGTTTCCACATGCCTCCTGACCTCCCAGATACTATTTGCTTTTAACTAAATTGCCAGCCTTGGGTTTCGTCCATATTTCTCTTTATTGCCTCATCTGAAAACCAATGCATGTGTACAAACATCCCCATGCAGTCTTTTCTGTAAAGACACCTTTCTCCCACGTGGAATAATGCTGGAGCCAGCCAGCAAATGCCCAGGTGCAGGAATTCCTGCCTTGTGCAGATCTGTTTGCAGCATTGAAGTTCATGCTTTAACTGTTTACTGTTTTACTGTTACTTACTGTTAATTGTTTACTGTTAATTGCTTACTGTGGGAATTACTGTTATTCAAGTACCTGTTTAGTTAATATAGGCCAGCATCCGAAGAATCTTCACTTTGCTTCCCTTTTTGAGGAGCACAGAGAGATCTGACTCCAGATGTGACCAGAGCCACCACAGAGTATTTCAGTATCTTACCACATGATCTGTATTGATGTCAGGAAACAGTAGTTTAATTCTAACAGTATTGGTTCAACTTTCGTATTAAAATAGACATCAGTTAACTATCAGACTGTACAGAACATGAAAAGTGACACAGGTGCAAGATTTTAATGAAGTGGTGAAGTACTAAGCTGGCTCCTTACATGATTACTTAATATGTCCTACATTGTTTGGTATGTGATTTTGTTCATTGGACGTATTATTTCTAATTTAACAGGTCATTACAGCTTTAGTGTAATTGTGGGAATAAAACCACATAAAAGACAAGAATTTCAAAATAAATTTTACAGCTCCCATTTATGCAGCAACTTATTGAGTTTAAAAATTACTACAGTGCAAATTAACATAAACAAGCACACACATCACAGGCAGCTTGTACTGAGACAGCAGCTGGATTTGATGTGCAGAACTCCCTGTCCCACACAGCCCTCACCATTGTGACCATTCATTGCTCCTTCCCATGTGCAAGTAGTGAAAGAGAGCAGCAAAGATCAGGCTCCGGCACCATAAGCTTTGGAAACAAATGCTTTCTGTTCACAGCACTGGCTGATAGCCCCAAATTCTACCAAAGAAAAGCCAGGCTTGAGATGCCAGCTAATAGCCTGGGCTATGCTTTGTATGCCCCTGCTGATCACGTCCTTCCAGCAGATCCAGCTCTCACAGACAAAGCTGGACCTCACTATGGGATTGAACATATTCAGTATATCTTCCTTCCTGGGATGCTCTAGCAGGTACCAGCAAAATGGAGCACCCCCACTGAGGTGTGTACACAGCATCTTGGACAACAGATGGCCACAGTGCCATGTTGGTGACGAGATGGCAATCTTCATACAAGGGCATATCGAAACTACCGACTGCCTTACGCTTGATTTAAGACTATCTCCTATCGCTGGAAGATCCAGCTGGGAGGCCTATCAAGGTTATGATGCACTTTGAATGCAGAAAATCAAGCAAGACAACCAAGACTTTGAAACAACCTGAAGAAAGGCAGCCAGATTAATCAGAAGTCAGACAAACACAAGCTGTGAAGGGACTGAATGAACTCAGACTCTTAAACATTACATGGTAGCCTAAAAGGGGCAGTAGCACCCAAACATCACTGCAGTGAATGTCTCATGGATGAGCAGAAGTAACAGGATCAAAATTCTGTTAAGAACAGGAGCAAATTGCCGAGAGATGTTGGAGAATCCCCATCATTAAAGCACAGGAAAAGGAGGGGGAATGGTACAGCTAGAGTTGATAGTGCATTGGAAAAGGGAGAAGCCAATCTCTCAAAGCCACTGCTGGTCTATATATTCTGTTGTTAGGTAGTGACCTACTACACTGCACTTCCAGCTTGTGCTCCATAGAGTTCCAAACATAGCTAAAACTATGAGAAGGACTGGATTGCAGTTTAACTCTGTGTTGATTTGCCTGTGAAACAGTGAGGTTATACAAAAAGCTAGATTCTCAGACTACGTAATTCAATTTAACTTCACTACCTTGAAAATGGATTAATTCAATGAAATTGAGCTAAATTACACCAGATGGGAATTTCACTCTGAATTTATGCCACTGATCATATTTCATCTTCCTCTTTCAACTGACAAGGAACATCAGTCTTAGGTCAGAGCCTTATCTTAGGTCAAGCTCTCAATTCTCATGCACTTAAGCTTCCATCTTCAAACATTCCTGTTTGCCCACATGAAAATTCTTAAAAACAAAAGGTCTCCATTTCTGTGGTCTCCAGTACCAAAACATATACTTGTCAGTAATTTTGCCCATCCTGTTGCTTTCATCTCTGAAATATTCAACCAGAATTGAGTATTTGCTTTCCTCTGACACTGCAACTGAGACTTAGTATACAGCTTGCTTAAATAAATAAAAAACCCCCTTTGTTCTGTCATCTTTGAGAAATTCTGGATTTCCCCAGTTTACCATGAAAGGAAGCGTGGCTGGTATGAAGAACCCAGATTTTTCCCAGTTCGGCAACACCATGATTCAAAACTCTACCACTGCTAACCACAAGAAAAGGAACATCTAGAAATCACTGAAACCACAGGGGCATAAATGAGAACTGTATGAGCTGCTGAATAGCAGTGTAAAAATCCAGCAAAGTTGTTTATGAGAATTTTATACAAGACTCATTAGAAAGGGAAATATATTGGTACTTTGGAAATTCCCAAACTGTGTCAAAGCGACATTCAAACTTTTAGATGTTTCTCATAAAGTTACACCTATCACTGAACACCCCAGGCTTGCCCAATCCACTGTTTACTGAGTGAAATACATGAACTTTCACACAAGTCAGTGAGAGCAGCTAAATCCTGCAAACAGAAGTGTGGAGCAGCCCACAGAAGAGCCGTGCAAGCTGGTGAGCCAGGCTTAGCTTAGCAGTCTGGGGCAGTGCCAATGCTCACATCACATCTGGCCTGATCCTGTGCAGAACACATGGCTCTGGTGCCTCTGTACTACCCACTACTGCAAGGGATGATGTGCTGCTTTCCAAGAGAGGCTCTGCCAAAAAAATTAAACATTAGCTGACATAGGTATTAAAACTTAATACCAGCCTGAAAACTAGGCTTGCCTGAATCACACCATCTGATGCTCAGCATCAGGTTTGCTGGCATGGTCCTGGTCTCAATGGATCGGTCAGCAGAGATTGAACCCAGCTGTCTTCAAAATGTCAGGTGTGATATTCACATACAACATTAACCACTGCAATATAAACAAGCCCTAACATTACACATCTCCTAAAAGCAGTGTTGGACCAGTTACATACTTATTTTATCTGAGCAGATGTCAGCATCTGCTTTAAGTAGAGAAAACTGAAACATTTGTGTTCCTTCCCCGTCCCCAGCCCCCAACCTACTCAAAACTGAGGGATAACACAGAGTGTCAGATTTTTCAGTGGCATTTTATACCATACCAGAAAGACAGATGTTTTGATGATCCCACCCCACCCCACCCCCCCTTACAATCTGGGCAGTCAGTCTCTTTGCTAAACTGTTCACCCTCACTATTAAAATTGATTTGCAAAGCAGCACATTGCAGCCAAAGCAAGCACAGCAGTCACTACAGAGTAAGCTGCTCACACATGTTTCCATACTTAGCCAAGCCAGCTACTGATGAATGGGTCATCTTTTGTCAAGCAACTGTAAGGAACTGGTAAAGAAATAATTCGTGGCTCAGAACAGCTATGCTGACAGGTAGGCTTTGTCCTGGTCCTTTGCTTTCCAGCAGCAGTCTGCTCAGTTAGCTGGTCCTCAACCCATTTCAGTAAAAGAAAAGCATGAACATTAGCTGGTAAGTTGCAAGGTCTTATGGGAAGAAATTATGAAAATCTTTAGAAAGTAAATACACAGACACTGAAGCAGTGGGAGTGCTAGTTAAAACATGCTGAACAACTCTAAGATAAGTAAAGAACAATAGTTCAACAAAGGATCAAGTCAGAGTCAGAAATTCTACCTATGCTATGTAACGTGGTCATTCTCAAAATCTTGCAGACCACTGCTTAAGAGCCAAGATGCTTCTGAATATTACACTTCCCCTATTAGTCTTCTAACTGTCTTGTGCTCCCTTAATTTTGGAATTTTGATCTCGTCATCTTAATATGCCCAACTTCACTTTTTTTTTTGAAGACAACCTTGCACTCAGGGATCCTACTTTTGCTGAGTTA
Source organism: Dicaeum eximium (assembly GCA_013396995.1). Classification (NCBI taxonomy): domain Eukaryota; kingdom Metazoa; phylum Chordata; class Aves; order Passeriformes; family Dicaeidae; genus Dicaeum; species Dicaeum eximium. Next base: position 1,643,595 of record VWZP01006994.1, read on the forward strand.
AAGACAAAGCAAAACAGAATACCAAAAAAAAAAAAAGCAAAACCATAAAAAAAAACCCAACCCCAACACAGAAATCAGCAACACCAACAAAAAATATCAAAAATCTGATCTACTTTTCTTCGTGAGGTCTCTGAAAGGTTTTGGATTAGGAGGCTGTGTTATAATAATCACAAAAATCCTGAGTCTTGATACTAGTTATCACTTTGAGAACTGTAGCAGACTGCAATAAAAATAATAAAACCCATGAAATTCGCACACCAGAACAGCTTCAAGAAGCCTCAGCTAGGTCCAGGCTGCATTTTACTGAATAACAAATGAAGGGAGAAACCTTGCCAATAGACAGGGAGTGGCCATATCAGCTGAAAATTCTGTCTGATACATTACAAATCTAGCATCAAATTCTCATCCCCATTCATAGTTTCAACAGCCAAAAGAAATTATGACACCCACGAGAGAAATATTGTCTGTCAGGAACTGCATGGAGGTTATATAGCAGCCTATAGTGAGCTTCCTTGCACGCTTTGGTGCAATGTCCCAGCAAGGATAAGGAATGAGAGATGCTTGGTATTCCCCCTGGACCTGCAAGACTTTGGAGGCTGCACTGTAACAGTCTCAGATTTGAAACTGGAAATATTCTAGCTCTAGAAATTTTACTCAGGTGTATTGGTGGTTCTTCCACTTTTTGGGCGCCATTTGTTGTTGCTCTCTGCACAAGGGGTTTCCAATTGCATTGGTTGTTTCCCTTGTGCATAAGGATTTTGATTCCATGTACCAGAAGGCTTAAGATAGTTTTATTATGTTCAGCTCCATGTTCTAGGCCCGAGGCTTAATGCCTCTTACAATGCAACCTGCAATGCTTCTTTACAAAGCTTTGGTGCAATCTTAGCACAATGCTTTTTTCTCAGTGCCTAGAACAAGAATGCTTCTTATTATACTAAATTCATGGGCTGGTAACCAAGACCAGCTCCTTCTTACCAGTGGTTAGAGAAAACCTGTATCTCCCATGTTATGGGAACAGAATAGAAAACACCAACTGTGTCCCAGGACCCAGCTTAGAGAGATATGTTCACAAAATCTCTCTTTGAGAAAGTGATGTTTCTCTTGGGAAAAAAACCTAGCAGTCTTGTAGAAATTGAGAAATTATCAAGATGACACCAGTGCCTTAAGTGCCCAGGAATCTGTGTTGTTGTAAGTGTTCTGCTGAAAGCTGTGAACAGAGAGAAGTTTATGTAGACTTACAACCTAGACATATGAGGAGCAATGTCCATGGAGAGATCCAAGAGATAATTAATACCAAAACAAATGTGGAGTTTTATTCCTCAAACCTGAAAAACACAGTCTCATTTCTGAAGAAACACTTTTCAAACACTGGCAAACTTATCTCCTGTCCCCAAAGATGAAGGAAAAGTCCAGTCCATTTTACAGAAGTCACCCAAGGAAACCAAACCAGCCTGAGTTAACAGGTAACTGTGAGAAGCATTGCCCTAAGTGTTTGAAGTTTGTCTTAATTAGAAGCCAAAGAGGAACTTCTTATAAATAGATACATCTACCTCAAACAAGTATTGCCCTTCATAGTTAATCAATCACCTGTAAACACAAACTGTCAAACTTCATTTCTCTCTGATGGCTTACTAAAACTTGTGCCTCAAAACAGCCACCCTGATGACCACAGGGGTGAAAGTTGCAGGATCAGGAGACTAGACCTCATTTCTATGCCCAGGAGGCTTGTAACCTCCATGAGGACACACAGCCGTGAGAACATCTATAACCTTATCAGCCACATTTCATTAGAATGCAATTAAAAGAATTGTTTGCCCAAAGTCCTGTTCCCAAGAAGTGAAAAACCTTATAATCAGTTCTGCTGCAGAAGAAGTAGAGATGTTGTTACATGGCTTTTTCCAGAGATTTAACTGCTCAGAAGTTAATCACAGCACACAAACTCTCTACACATTCCTTTGGATACACGTTTGCTTGTGGAAAAATGGGCTGTATGCACTGGCACGTAAGTACTCTGGCCTCTGTTCTCTGTCCTCTGTCCTACTCCCGCTGTATCAGTTCAGTAAATAGATTTAATTTGCTGTTTCCTCCAAAGGTATTTACCTTTGGAATTTTGGTTTTAACAATAGGAGTCTCTTGTATATATACACACACAAAATGAAAGCTCTTTAATGATGCTATGTCAGAAAAATGCCCTATGAACAGTCAGGAAAATGTCCTTGAGTATCTTAGATACAAAAGGCCAATAAATTGAATTTATGTCTCATTTAATCTACAATGGAACAGTTAGTACTTAAAGTGTACATATACTTCCCCTAGTCCCTTTCTTCCTGAGAAACTTTCAGATGCTGAAAATCAATTCCTTTTGTCTCCTTGTTATTCATCTGCTACACATTAAGGAGAAACTCTGGGCATTCAGTGATTCCACAATGGTCTTTCATCTCCAGAGAAGCCTGGTATGAATTAAAAACTTACGCTCCCTCAAATTATAGATGCATACTGCAGCATGCCACTGACTTATGTGCTGGTGATTTCTTCCAGTATTCTCAGCATGCTGCAGGTAGCTCATCTGCATCTCTCAGCTTAAGTGACTCTTCTACAACACTGCCCATCCAGCTCATGTCAAGTGTTTAGACATGGGCATACACAAATGTATGTCCCCATGTAACAGGGATTGTCATCTATGCTTTTCCCCAACTCTCTGCTGTTTAGAAGTCATTTTTAAAAGTACAGTCAAGATGTTAGTATACAAACAATAAATACTTCATGAAGGTAATGCTCTATAATTTCAGTGGTCTTGAGGAATGGAGATTATATACAAATAACTTCTAACTGGCAAAATTTCCTTCTCATGTCCGTTTCTAAGGGCAGTTTTAACTTGTGACTCTTTTTTTTTTTGAACAAGCATACATTTTAATTGCTACCTAGACTGATGCAGCAATGGTCAAACACACACTGCTCTTTCACTCCCAGCTTCCACACAGTCATGGTGTCAGATGTCCTGTATCATAACAATCCAAGGTTTCCACTCAAAGGTCTGAAAGTACATCAAGGCTTAACATACTTATTCTTGTTTTACTCTTTGATCTATAAGTCTATTTTTTCTTCTACCAAATGCTCTTTGCCCACTCCTCAACACTGAAATATTCCCTGCAGCCAAAGCAATACATTCAAAATAAGGAAATGCAAATTTAGATTCCCATTGTGTCCTACAGGAGCCATCACCTTTTGCTCATCGTTCCTACATTCAACACTTTACCCAGACAAGTTTGTAGCCACCTTGCTCTACAATCTCTTTCATGAATAATTTCTTTGTTTAAATTAGATTTCAGTGTCAAGTGTTCTCCACCAAACATCTTTTTTTCTATTCAGCACAGTAGTTTGAAGAGCTTTAAAATGAAGCCACTGAAAAGTCAAATTAGAACGTTATATGTAACCCTGACCAGCAGATAAACGGTGAGAACAGAGCTCAAGTTCACTAGCTATTTTGGGCTGAGATCACAACATAGCCAAGAGAATTTGGAACTTGGTGTATGCCTGAAATACACATCCAGAAGAGCTGTGCAAAGAGTTAACAGCGGGCAGTGATGCCCTGTGTCACACAGATTAAAGCCAGCTCAGGCACACCTGCCCAGCAAGGCCCTTACCTCACTTGAATCCTCCTGCTGATTGATGACAGCCAGGGCGTCCTCTGCCGCCTGGCGCTTGGCTTCGGCAACAGTGCGCTCCATCTTGGCCCTCTCCGAAGTGATCATGTCGTGAGCCTTCCGCTCAGCCTCCGACACCGCCTTCTGCAGCTCGGCCATCGCCTGGCGCTTCACTTCATTGACAGCTTCCTCTGCAAAGCAGGGACAAACGCGCATCAGCACGGCACAGCTGGACACGCCTTCCCGGGAATGCATCACTACTCTTGTTATTACGGTGAGATTGCTTTCAATGATGATGACAGTCTTCCTTCAGAGTAGGACACAGAGGAACCTGGCTCCTCAAGAATTCTCGAGAAGCACTGAGGTGCTTCTCTTCTTCCCATCATCCAAGTCTCTACCACTAGTAATGATTCTTGCTATTTTGATTCTCAGTCAGTACTTTAGGTACAAGCATTTCAGATCTCTGGTCCATTTTATTTGCAACCTTTTTGAACATTGAAAAATTAGTTTTGCAGCACAGCAGATATATGCATATACTTGACAATAATTACTATTTAAGACATATTACAGACTTTTCTAAAAATGTATTTTTAAGCTCAGGGAAATTAAGACAGGATTTATGGTCTTTAATAATTTTTTTCCCCCATATGTTAAAAAATAAATACATGAAGTTAAAAAACCCCCAAGAGTTTATTTAAAATTTTTAAATCACTGGTCTAATATCTTTTCTTGGACATACCATTTTATGAGAAAAAATAAAATTTGTTTATTAACATTCATTTGACCTCTTGATCTGTCCTTCAAATCCATGTTTATACTTGAAGACTTGACTTCCTGGCTCTTCTGAGCTCTTGAGCACACCCTGCCCAGCAAGACTTTGGAGCACAATTAACACTGAGCAGGGGCATCCCGCTTCATTAAACTCAAACCTTCATGCTTCTTGTAAAACAACTATGGTAATATGAGTCCTTTCTTTGGTATATACTAGTGTCATATCTTTTATTCCAGAAAACATGGATTGTCTCAAATTAGTTATTTGGCTTTTGATGCAGGAAGAGCGCAAAGATTTTACTAATGAACAGTCTTTTAATTGACAACTAAAACAAGTAATTTCTTTTTTTTTTTTTAATTAACTGCTCTAATTAACAAGGAAACCATCCTCCCCCTGAATTAGTTTATCTAATTTTCATCTTTATTCAAAGCAAAATGACAATGATTAATTGAAAATTTAATAAGCGGTAATTATTAACTTGGCAAACCTAGTACCAATTAACACTCTATTAAAACTAATTATGACATGTTTCATTCAAGTGTTTGCACTTAATTGTTTCATGCACTTAGAACCCACCTTAATTAAATGCTCTGTTTAATTAAAGCCACAGATTTCTATTAAAAATGTTTTACTGTAGATTAAAATCGAAGTATTAGAACGGTGTTGTGTGTTTGAGTTTTAGTCCATGTATTTAGCCCATGTACTTGTGTGCATGAACATGCAGACATAACTCTGATGTACAGATACTCAGTCACTCTCCTGAGTTACATCTGGTAGCTCTGCACATGTTATTTCAAAAATAATGTCTACATGAAGTCTCCATTTTCAGTTATTAAGCAAATTACAATAAAGTCTTAACTTTAGGCCATGTACTGACTAAAACTGAACTCAAATGAAAGAAGAGCTCTCTTGAGGAGTATGTGTGCATGTTACATGTGTGCATATCTGCAAGAGATGTTTCAACTAAAGTTTCAAGGGGTTGGGGACGGATTTAGAGATAAAACTTATGCCTTTATTTTTATGAGGCTGAAAATATGCCCCTATATTACCCTACCATAAATGTTGTTTAGGGGAAAGCCTCAGGAGAGGAAAAAAATCATACCCTTCAACCATACAGCCAAGGCTTAATTTCCTTTGAATATTCAAGGTGAATTAAAATTCTATCTAAGTGGCAATACAGGACAATAATTTTTGCTTACGATCAAAGCTACAGCTAGTCTAATTGTATATGCAAATCAGGCAATTTATATTTAAATTATGCATTCCTATTCTAGTCCCACAGGCACACACAGATCAGCAAAGGGAATTGGTAGGACATTTGCAAGGTGCTTGAATATTTATTACCAACTGTAACCATTCACTGATGACGAAAAAAGAAATATACACAGGCAAACATACAGATGCAATTTTATATACCATTTTCAGAAAAATGAGGCAACTTAAATACAGGCGTTTCACATCTATGAACTGCAGTTACTGACAAAGTAGATTTCTTTAAGAAAATATGTATTCTTGCTGATATTTGCTACTAATAGGAATGATCTTTGAATGACATGATGCCCTTCTGTTATGTTATATAAATTTAGTTTTACATTTAGGTGTTTGCAGTGGTTAGAAATGCCAGTTTCTTATATTAAAAAGAAGCAAAATGCTCCAACATTTTTATGTGGACTTCTAATTGCAGTTTTTCATTCCAAATAATCTATTTTTTAGTCCAAATATAGAAATTGAAAATTATATTATATCTTTTATATTGCGTAAGTTTTTTGCAATGGTTCTAAGAGCATGAAGATGCCTGAAAGTGCTTATGAGGCCATATACCTGACTGATACTTTTTCACTGGCTTGGATTGGATTGGATTTTAATATTTCCATTAATTTTGATTACAGAATTTGTGCTGTGCTATACTAAGTGTGAAAATAAACAAGTTAAAATATGTCAGGTCACAATGCACCATCATTATTTCAATATATTACAAACTCATGAACACGCAAATAACCAGACAAAATTTTATGTAATTTATCTTCTTCACAGCTTCTCAAACTAAATGCTACTGGTATTTTATAGACACAGAAAGCTTCATCGTTTAAGGTATGTTTGTGATATGGGTGATGGTGAAGGAGATTTTTATTTGCCTTGACGATGCTGAGCTATGAAGACCAAGAATGATACCAGTACCCTTCCTTTTCCTGTGCTTCCAGAGAAAGGAAGAGTGATCAGATTCCAATATCAGAAAGCAGAAATCTGGAAGTTTTTAAAACCAAGTATCTAAGATGCATGTACCTGCATCCTCTGCCTTCCCAGTAATGCTAAGCACTCTTGGCACAAATTCACTGTCATTTTAGAAATGCAGCTGAAATCTCCTTTCCCTTTGAGCAGCATTAACACACGAGGGAAGCTCCGGGAAGCAAACCGCTTGTGTGGAATAGGCATTACTCAGCATGGGCTGAAGTCCTTGGAGAAGACTTAAGAGAGGCACTTATCTTTCACCCAAAATGATGATTCACTAGCCAGCTCCTGGTCACCTCCCTCACATCATCAGCACATTTGTCCACATGATGAGAAAAGAAAGGTCATGGGCAGATGTGCAGTCCTAGTCATCCAACCTGTGATCTGACTGATCCTCATTCCCTGTCTCCCTCCCTCTTGACTACTGAGGAACACCAAGAACTTGTCTTGGACTCTTCATCCTCATATCCATAATTCAATTAAGTGAATCAGGGCACTGATGACTGCTTTCTACTGGTGTATGAAACAGAAGTGGGCTTACATGGCTTTATCTAATGAGGTACTGCATAATATGTCCTTGCTCCAGCAACCACAAAAGCACACGCCTAATTTGGTATATTTCAAGAATTACACTAGAGTCTACCAATCTACAAAAGTTTAAAGTGAATCCTTTCTCCACATGCTTTTGAGTTTGCTTATTAACTGTTTTTATGTCACATTCTTTCAGTGTAATGGATTCAGCATTCCAAACAGAATTTCATACTTGATTCAGCTCTCTGCACATTGATCTTTAGACATTTGACACACAGAGAGATCCACACTGAACCAAAAGAAATAACCTGTAAGGGATTTGTAGTCTTCTTGACTGGGAATTGCTGCCCAACCAGGAAACTATGGAGCATCTCAAATGGCATCAGAGGCCTATTCTCACAGACCTGAATTGCACCTTTACTGCCTTCATCATGAGACTGTGGATACCTCCAGTTTGAGAACACCCTCCTAAAAATGCAGGACCATGATTTATGAAAGCAGTATGCTTTCTGATGTTTGACTAGACTTAGTAACAGATACAAGTATGCATCCTGCAAAGTCACACTTCTTTTATTATCCAATTCACAGGCACAATCATTTGATGTAAACCCACATCAGCCTGAAAATAAGAGACTGGAAATGGGACCAAAGGAAAAACTTTGTTTCAAAGGAACTGGTGACATAGATGTTCAAAAGATGGTGTCACAGGTCCTGTACACTACCATTTGTGAATACATGCAATGTGAATGAACATCCAGTTTTGAAACTCAAGCCAAAAGCTTCAACTAACTTGTGTTAATTATGAAGAAACCTTTTTCTTTTATTGTATTAAATCCATGACATCATTGATAACAAATGACATCAAACCCTAGATTTTGCAAGAGGACTGAAGTTTTTGAAATTCACAGAATAATGCTCCTCTTAGTGAGATTTTCTGAGATTGCATATTTTTTTGTATTTTTCATTTAAAATGTTAACATAAATATGGCAATACGAAAATATTCTTGGGCACTGAGTTACAAAGGCTACACTTTCCTTGGACAAAACCAAGAACACATACACTTTTACTATTTTTCACAGAAAATGCAATAGTTCTAAAAACATTAACATACTGACAAATGTAGATTTTACACGATAAACCCGCATTATACACAAATCACAACTTCTTGTCTGATGCAACAAGATAACAGCATAACATTTTTACCTGTATGCTGTGTATTCAGTTTAAAATACACTGGAAAGCAGCAAGCATGTACAGGAGATTTGATCAGAAAGCATCAACACTGCTGCATATTTGCCATTTAATCATTAACTGCTGCTCAGACAGCTGCTGCAGACTTCATGGTTATACAGGTGTTCAAAAGCAGGGGGGCGTGTTTGGGTGTATAAATAGCTCCTCAACTATCTCAGAGGAGTTCAAGAGCTGCCTCCTGGCCCCTCTGAAAACAAGGAAGCTCTGATGTCAGTGTCAGAAGAGCAAAGGTTTAGCTCCAGCACCAGAGTGGGATCCTCGCCAGGAAACTCCTGTGCTCAGGCAGAGTTTCAGTGTTAAGAAAACTTTGCACAACCACAACGTCTGCCCAGGGTGCTTTCCAGGCACAGGCAGATGCTGTCAATGCCCTGCAAACAGCCAGAGCAGCTGCAGAGATGTGAACTTGCTGACTTCATTGCACACTCTGCAGGTTTATGAGCAGAGGCTTCACTGGGGGCTGACAGCCACAAAATCTTTTTTAAATTAAGAATGGCTACTTTTCATAGTTGAAGTCTTTTTTTTAACAGGTGTAGTTGGGTTTTTTCCTCTCCTTTGGGAATTCTTACCTTAACTAGGTAAGAACCCTGAAGCTTAAAAAAAACCATCCACACTAACCTCTTCTTTTTAAATTGCTAACAGACAAACTTTTAACATATCAGATTTCAGCCTGAAACCATTAGAAGCCCTGAAAATAGGGATCCATATTGGAAATACTGATATTCCCCTAACTAAAGCAGCAGATGCTTCTATTATAATATTATTTAATGTCCCAACCAGTTCCAGTTTAAGATTATTAAACACAATTTCTTCTTGTTACTAGTAAGCCCTTCCCCCGCCTCCCAATTCCTCACATCAGTGCATTAACAACTGCACACAGCTGCCAGACGACTAAGCTGGTGTTTTTAAACAGTTCTTACCAGCTTTCTTCCAGATCTCCTCTGGCACGTATCCAGATGCAGGCCTGTGAAGGAATTCCCGATGAGATTCTGCAGGAGGGGGGGGTGAAGAGGGAAAAAGAAAGAGCATCATAAGCAATGCTGGCTTGTTGAGAAAAAGGCTTAGAGAAAAATACCTTTTCTCTTTAATTATAGCTCAGACAAAGAAATCAAGTGAAGCTTTTCTCTCCTCAAAACAAAACGGATGCCATGGCCGTAGCTCATCAATGTCACATAGACCAGATCAATGCTTATGACTCAAATGTCTCATCTTAAGCCAAGTTAAGATGTTCATTTTATTTTTATTTCACAGTGTTTTGAGTCAACTCTCTATGACAGTAGCCACACTTTTAAGGGAGGCTTTGTGAGACAAACTGAGGGAGTGACATGCTTTGTCCTTTCTCACTGTATTTATGAAAAGGAAAAAGAAAGAGGGCAACAGTGCAGGTTTGGCAGTTCTGCTCTGTGCAAAATAATGAGTACTGGTGAGTGCAGATAAAAGTCAAGATGTCATTCCAGTAATCAAATACGTTGTCCATAGAAAAGCAAAGGGGTGTTTCTCTAAGTTCAGAGCTATGCTTTCCTATATCTGAGCCCATCTTGGCCACTGTAGCTGCAAGAGTTCGAAAAACAGAACCTTTAACTTTAGGTTAAGCCCCTAAATACATGCTGCCAAACAACCTCACTGGAGCTGAAGCCTATAATTCACCCACATATTTCAATCACATTTTGACAGCTCTTTCCCCTTCTCCTCTTTTTTTTCAAAAAGAGGTTTAACCTTTAGACCTGGGCCTAAGAGTTCTGAAATGAGCAAGATCCCTTCCACAGGGACTTCAAAGACCTAAGATCAGATGATACAAAAAGAAAATTCACTTTGGCCTGAAATTTAGCATACAGATCCTCAGCAGATGAAATTGAAATTGTTCCTTTCAAATACAATTTAAAAAGTGATTAACTATTACTCAAGTAATAGAGGGGAAAAAAACCCCTAACAAACACATAAAACTAAGTTCACTGCCATGATTACTATTGCTAGTGTGTCAGAATTCAATTGCCTTAAATAAAATAACTTGACTTGTTACATTGCAGACAGGTTTGAATGTTTTTGGAGATGCTGCTAGAAATCAAATACCTGTTTGATGTCTGAACTTGAAATATAGCAAGAGTATACCTGCCATTCTTTGAATACTAATTTTGACTAAATGTATTCATTTTTGTATCTTACAAGCTTTTATTCACTAACTTGATCAAAAGGCAGTATTTTTAAGAAAAAGGTTGAAACATCAGGTTTTGCAAATAATTTCTTACACCACTACATGTATCCATACAGTCCTGCTTACATACAGTAGCCCACATAAACTTAGATGCTTTTAAAAGATGACAATATTGCAGGCAGCTAACAAAGGTGGAAATGACAGGAGCTTTTTCAACAGAGAGTGGGGAATCCCTGTGCACTGTTTCACAGATGTAGCTTCTAGCATGAGAATCTGCAGGCAGTGACTGGGAGTACATCTTCCCATCTGACAGGCAGCTGAGTGGATTTACCCAGCTCTTCTGTTTGTCACTGAAGTATGGGACAACAGCTTCAAATTGTCTGCAGACTTTCACACCTCTCAAGCATAAAATAATAAGACTGTATGTGTGCGTGTGTGTAGGTTTTGCAAAACAGCTATTTATATTGGTTGAATCAATTTCATGGAGGACTTCAGACCTGATACCAAAAATGGGAAAATTCTCGGTATGGCTTGGCTTGCATGATTCTGGAGATGACGAATAGCCTTGTGTACAGTTTTCACCCCTTAAAGGCTTTTAGACTTACAGGCACAGGGCCAGTTCAGTTAGGGGGACAGAGGCAACAGTGAAAATATTGTTTGAAGGCTCAAGAAAAATAAAGGCAGAAAATTAAACCACTCTTATTTGCTCTTCATGGAATATCTGCAGGAAAAGACCCAACCAGCCTCCAAACGTGTCAAAACAAGGGGTTTATTGCATTAATGCCTTTACTTTGTATTGAGTTTTCCTGTCTGCTATTTAAAGTACCATCCAGTGCAAGGGGAGCATAACCTTGATTTAACTCTATGGCTTTTAGTTTTGTAGTTTTGGGGGAAGGGGAAAAAAAAAAAAGGACAGAGAGATGTGGAACTGATTTTTTGGTACACATGACTTTCCAAAAATGGAATTCAATGACATAAATTACCAGATTGCCAGCTAATTGTTAAAATTTCCAAAACATAAACATCAATCAAGCTCTTATTCCAACCACAAATTATTTACATGAGGAATGAAATCCTCTGCAAGAAGACTTAAATCAAGAGCTTATGAGAGACTTTCCCATAGTTTGGAATGGTGCACAAAAAAGACAAGAAGCACTTATGAAGATAATAAAACCCATATTTTCCAAGCCAGAAGAATTTTAGTAACATGGCTATTGTTTAGTCAGTGGTGATGAGTCTGTGAAAACAATCTTCTTTCTAAGGCTAAACTACAGGAAATGACCAGAGGATATAAATCTTACATATTAGTGTTTTTAAGGTAAGGAGTCCTTCAGCTTAAGAATCACAAAAAATGCTCATTAAAACTGAAGAACAAAAGGTCTTAACTTGGACATCTAGCAATCTCAAACCAAGATTAATACAACTGAGTGAAGTTCCTAAAATATTAAATGTAAAAGCAACTGCAAAAAGCCATAATGAGGACAACACATAATATTAAATAACTAACTGCAGCACCTAGAAGTCAAAGTAAATGCTGCCAGGAAGGAAATGGAATGAAAGCAGACAACATTAAGAATAATCTGAAGTGACAATGCAGATCATTCAGAAAAGGATATCAGAAAAGGCTTTACGTGTCAGATATAAAAACAAAGCTTTGTTAATGGTGAAAATGCAACTATATCATTATGCAGAACAATAGTATGTGCACTACTGAATTTACTTGAAATTCATGGCAAGGCATGAAAGCATGGGCTGGTAATTAGTCCAGTTCCTACTGAACCAAAGTAAAAAGATGTGCAAGGAAAATAAAAAGCACATATATATGAGAATAGTCTGTCCTTGTCTGTAAGTGCTTAAATGAGGTAAAAACAAAAGAGATTTCTGATATCAAAAATGGTATTGGAATTTTCTATTGTAATGCGAAATAAATTTGTGAAATAGTAAAAAAGTTTTTGGAGTGTTGGAGTGAAAGAAGAATACACATAAAGAAAACAAAAAAATTTGCATTGGTTTCAGCTCTCACGTTCAAATGAATCGGTGGCTTTAAGATAAAGAGAAAAGGTGCTGAAAGAGAGTGACATGCAGGGATGTGGAGAGTAAGAGCAGCCATAAATATAGATCTGCAAAGTGAAACTGAGATGAAAGGCTAGGACCAAATAAATTATATGAACTCTCACATGATCATAAGGCTCAAACCCAAGAAAACAGAATAGAAAGACTTAGAAGGAAAACAAATGTCCAGTAATCTCAAAAAGCCTGATTCATACTTGGAAAGAAGGACAGAAAGTAAGTTGGCAAAACAAAAGAATTGAGGTTTTTATCACCGGACACTGACACACAAGTCTATAACACAAAGTATTAAGAAATGGAGATGAACAGCCAATGTTTTGATGATCTTTTAGAATTTACTGCATTCATGAAAATACTGGCAGTGATAATAATACCCTACATGCTGTACTGAATATTGAGTCTCAAAACTAATAAAAGCTACATATAAGCAGCCCTGAACAAATTAAATATATATGCCTTTTTATGTATTTATGTGGTTTCCATATTTCATAAGCAAGTTCTGTTTCATTCTATTCTATAATAAATGTAATACCATTAGTGGGACACAGAAAACAAACAAAAAAAAATCTCAAAGCAACAAATATAAAATATTCACTGACTTGTTTGTAAGAGTCAAGTTCAAAAGTGTGCCACATAATGAAATATAGAGATCTGAAGGTGAGTAATATTGAATGAGACTACTTGCAAACCTGGTTGGGGGGCAAGTGTTCCCTGTGTTTTTAAGTACATCTTCGCCCTTCTTTGCCTTCTAATACACTTTCGTGGCTATTGCAACACCCCTTGCAAAAATATAGTTGTTGTGTACTCATTGTAAAAGAATGAGAAAAGAAAAGCCACATAGGTACTGTATTACTGAATCATCCTCCAGCAGAGGCCACATCAGAACTGAGCACTGAGAATATATGAGCAATGTTTCTGCAGTTGGAGCCCTACCTAACAGCATGCAGTTCAGTAAGCCACAATCCAGCCCAAACCTCCCAAGCAGCAAATGGATTAAGAGCAACACTTAATGTCATCAGTGACCAGTATCACAGAGGATTTACATTCTAGAATTACAAGTTATAAATGTTACTGTGTTATTCACAGCATTACGGTTCACTCATGTTGAGAATATCATGCATATCACAGCAATGCTGATTATCTGCAAATGGCAAAGGAACAGGTTTATCATCACAGCATGAATAGATGTGTTGGCAGGAATGCTGTGGCTAACACTGAAAACGTGATGGTGAACAGCTTTAGACAAAAAAAAGGGTCTGAAAGGGTTAACTTTTAAAAATGTATTAAGAAATGGCTAACCTATGTGTTTTTGACAAATTCATACACTTCTGAGAATCCTGGTTTCCTGAGGCAAATCCTGCAGGTACTGGCACTCCTCAGTTGGAGATTTCAAACTCTATTTTGTAAGATTTCCATTCAGATAAATTCAACAGACACAAAATATCAACACTGCTGCAGACCTTCTGAAGTGTGCCTGCCTCACTTATCTAGAGCCACAGCTGCACTCAGTATGGTTATAGATCTTGTTTATAACCCACGATGCTGAAGAACCCTCATCTTTAATTTATCCCACTGTGTGTATTTCAGTATACAGTGTCTGATATGGGTAATTATTCACTATTAGGATGAAAGTTGCAGTCCTACTGCAGTATGTAGTACTGAAATTCTTCAGCAGAAATGGAAGAGCCGGATGATGTATTATTCACTTCATAGACCATCACAGTTAATCAAGTGAGTATATATAAAGTCTGAGTCATTTTTAGACTTTCATAAACATGTATTATTCAGACTGAAAAGACTCTCTTACCTTCAGCACATTCTTGGAGAATAATGGGAGCTTGTAACCTGTTGTAGCTGGCTAATGTGTGTATTGGATTACATTGCATTAAAATGAATGATCGAGTATTTAATTTAATTTTTTAATTAAAAATAACAACAGAAAAATATTGATCAGATATTGCAAACTTCCAGGCTCAACATGATTTACAGGGGTGTCAAATTAAAAGAAGCACAAAAATCTTTGGCAGGAAAAAAGCTCTACTGGTTCAAAATGACAACCAGAATTTTCTTCAATTACTTTTTTTCAATTACTTTTCAACTCAAACTATCCATGCTAGATCTCAGCTAAGAGTTTTTCAGCAAGACCTATCTATGAAGACTGTAGCACAATGTTTGTAACACAAAGTCATCACTTCAGTGGTGATATTTGAATTGTAAAGAAAAAGAAACAAAGGCACAGATAATGTAGCCATATGGTCCCCCTTTTGTTTCTCTCTTGCTAGTGAAGATGACAAGATGGATTTAAAGGGTGGATTACCTTGTTGGGGGAAAAAAAGGTACAAAGGGAAATCACTGACATTTAGAAAGCCTGTAGCAAACACCCCAATATTTACATGCTGTGGTACTTTAATTAAAATATTGGAGGAATTTCTCAATCCCTTTTTCCCCACTTCAAAACTAAAACAAAAAGCCCTAAAGCATCTCAAGGCTTACAGACACTGCTTTAGTTTTGTTATATCTCTGAATGTTAGGGCTTTTCATTTTGTTAACTAGATTACTACCAGATTTGAGGAAATATAAGGATTAGCTTTCCATAGACTCCAAAGTAAGTATTTTCTCCCTGTCATGTCAGACATAAAAGCACTTCTTACCAATATTTACAACTGACATGGATGCTACATCACTAAAGCAATACAAGTTTCATGTCTGTGAGTCTCAGAAGTATTTTTTCAACCAAATAACCAACATGGACATGTTAAAACTGAATGGACTCACCCCAACCAGTTCAGTTGTACCCAGCGTACCGCAGAGCCGACTGATGTGCCCAATGCCAAAGACTTTTAAGCCAGAAGACTTTGCTGTTTCCAAAAATTCTTCTTGACAAATACACAAACAAATGCTAATATAGGGATCTAACTCTATGCTTGATCTTCATTTTATCTTATGTAATTCTTGTTGTGGTGATGACTATTTTTCTTGGATTGTAGTATTATCTATAAAGTTTTGATGAGTGTCATGAGTTCCAGTTTCCTTGGGGAAGTATAAACACTCATTTTATGCTTCATTTTTTTTACCTACTAAGTACACAAGCACCATGGCCTGTCTCTTTTTGCATCACAGCTTTTCTAGAGAAGCGAGCCACTGCTTTTGATCTACTCACAAGTGTCCTTTCTGAAGCTGCAGATGCTGTATTTATGAGTCTTTCTTTACATTACATTTAGCACTGTGCATACAAGCCATTACCCGAATACTTTCTGAGAAGGGCTCCTCTAGAGACTAGACTTATCAGTGAACTATGGAAGCATTTCCATAACCCTTCCTTCCACTGATTGGAGCACATTTATAGAGCTATTGACTCAGGTAATTTGACACACGCGCGCGCGCGCACACACAGGATTTGTTTGTTATCAGGAGGCACTAAATATTACAGTAATAACTCTGGAAATTTACCAAAAGAATCATGGAGATGGGATTAGATTTGTTTTTCTGTTTTTCTATCTGCAATTAAATAAATTTTTGACTTAGTAAGTTATTCTTAATGGCAAAAGGAAAACACAGTTAAAATATAGTTGCAAAATAACACACATATGCAATTCTACTAATGAGCATAGATTATGATGATTTTGAGTAGATGACATTGGATACAGACAATTTTTTTTTTATAAGACAATATTAGACAAGCAAGCATAGTCTCCTGCTGTCTTCAAAAGAGCAAGAACAATAAAAAGGTATCACCAAGATGTTTCTTTACCATATTTGCCACAAAAGTGAGGAGATGGGGTACAAAAAAGGCCAAAATACCAGTAAGTTACAGAAAGCCCCCAAATTAAAAACTTGTTTTTACAGAGCAGAATCCTCTGAGAGTACTTATGTGAGGTATTGTGTGAGAGTGGCTGTGAAGGTCTGCAGGGGTGAGAGCCCAGCTGTTTGGTCTGGTCCTTGTAAGGCTGCAGCCCACCCAGCTCAAGCTCTGCAGCTTGAGCCAAGGCCTGCACAGCTCCATGGACCTACAGAACAAACAGTCCTCAGACACACCTGCACAAGCTGCAGTGATGGACACAGACCTAGAAGGATTGTGCGTGCATGACTCCGAGCATCCCAGATCTCGTTCCTTTCCTAAACAGAAACCAAGTACACCTAAGTGCCTGTATCTTTACAACTTCATTTTCTTAGAAAGACAACATCCAAGCTAAGTAATTTGATTTAGGAAGGTGAAAGCCCTCTGTTTCAAATTGCAAACAATCCAGGAGCACCTACAGATTTTTTTAAACAGTCAGGAAAGAGGAGTCAGAAGGGACAGAGAGTCAGCGCACATCTCACTGCTCTGTCATCCCTGCATGACAGTCTGTCCTCCCAGCCCACCCTCTCAGACTTTGCTGAATGGAAAGCAAATTACCAAGCATCACCCAAAAAACCTCAAGCCATTCCACCCAGAAACACCACTGTTTGGCCCTGAAGTTATAGTGAATTCAGTAGTCAGCAGAGAGGAATCATCCCTATGAAAGAAGAATCAGGAGAACAAATGCAAACCTCATCTATCACTTAGCTGATCTTAAAGAGAATAAGCACATGATTTTCAGTGAGGATACTGTACCTAATGAAACTGGATCTGGATTCACTGGACTCTGCTGTCTGGAATGACTACTGCTGCTGTTTCCGCCTTTTTTTAAATCCTCCGCATCGCTGTACCGCCGTATCCAGTAATTCAGCTCCTCGCGGTCTGCTTCTTGACATCGCCGTAGGACAGTGAGAGATCGCCTAGTTTTTTCCACCATGTCCATTATACAGTTCAACAACTATTCACAGCAGTGGATGGAGCACAGAAATAAAGAAGAACTTTTTATTCACAGAATGACATAATAATAAAAAAAGGTCAATGTACTGAGTGAATGGGTTTTAATAATGAAGGAGTCCCTCTCTGTTAACCTCAACTATAGCTGAAAAATTCTAGCTGAAAAATTATAAAGATTCTATAGCTGAAAAATTGTTTTAAGAATGACAATCCCTTCCTTTTTAACTGGTGATCCTAAACTATGCAGATAGGGACTTACAAGAGAAAGAGCAAAGAAAAGGAGAAAACAATCGAACAATCTGTAGCCCTGCCACTAGTATTACATGGCACCACAGAGGACACAAGATGTGGTCCAGAACTGATGTCCACAAATTTTATAAGAGCTAATAAATTCAGGAGCAAATCCAAGCCTCAGATCCAGCATTTATAGAGAAAGTCCATTCGTCTTTTGGCAGACTGTGATAATTAGGATAATGCAGGAGACACTCATCAGCAAGGCCTGGTATGAGCTATCTAATGGGGGACATCAAGCCCTCTGATTTAATCAGCAAAGCTTTCAAAAGTTATCCTGGAATTCAGACAGGTTTTAAAATAAAAATTTTAAATTCCTATCTTAGAAGGCCTCTGTTCAGACAATTATACATAAATGGATATTTAGCCCTTACGTGGTCAAGATGTTTCCACTCTTCTGCCCATTCTCTGTCTGTTAGCCTGTGATCAATCATTTCTTCTTGACGCGTGCCATGCAACCCTGCCAAAGAGGAGCAAATTATGTTTACAACATTGGAAGTCCTCTATGTGGGAAAAAAAAAAAAAACCAGAAGAAAAAGGAGCCTATAGACAGAAACATCACATATTACCTGTTCTAGCATCAAGAATATCACCACAAAAAAAAAAAAAAAGCTTTGCTCTAAGTTCTAAGTTCTCTTTAGTACTTTTCCCCACACAATTTTTTGTTCAATTTAACATCTTCAGTTCTGTAAGTCCTATAGGTTGCAACATGACCTTTCAAAAATGGACACAGCTCTTTCTGGCTATGTACAATTATTTTATATACATAAATATAACATAATACAATATATAATTTTTCATTTGCACTACTTGAAGTCAGCAAGGCAATTCTTTGGTAACTCAGTACATATAATACTAGCTGTACTTCAGAGAGTTGAAAAAATATTAGTATAAACTCAGTGTTATTTCACTGAATACAGTAATTACTACCATGTCAACAGAGCATCATTAAGGGTTCGTCCCTTTAGAGATGTTTAAACAACATGTGGTTAAAATGTAGCACATATATCAGAGCAGCTGACAACATGATATAACCAAGCCAGTATTTATTATCAACACTCCAGGGGAACCAACACTTGTTCTTTGTTTAGCCTCCTCTATACAGATGCTGAATATTTGTAAGTGTTCCTCTTTTACTGAAGATTTGTTTAAGACAAGGAAGAACAGTAAGTGCAGATGTGAAGCAAAATCCAAGAGCATCAGACATCCCATGAAACCAAACTGTGCTGTATGGGGTGTGGCTGGTGCTTCTGCTGCTCACATCCTCCACAGACACCCCCACGCTCTGGAGATGTCACACACAAAACACTTCTCTGCAAGATAACAACTTCCTTCTGCTCTAAGCTGAAATCAAGCTATATTGATCTGGCTACCATCACAAATCTGACATGAGGAAAAAAAAAAAAAGGCTCTACCTACCCTTGCCTGCCATACACTTGAGTGTCCATGTCACCCATGCAGCTTTGAAAACACAAGTTCCTCCCACTTCTGACCCTCTTACTCAGAGCACTTTTACAAGTACAGATCTGAAATAAGGCCATTAGAAGCAGCTGGATGGACAAACAGCCATAAAGGCTATATCTGAACAGATAAAAAGGTCCTGTTCACAAAATAGAGTTACAAGGGAAACAAAAACCTAAAAAAAAAAAAATACAGAAAATCGACGTGCCTTACCCATAGGTCTGTTTCTGTCCCTGAGGTCCCTGTGATTGGGGTGTCTGTATGAGTCCCTGTAGTGGTGGGCAATGGCCATATCATCCAAACGATAATGCTGAGGTGGAGGTGGGGTGGGATGAGGCAGACCATTGGGCTGATAAGATAAGCCATTATTTGGACTGTACCGCTGGCCTGGGCTAATAGTGCAGGGCCGCTTGCTTGGATGCT
The DNA here is from genome assembly GCA_013396995.1 of Dicaeum eximium. Lineage (NCBI taxonomy): Eukaryota > Metazoa > Chordata > Aves > Passeriformes > Dicaeidae > Dicaeum > Dicaeum eximium. The sequence goes on from VWZP01006994.1 coordinate 1,663,209, forward strand.
CTGAGTGCAAAGGCTCTCTGTCAAAGCCATTTTCTTTGGTTCTGAAAAACAAAGCAAAGGAACTTTAATTCACTTAGTGAATTAGAGCTTGGGAACATGCACCCCCACCTACACATGCAGCTTCAGGAACTAAAGTTTGTTCTTTCACTTTGCTCCAAATGTGTGGTGCTGCAGAACATTTCATAACACTGCTGATTCGAAACATATAAAAGACTCATTCACCTTGTCTAACCATCCCTGTAACTTGAGAAATACTAGTGGGGTGAGCCTTCTGACAGAGCCACCTAACGAGGGGCTGGAGAGCAAGCAGCCTTCTCTGAGATCACAGACTGATGGGGTGGATACACATGTAATTGCAGAGGTGAAACCATTAACTGATACATGAAGCTAGGGACCAAGAAATTCCTATTTTCAGCAGTGCTATAGCTTATAGTGATTAGGAGAAATCTGCAGTTCAAGAAATGTTTGGTTTTTTTTCCAAGAGGATACCAGAAAGTCTACCAGTGCATGTCAGTTTGCTGAAGCTCAGCATACCATGAGCTCCCATCAAGATCAGTGTCATACAGAGACTTTGGGGAAGAATTCACTCTAAATGATGAGAAATGCATCCTGCAGAGATTTTTGCACTATCTGGGCTATTCCAGTCAAAGGTGCTGTGACTGTCATTAATTTTGCAGGAAGATGTGGTTAGACTCAAGTCCTCAGTAATGTTCAGGATTTCCCACGCCATTACTGAGTTTTATGCTCAGGCAACTTGGAAGAGCTACTGAGAAGGACAGGATTTTTTATGTTCTAGTTACTCTTCAATTCAATTCATAATCAGCTACTTCAAAAGAACTCCCTACTTGACACCTCTGCCTGAGAAACTTGAACTCACCCTGAACTAATTCTCCATTAAAATTATATTTTTAAAAAACTGCAAACAAACAAAACCACCAAAAAACCCCAACAAACAAACAAACAAACAAAAAAACCCACAACTCCAAACAAAACAACCAAAAAACCAACAAAAAAACCATCCTACAGTTACTTCAACAGGTTCACAACCCTTTTGGGGAAGTTTCATTTCGCTGAAATATATTTGAGGGTTTTTTGACCACGTGAATAAAGAAAACCTACAAAATACTAGCTTTGATCAGAAAGTTTCTTAGATATAAATATTGCAAACTGAGGTTTCATTCCTCCCTCCAAAAATCTTTATTAAACTGCTGTTATATTCCAGCTTTTTTATAAAAGAACTTTATCCTCTGGAAGAAATGGATGGTATAATGTATCATTCCTAGTAAAAACACAATTTTTTGACACTGACGGAAAGGTAAATTTGAGCAAATTTTCTTGTTTGCCTATTGTTAAAACCAACTGCCCTACAACAAACCCTCCCCCAGAAACCAATCAACCACCCGCGAGGGACTGTCTGTGGGGAAATACTCAGTGCATTACCTGTCACCCCTCGACAGGTTCCCATTTACCAAAGAGAGGAAGGATGAAACCAAGTAATTGCCACTATCCTCTGAGAGAGAGAGAATCAAACTAAGATCTTGTAGGAAATTAAAAGATGGGCTGCATTGTTTTCAGAAGGAGTGAAGCAATTTCTCAGAGACCTCACCAAAATTACTAATGCCAGAGAAGCTGCAGGTGTATATATTTTACTAAACTGTAATTTGGTAAAAAGGGAAGAATCCTTCACCACCACAGCAGGACATCTATTCTTATTTTGGGCAGACATAAAAGACATACTTTGCTAAAGTGGAGCATATACCTTGTTCCAAAAGAAATGCAGCATGGCTGTGAAAACTCCTAACCAAGAAAACCTGAGGTTCATCATATATTTTTTATTGCTTTTGGCATGATGTAACTGCTTGCAACAACTCCCAATGGGTGGTGATGTTTCTGACAGCTCTTCAAGACACGTTTGTATTTAGTTGCTGGTGTGTGTTTTCTTTGCACATATTTACTCAAACTCTGTGTGCCCATCTTCCAGTTGTCAAAATACTGAGCGAACAAAAGAAATGGACTTTCCTGTCTGTACAAGGCAAACTAATAATTCACCTAAGTCCTTTAGTACTACAGTTAGAATGTTCTCTAACTTAGATGGGTGAAAGTCAGAAACAGCAAACAGTTAAATAACTCATTACTTGATCACTCAGTGTAGGAAAAGTAAAGGCATAAAACTGGGACAAGCGGGAATCCAGTTTTCCTTTCTGTACTACAGCTTGATGTTAAAATCATATATTTTCATACAAATGTATAAATCTGCACCTTAATGTAGAGGTATTTCTGTGGTGCTTAAGAATGTTTTGTACTTAATTACCTTAACTGGAATGCACTACTCCAGCTTGGAAAACACACCATCATATCCACTGAATTCTGACTAACATGGAAACTAACATGACTGTTGAAAACATATTTACTGAAATGACGTTTTTGCTATTATGCTGGGTAATGGCTGTCATGTCTTTTCTGGGTGTAAAAATTTAATTCTACAATTTGTTGTTATATTTTCTGCACTGACCAAGTAAACAGTTTACCAGAATACCAGAATGAGACTGTACATAAACTCATTTTATGTTTCTGACCACATAAAACATATATTAAAAGGTAACAACTTAGAAAACCTTATCAGAACAGGAATCACTGCCAAATTTTCTATATCTGAATACACTGCATATAGTGATAAAAGATAAGGTACTGAAGAGTGCCATAATTCAGATGCTCTGAGTTTGACCTACTAGTCTGCTTCTGATCTCAGTCTGACTCATTCTTTTAGGTCTCACCCCCTTGGGGTAACAGCATTTCCCAGGTGCCTGAGGAAGCACTCCTGTTTCCCAGTAACTGGCACACCCATGTGAATAGTAGTTACAAATATCACACCATCACAATTTTAATCTGCTTTCACCCGATTTTTCAAAGTAACCAGAAGCTGTACAGAGGAAATAACAGTGAACTTGTAGAAAACATAACTGACACTTTTTTTCTTACTCCTGTTGGCCACATTTTCCTTGATGTGCCTATAAATCAACACTGTTGTTTGGAAAATTGGCAAAATGACAAAGATGGAGTCCTTCAGCTATAAACACACAAGGGGTCATTTTACTTGAAGCCATGATTTACTCAGATTAAAGACAGCAGAATAGACACTACTTTTTAGCCTGTACCCATTTAATAGAATTTATGTTGTTTGTAAGTTGCAGTTTCAGTTTTAAATGATTACAATTTATGGATAATTTCCTGGGTAGAAAATCTGACCATGCAAAAATGCCTTGGCTAGAAAATTAGGTTTCAAATGATCAAGAGTCTTACACGAATTTTAAAGAACACTGAAGTCAGCTTACAAGAATGAGACAAAGCTGTTCATCTACTATTTGTGCAAGATGCTTTGATTTAAACTGACTTCCACCAATAAAGGTTTGACGAATCAAACAAATGATAATGCTTTACTGGAATAAAGTAGCTGTTTATAATACTGTGTTACAGAAAATATTGCTTTCCTGCCTTGCTAACAGTTCATATTACAAAAATTCTTTTTAAATTCCTCATAATTATGCATGGCAGACAAGGAGCACAGATGTAAGAGCTGTGAGCATCCTTCACCTTACTGAGATACTGAGGAGCCTCTTCAAGATTTACCTAACAGTATTATCAAAGTTGATCTCCCTGCCAAGGTACCTTCCTTCAACATGTATTTCTTGTCATGGTTCCAATTGTACGGCAACCACAGCAGCATTTTCAGTCACAACACAATCATGGCCACTTTTGTTTTCTTCTCACTCAAAATAATTCTATTATAACAGAATTTTTTTCTGTAGGCAGCTGTCATAAATGTAGAATCACTATATGACATGCCATCAGCTCTTTCCAGCAAGCTCAAAGGATGAGTAATTAGCACAAAGTTTATTGTTGTTAATGTATTTTAAATAATGTGATTTATAATTAAGCATTCATTCACCAAAATAAAAACTCACTGTGGTCCAAGTTCCTTTGCTTTACTACAGTAGAATGTAAACTCCAAAACTTGTAAACAAAATACAGTGAACACTTTGTTCGTGACATGTCATGAACAAATTACCAAAATGTGTTGTCTCCTCAGGTGTCAGTTTTCCTCTCTTGCAGTGACTGATGGTTCCCAGTGTTATTACAGAAACAGATTGATCTTTTTAATGAGCTAGTTTAATAGACTCCAAAATCTCACCGTGGCTGCTCATCCGTGTCAGACCATATGCACCAAGAAAACATTCAGTAAAACACAAAGCTTGGCTGTCAGATTGCTCTATAAAACCTCACATACAGCAGACTTGGATATGCAGATAAATAACCAGAATTGGAAAATGGATATGCAAAAAAGGTTCTGAAATTATAAGCAGAAAAATTTACTGCATATGGATTTTCTTCAACAAAAAATCATGAGGCAGCTGTGGTTACATGTAACACTTGCTCCACCTTCTTTGCCTAATCCTCTACTGTACTCTTCCTCTAGTGGTGTCAATGGTATGCAGTTACCCATGCCCAAATGAAGAATATAAATGTGTACGTATATATATATATATAACATATCCATTATATACAGTGCATGCCTGTGTATAACTATATATCTACATATCTATATCATTTACCTTGGGAAGTGAAAAAGATACCACAGTTTACTTCAGTAAGACACAATCAAAATTACTCCAGCTGCACTTAGTTCTCCTGGAAAGATTTGGCCTTTGAGCAATTTTTTTCATTTACTAGCCATGGAGTGACAGTAAACCCTTCCCTTAAAGTATGTCTGATATCTTCTGCTGAATTTTTATTAGTATATTTGAAAATTACTTATATTTCTAAACAAAAGGTACATACATATTTCCAGATGTTTCCTCATGATTCTCTGTAAACAATTAAAATAATTAATAGTGTAATGAGTATAAAGCCAGACAAGTATTTGGTTTCAATACTCACTCAGTCTAGGCATGTTCTGCCTCTGAGGACAGTTTTTTATGGTTAATTTACTTACATTATCCAAATTAAAAGGTATGCAGAGTCCAATTCAGTAAATTTAAGAATCTTTCCAAAAGCATCTTGTTCTTTTTACTAAATCTGTTGCACAAATGTTCTTGAGTGCACAAGACAACTCCACTGAACTTGGCTCAGCCAACACTACCACATATTTTTTTCTGTATAGTTTTTATTAGTCATAGGCAATGGAGACGTAGATGTGACTAATCAGTGACAGGGTTGCTTGACACTGAACAAAACCAACTTATCTTTTAAGCTCAAGGTACCATTCCAGTGAGCACACTCGGCAGTCTCTTTTCACGTCAGTTTTCTTCATTACACCAAACAGTTGCAGAGTCAAAAAGAAAGGATGGGTTTTTCTGAAACACCACTTCCCCAGAAATAAGGAACTGAATTTCAGGCTGCAACTGGCAGAAGCTGCTGCACCTTAGAGTGTGCAGGCCAAAGGGACACCCCACACTACATCCTCCCTGGACCCTGGGAATTCAAACATAGGCTCTTATCCACAACAGTGGAAGTTAAACTGTCAACTCCTCACCCCAAAAGCTGCGTTACTACCTGTGGAAGAACTGAAGGCTCCTCAAGTTGTTCAAAGCCTAAGAGAGACTTCAGTTGTGAAGCCAAAGGCACTAGACTTTGCAAGCAGAGACTTAGGAATTTTAAGAGCACCTACATATTTTAACTGAAATGAAATGCTGAGAAGAAAATTCATAAACCATACCCAAATCTCTCTAGGTCTGGGCCTCAGTTTTAACTAAAAGATGAAGGCTGACTTTAAAATCCAATATTCTTCTGATCTGCTAGTCCCTTTATGTGCTAATCTTAATGTCCTTTTTGTTATAAAACCAATACAGGGTCTTTCTTTTACAAAGTTCTTGTCCTAGTCTCTACCTGCATCACCCATCTTCTCCCTCACAAGCAGGACTGAAGATAACACAGGTGAGACAGCACTTGCTACAAAATAACTAAAATTCAACACTGTCAAACAGGGTCTCAAAGAGAGGGAGCATTATTCCAAATGCTAAGGATGGAAAGCAAAGGAAAGACTTTATTTTCTTTATTTTGCATTTTTCCCTTGTGGTCTTATGGGATATATGAGTAATACTGCTCTCTATTAACAGGAAGAAAAAAATCAAAAAATACTTAGGGCTGTCAGGAAAGCACATCCCTATTCTTGTCTGTATTCTGTCAAGCAATACCTCACTGGCTTACAAGATAATTTCATATGTGTCTATCTCCTTGTAGGAAAAATGTTGTGTCTGCTACTGACACCAGAGTACAGTATGCTGACATTAAGTTATTCACAAGACATTAAGAGGCCTTTTTAACAGATGTTTTGGTACACTATTCTGCAAAGACTGAGAATATACAGAACTGCCCCAAGGTGCGAAATTTCAGCTTTGGAAAAATTATTCCATTGCACATAGTAAGAGAATACATGTAAAATGTCCAAAAATTAATCATCTTTCTGGGGTGCAGAAACATGCTTGTGTTAACCCCAAGAGCTGCTTCAGTTTGGTACAGTTGTCTGGAAAAACTGGTGGAAAGAGGGTAGCTACATATAAGAAGAGTTTTTCTGCTTGTACCTTAATTTTCTTGCTGGCCTGTAGTGATTTTTCTGAAACACAATCTCAGGTGAACTAATTTCAAATACTTTCACATCTTTTTCTATCTAATGGCTATGTGAATTTAAATTTTACTGTTCACTTCTGGCTATGAGAAGTTTAAAGTTTTACTGTGAGCTGTCAGACTTTGTTTTCTCTTTATTTCTGTGCCATTCAAGCCTGTTCCAACACAAAAATGTCACCTGTACAAAGTTAGGAGGCTTCTTGACTTTGCAAATCATCTTTTTCATTTAAGAGATAACTAGAACACTTGCATACCTCAGGCATACAGGTAGTGGTATTTGGCAGAACAGCATAATGAAAGTTTTCTACACTATAAAACCCATGGCAAACAAATCAATGAAAAATACAATACTTGAGTTTCCCAAAGGTAAAATGTAAATGCTTATTGAATTTCTAACATTAGCATAGGAAGACAGTTAAAAGTAAATAACCACAAGAGTCATTTTCTTGTACCACTAAACAAAGAGCTTTATTCCAAAAAATAAAAACTATTCCATACCCCTAAAGCTACTGTACTTCACCCACGTGCATTCACTTGCTCCATTTCTGCATGGACTCTCCTCAGCTCAACAACAAAACAGATTGCAATGAACATTTCTTCTCTTTGAAAGAAATATCCTTATGCATATTGCATGTATGGATATGGAAATATGGCACAGCAGGAGTCAAAGCCCTGAGTGTGCTCTGGGGTTTGCCTTGTACTTCCCAAATAAATGCCTAGAGACTCTCCTCACATTTAATGTTGAGCTCAACAAAACGCCAGATGCAAAGGACTTGCATATGAAGCTGGCATGATCTGCTGCTTGGCACTTCACGATAGAAATACTGTGCACTAAGTACTAAAGTACTGGCTGACCACTACTGCTGTGTGGATATTACCACAGCATGTCCTGAGGTGACTGAATCAGTGTGTACATGTATTATATTTATATACTCAAGAACATATACGTGTATGTAGTAGCTCTCTCTAAATATATACACGTAAGTATGTACATGTAGACATGCATAAGCAGGGCCTGTTATGAAAGGACATGGGGTAATGATTTTAAGCTAATAAAAGAGTAGATTCTGACTAGGCATAAGGAAGAAATTTTTAATAAGGAAGGTGGTGAAACACTGGCCCAGGTTGCCCAGAGAGGTGGTGGATGTGCCATCTCTGGAAACACTCACGGTCAGGTTGGACATGGAGGCAGGACAGGACCTGCACCCAGGGAACACCATCCAGGAATCCCCCCAGCACCACCCGCACGCTGCCCCTGTGCTGGTGGAGCTCAGCACCCGGGCCCAGGGACACTCTGGGCAGGGTAGGAAAGGCAAGGTGCTGCTCACCTGTCTGGAGTTCGCCTCTTCCCGTTTTCGTTCACATCGAGAAGCAGCTCTGAGGAGTCAACAGGTGAGGTGGTGCTGGCATCCAGAAGCAGCTGTTCGTGCTGGGCGAGGTACTGGGCTGGGTTCTGCTTGGCTAGCCTTGCACAGTGCAGCAGCTCCCGCTGCAGCAGGGGCAGATTGGCCTGCAAGAGTGTAGCACGTGTTAAGAGGGCAGCTTGCAAGCAGTTTCAACAGAGATAAAGAAGAAAAATTAGAAATCAGAGGAAAGCCTGCTCTGAGTTGAAACTGTTGCCATCATTCCCAGCTAGGTTTGTGGTTAGCTGTCTGAAAGCAGGCAGCCTCCAAAAGTGGCTATAGCTGTACTAAATATGCATGGTAGGATGGGAGTTTACCAAAAATGTAACAGAAAACAGTAAATGCTGTGAGAAAACAGTCTGAGTGCCACATATTTAAAGAGGGGAAAAAGCACTGTCTTGGCTGACTTCTTCTGCTTTCTTACTATCTAAAACCTGATCTCCTATGGAGCAGCTGTTTTCAACAAGTGACAATCCTTTGTTTCCCATTCAGACTGCAGTTAGTACTCAGAAATTGTCTGAAACCAGGGGATCTGCAGCTCTATAAGCTGCCTCAGCCACCATCCTTTGAGGGCCTTGAGGAGAACAGGACTGAGAATAGGATTGCCCTCAGCTTTCCCATTACACTTGCAGTTGCACATTAAGATAAAGATTACAACAAAATCTCACGTTCCAGACTATCAGTTAATCACCCAGAGGGATACAATCCTCCTCCTAGCCAGATGCAGCTTGAAGGATTTCTAACTGTTCTTTCATGGCCCCAGTGGGACTTGGGTCATGGCCTGGAGATTACCAGGACTCAGACAAAGAGAACTGCAAATGCTCCTTGATCCCTGGGCAGCACATTTTGCCCATCTACTGGGGTCATGCGTTTTGCCAGAACAGGTGGAACAGTATGTCCCTTCCCTTTGAAGATATAGTTACACATCTTGGGAAACATCTTTCCTTCTTAGCAGCACATGCCAACATCTCTATTAAGAAAGGACACTCATTTTTACCTAATTATTTTTTGGAACATAAAGTGATGTGCCTCGACCTCTCTTGTTTCATCACTATTGCACAATGATTTTTCGTCTCAAAATTTTCAAGTATTGGATTAAATTTCATAACCTTTAGTAACTAAAGATAAGACAAATAACTTCAGGAGTTTCCTTTACTTTTGAAATAACTCTCAGTTTAAAAAAACCCCAAAAAACCAAAAAAAAACCCAAAACAAACCAAACAAACAAAGCCAAAAAACCCTTCTATCCTTCTTTTTTAAGCAGTAAAATATTTCTGAAGTCAAGAAAGTTCTGAAAGTAATGCGCATGGAACCAAACAAAAACCAGATATTCTGAAAAGTTTTAAGTCCAGGATCTTGGTAAATTACTTTGTTAGCATTCTAACAATGGCAACTGCTCCGGTTGCTGTACTATAAGAGTAGAACCACTGTGTCACAAAAAATGCCAGGATAGTCAGTACATATGAAACTTTTAACAGTGGAGTAAAAACTAAAAATTGCTATCAGTTATTCATCTTACAATGGAAAGACAGTTGGTTGTGGAATATGGAGGTCTTTTCAGACCTACACAGAACAGAAATATTTTGTGAAAAAACCGAATATCTATCTTCTTTTGGTTTTCAGAGAGATTGACTGACTGACTGTGTCGTGAGCAGGGTTTGCCACTTATTTTAATTTCACTGTTTTTTAAAAAGCAAGAATACAAGAATATAGAATTATTATAGATTATACTATAGATTATACTACAGATTATAGAATACAAGTCAAGACATCCAACTACCTGAACTGCCTTGATGACAGAAAATAGTTGGAGAAGTTTACATATATTTACAAATAAATATCTGGAAGAAATAAAAGAAGCAGATCTAGTATTTGACTAGTGGTACATACTTAAAAGATGTATCCTCACATCTCAGCAGGCCTGTGAGATAGAAATGTGAAAGCCCTACTTAGGAGGTGAATAATGAAAGAAGAAACAACATGTTTGTGTTCCTTATCCACTATCACAAACAAAAAAGACCTTTTTAATGCACAGATATAGACAACCAAATTTTTAACTGTTCAGCAAAATTGTGATTTATTTTTACTTGTTTACCTTCTGCTAAAGAAATTATCATTCTTGCCCTTTAACCATAAACATGAACATTTGCAGATAAATTTATCTAAATAGATTGAACACATTTTGTTTGAACAGAACAAGCATGTACAGCTTTTAATATGTTTATTAAACACAGATATATTCAGTTACTTAATTTTTTAGAAGTTAGTATAGAAAACTATGACTGACATGCTTATAACTTGGGCTTGTAATAGCACAAAGTAATATTTGGACAAATACTTAACTAAAAGTCAAGAAAAGTAATACCTAAAAATTTATAGTTTAGCTCAAGTATTTTCAACCTGCTCAAAACATTATTCTAAACAATCTTTATCAAATCACATATTAATAAATAATTAATTTATTGGGAGAAGATTAATCAGGACCTCTCTACAGGCAGGTCAGGTGTGCAGACTGCTTCTGGTCACCATGGCCCTGATCCCCAAAAACCTAGTTTTTGGGAAGATAACAAGAACTAATTTTGAATGCAGAATGAAACATCAATATTCTTCCTATTGTGAGCAGGGAGAGATGAGGCTCCTAAGGCAACTGGAGCATACTCATAGAGACCCTGAAACCAGCATGGCTTGGACACAGAGGATTGTGCAGAGGTTCTGCTCTGACAGCAAAGGCAGATCTCTACACCTGCAGCAGCACATTGCTGCTGATGCCTGCAGACTGACTTCTGTACCTCTGCACCAGAGATACAAACCAGTTCTCAACCAGAAAAACTCTGACTGCAAACAAACATGACATTACCGGCTTACACTACCCTGAATTGTTACACTTCAGTGTCTGAAACATGCTGCACTCTTGTTTTGGATTAGGCCTTCTATCCTTTAAGATTTAGTATCTTAGCCTCCTCCATCAGCAACAAAAATATTTCAGTCTTATAATTTAAATTGAAAAGGCTTCATTAGAACATAGTATAAAATTGGGCCTTGATGTTTTTATAATTGGAAGTTTAAATAAATTATTACAGATGTATTTAAAAATCGAGATTTAAACTAAGACAAATTTGTTCAGAGAGCCTGAGTAACTCAAAATTATCAAATCATATTAATACTGATGCTTAAAACAAATATGCACAGCACATCTATTGAAAAACTGTGCTAGCAGAACTGAACATGTACACCATGTACCACTTAATGTAATAGATTAAATGTTGCTTGATATGAATATAGAAAATATGCACATAAAGGCCAGTGAAGGTTTCTGCAGTTGAATGATCTTATCTTCCTCTGAACCAGAATTGGTAGAAAGATAAGCAATTCAATGTCTATTTATTATCTGTAATAGATCAGCGCTCCCTGGCGTGAGGCACTGCACAAACACATGGTGAAGAGTAGCTTCTTTCCCAGAATTTTTATTACAGAAACACAAATATTGGCTTCTGTCTGAAAAAACGTAGCGTTTGGTAGACCTAGCAATCTGTAGTGGATCTAGACCAGACAGGATATACAATGTGTGAAAGGTTTCAAGAAGGTTTGAGTGACTTGCCTATAATCAGGTAACAGAGAGAGGCAAAGCTGGGAACAGAAAATAGGTCTGGCTTCAGGACAAGTCTTTGGGACAGAAGAGACTGCAGGGCCCAAGAGTCTCTCTCTTGCTGTGGAGCATGGCTGAGAGCCTAACTCTGGTCCTGAGAAGTGATATTGCCATGCTAGCACAGTCTTGAAGACAAAAAAGCCTCTTAGCTAAGATTTCATCCCAGATTGCTTTGGTCGACAAAAAATACATAAAAAATACATATAAAAAAATTACATGTATTTGCCGGGTGTTCCAGCAAGAAGTACAGAAAGCTTTCCATCTGGTCCCTGCTCTGTAGACAGCTTGGGTTTTTTCCTGCTACAGAGTGAGTAGG